>OX596244.1:1011010-1611010 GCA_951394255.1 Polyploca ridens
CGCAAGAGAATCAAAACCCATAGGGTACTTCCCGTTGACTTAGAATTATGAAATGTGGAAAAAAGCAAGGTCATGTAGCACAAGTAAAGGAAGAAATCCGAAAACCGTAAATTTGTTGTTACATCACAAAAAAATCTTCGAGTCTCTATTCTCGTGATAAATGAACTGATTACATACCTACAAATCTGTACGGAACCCACGTTGCGCGAGTCCGACTCGCACTTGGCCAGTTTTTAACCGAATTCAAAAAAGGAGGAGGTTCTCAATTCGGTTGGTTTTTTTTTTATGTTTGTTACCTCGTAACTCCGTCATTTATTAAACGATTCGGAAAATTCTTTTTTTATTTGAAAGGGTATAGTTCCCGTTTGGTCCCATTGTCATCAGATCAGGATTTGATCACTTCTTAGTGTAGTTTGAAGTCGGTTTAAGTTTTTTGTAAAACAGTCCAATTATTTAATCGATACTTTTACCGAGAACAACTGACTAGGAACTATTATCGTCATGTTTTCTGTCAGTAAATTACTAGTGTGCGATATATCTGTAAAAGCATCTATATGCAAATTGCTCACACTTCGCACAAGGCAATATTTTAGTGTCATCACTTTATTAATATTGTTATGGGGACACCTATCTCATAATCTTATTCAATAGGTGTTTATTAAGGTATAATAATCTTATACATTAATTTTATATCATCGCTGCTTAATCTTAATACTCAATATTCATACTCACAAGCCTCATGACACGTGACGACCTTCTCCAGGTCATCAAAGTGGTAGTAATCGTAGCCCGAAGTACCAAGGACCTCAAAGGGCAAGTACCCGATGATGGGTGGCGCGCGGTGGTCTAGGAACAGGAACTTCCACTCGAGACTGTGCCGCGATGTGAACTCGTTGCGGCTCGAGTCCACTAGGGACACGTCTCGGATCAATTGAGGCGTGTACAGCCGACCGGTGCATACAAATAGTAATCTAGAAATATAAGGTAGGACCTTTTGTTGCTGATTTTATGATAAGCTACACAAAGCCCAGAAGAGATTAATTATCATATTTTTCCCAAGTATATCCACTGCTGAACACAGGCCTCCCTTAAACTGTTTTAGGACACTTTATTTCAGCAGTTCCCAACAACTCTGACCGATCTGTCGGGACATTGAGATCCATAATATCGTTAATATCGAGGATGTGTGTTGTTTTCAGACCGAATAATCACTGGTGCAACATTGCAAATGAAGTCCCAGGAAATAAAAATAACATATAAATGAAACTTATTTATAAAAAAAAAAAACATGATTTTCTTAAATTTTGTTCGCTCAAGAAATACATTAAAGCGCTGGCGAAAGTCTACGTAAAAAACCGGCCGTTATAAAGGTAAGAGGAATACATATACTATAATATTACCACACTAGACGGGCCAATTTCATTATTGCTTCTAGTCAATCAGTCAATTCTAATTGACGAATGCAAAAAAATACCACTCTATATTTATGAGCACTAGCAAAAGCAATTTCTTTTACAATTATATCTATAAATGCGTTATTTCCATGCGTCATTCATTTTCCAAGCAATTTAACTGGATATACATTTTCCGAGAACCACAAAAGCCTAACAGAATAAGAAAACGTTGTATATATATTAATTGAATACAAAAATAAACATTTGTTAAAAGTTTAAATTTTCCTTAGAAATTATTCTATAGAAGAGAAATTCACTGAAGTTTAAAAGAAGAAAAACCATAGTAAGTTGACTGAAAGGGATAAGAAAAAGAACCTGCAATGAAAAGTTGCAAGTCTTGCTAACGAAGTCTTATTCGTAATAAATGTATAGACCGCGATCCCAGGGCCGCCAGACATAACATATTTTCTGACGGACAAAACCTGCTAACTTGTCCCGTGTCGTTCAATTTTCAGGTACCAGGCATGAAAGGTATGTTATGCACATTACGTACTTTTCTTAAATTCATCGAACTGATTTTCATATATGATACTCAAAGAACTATTTCAATACTTTTTACAAGCAACCAGACCAATCGTAGCAGCCAGACATCCCCTAAACACAATTAAAATGTCGCTGGAGTATTTGAGCGAGGGCATTATTATGTCTAGCGGCACTGGGATCTCCTACTGTAAGAAAAAGACAAGAAGTATCTAGTCAAATCATAAATGACAATAGCTATTACTAATTCGACCGCTTTAAATATTTTGTCCTTTTTCAATAATGTTTGATAGAAAGAGATGTGATAAGAGTAAAACTAGTCCGTTTTGCAGCATAATCAGCTCTAATAACTTTCTAGAACAAGAATCTATGTGCCTAATTTTATCCAAATCCGTTCAGTTGTTTTTTGCGCGAAAGAGTAACTAACATTCTCACATATCCATACAAACTTTCACATTAAGTGCACATAATTGTAGTAAGAAGAACATAACATCCTCCGCCAGCTCAAGGAAAGAGTATTTCTAGCTTCATCTAACCTCCATGAGTTGGGTGTAAAACAATCGCAAACTTTGTCTTATTACATGAGTTAGTTTTAGCCGAGTGTAGTTAAACCCAGATTTGAAGATAGTCTCGGCTCTTTTTGTTACATTACGTTAGAAAGTGACGGATATAGAAAACACGAGTTTTGCTATACTTGCTTCAAACTTTGCCCAACTATCTTCGGACCGTCAGCAATTATATAAACTTTTGTACGTACCGTGACTCGTGATCTTGTTGGTACTCTGGCATTTCTTCATTATCCACTTGGTCCATGTTCTTTCCTGTTCAAAAACAAGAAAACTTTTGGGTGAACGAAAGTTTACTTAAGAACTGGAACCCAATACTCGAATAACCTTCGAATCGACCTTACGGTTCGATTCCTATTCGACTGTAAAATTTCGAGGGGCGAGTTAATTCGAACTTTACCAGCCAAACAAAGCTCGAGTTGACTGGTTTTACTTCTAAATATCTAGCCGGCCTCGAAATTGCCAGAATAACATTAGGTGATTTACGCTCGAATAAATCTAATTCGTCCTTTTTTCGATCGAGCGATCAATTTAGACTGGGTGAGAATTGGCTCCCTGTAATAATATATTGACGAATGCAAAACTTACTGAAGTGTCCGTTAAACTGTATGAGCTCGTAGTCGACGTCATCTCTGAAGTCCAGCGTTCTGCGGCGGAAGTGACACTGGAACCTGATCTCGTTTTCTATAACACATAATATACATTGGAAATATTAGACACATATAGTATTATGTAAAATATAATAATATTTAAGGGAGGTAGAGCATAGCGTATATTCGCTCAAAGAGCCTCACAGAATACCACAGCCTTTATGTTATGTTCCTGCGCGTGAGTAAGGTTGCCAGACCTCTCTGAGAAGGGGGGAATGGTCGGTAACGCGTGGGTGATGCCTGTGTTGCAAGCGTAGATGGTTACGTTAAGGGGAGGTCTAAGCTGAAATTCACAAAAATGGGTTTCTTTGAGAGTCGAGTATGACGTAACGCAATGAAAATATCTCACACAAAAAATACTGTGGACAGAAGAGGGTTTTGAGAAAAATGGTAACCGAATAGAATATTAAAAAGTGCTTTGATATTCACGATAAAAAATTCGTAAGTAAAAAATCTTTCGCGTCGAAATTCTCCGTATTTTCAGCGACAACAATTTTACTTTTAAGAATATATAAGCTACAGAATTATATTAGAATGTTAACCGGACACATATTCAATTTAATGTGTATTTTCTGTATAATATAAAGAAAACCCGTAAATAACAGTCCATTTCATAGAGTCGACACATTTATGATTTACCACTTTCAACCCTATTCCAGTGAAGAACGACTGCTGTCAAAATCGTGGTCAGTCCGCGTCTTAACCGCTTACTATCAGGCGGGCCGTACGCTTGTTTAACGACTTCGTTGCTTAAAATTAATAATAATGTATTGTACTACCTAAAACCGGTCAAGAGCGAGACTCGCGCATAATAGATTTTATTTAATAGACCATATAGCTCTCCATATCTATGACTTAGACTAGGCCCATCCTGTAAAACTAAATCAAGAATTAAGAATGGATTGTGTCAATAAAAAATAAACCTTATCTCTAAGAGACTGGTTCCAATATTTTTTCTTAATCTCGTCTCCTTTTTGACTGAAGCTTTGACGAACAGAATCATGAAAATCACAGACATGTAGAGTTGTGATGTTCAAATCCAAATTCAAAATCATTTATTCAAATAGACCTTCTCAGGCACTTATGAAAAGTCTGACTCTAATACTCTAATACCGGTTCGGAAGGTAGCATTTGCTGAAGAAGAGCCGGAAATAAACTCAGCAATTACTCTTTTCAAAACAAGCTTAGATTCATTACAATATTTACATTCTAATCGCACTGACAACAATTGCGTGCCCCGGCGCGGCGGCAAAACTACAAAGTAGACTGAATCTATGTTTAATAAGTAAATACTTGGTTATTTGGGTAACCCACTCTTGTGGTAAATAAAATACCGTACATATTTTGTAGAAACGTTATTCACTTTCGCTATACAGGGTGTTGTTTTGGTCGGCGACAAGCGACCCAGGAGCGGTAGTACAAAATATATATTCCCCAAAAATGGACTTAATTCCATTAAATACTTTAAATATGTTGAGAAATACCTTATTCAATTTGAAATAAAATTACTGCAAAGTATGGTTACTAGGCACGTGCACAGCCTAGACTAGGCGCAAGCCGCCATCGCCCCACCCCTTTACTCCCTCGAACTCCCGTTGAGTATTATGTCTACACTTTAGCTTATTACATGATTTCAAAATTTTAATTTTTTTATCTTTATTATTAAAAAAAATAAAGTATTTTTTTTATATTTTTTTTAGCACCAGTATCATTTGTATTATCGACCCTGAGTCGCTCGTCCCTGACCAAAACAACGACCTGTATATTAACAAAGAGAGAAGTTAGAAGTAAGTTGCCATATACAATAATAATTTCTAATGTTGCCAATTTATTCCAAATTATATTTGGGCATATTGAGACATTTTGGCCCAAATTACAGAAAACCTTAATGGGTTTCATTCATTAATATATTTTATATTTATCCAGGAATTTTAGTATGTACCTCGGTAACTCGACTATTTAGGTAAACTTAACATGACAATTATTATTACTATCCATAATTTGTACTACAGCCCCCCTAGACAAGATGGTTATCGAAAATAGTCATCGTTAGTAAACGATCAACCTTTGTATGTGATTGACATTTCAAATCGAAATATCACGTGATTTTTGACAATCTCTTATGTTACGTACTATACTGTATACTGTTACTATACAGAATATATACTAAGTCGTGTAATTATATCGAATAAAGCATCAGTCATTTTAATAGATCAATATATAATAACAGGAACTGATAAGAACCTATAGTATACAGGTTCTTCTCATTTACAAACGATTAATTATGTCTATAAAAGCATTAGCAGAATTATAGAGTCATATTGGTATGCATTATGATTATGCGGGATGAGGAAAAAATTATAAAATGGAAATTTAAAGGACTCAAAAGTCGCTCTCAACAGATGTCGGAATACCGATAGGTTATCAGATTTACATCCTAGTTCAGACAACCTGTGTAACAAACCCAGTTTTTGTACTTTTATATTGTTAAGAAAATACCGAAATGAAAAGAAATTTTATTCCTATGAATAAGAATTGAACCAAATAACATAATCCTAATACGACGTGTATTTGTAATTCCATTATATCGAGCAGGTTAATGACACCAAGCAACTTAGCAGAACTTTGAAATAAATTCAGACCAAAGTCATATTTTCTTTAGCCCACTTATTATTTTTAGCTCCCTGACAGTTACAGGAATAAAAGTTGTTTCGCTACTTTTTACTTTAATATTTTCCTTTTTTTTTATCAAACCTAAAAACTCTTGCCATTGATTTATTTTTACTTCCTGTTAAAGTTTATGAAACTTTACTAATCAAATGTAATAAATAAGGCTCATCACACGCGTAGCGACTGACTTGAAATCAATAACACAGGAGGTAGAGTAATTTGTTATACGCGCCTGGCTGGCTACCCAACATGGTCTCAAGTTGACCAAGCACCTACCTATGATGGAGCGGTGTTCCGGCAGTAATTTTTGACAATCAGTTGTTTCCAGGGTTTATAATTATCGGCATTACATAGACATTCCCTCTGCTAAATGTTCATAGATGACAGTCGCTTACCATCAGATCAGGACCGACTGTCTGCTTGTCAGCCTTCTGATATTTAAAAACACCGGTCCCCGACTCTCGCACCGAGAGTTCCATACGTTCCTTGGACGTATAATTCCATAGTTTCGGTCATAACTGTTGTGATAGTAAAATAAACAACCTGACCGCACAACTGTGCTAGTTAAAACGTCGCTTTTTCTGTGGCTCGATTCTCGTAATAAAACTTCAACGATGTCGTAGCGACATCAACTATTTAAATTGTGTTTCATGAAATATTGTATATAAATAATATTCAAAAGTGTATGATGTAATAAGTGAATGAAATAATAATTTCATTCATCATAATAATAATCTCAATAATTTGTCTATAGGATCGTTTTTCAATAGTTCATTTGACATTATAATAGTATAACACTGTTGATGTCGCTACGATACCGCTTGAAGTTTTCTTACGAGAATCGAGCCACTGTTTTATTACATAAATTTTTACCCATTAAAATTTCCCTCCAAAAACTTCGAAGGGAGATAAAGAATACTCTATTTGAACTATAGTATAGTAGTCCTACTTTGAAATTTCAAATATAAAAGGTGAGTACGATTGGCAAAAGCGATAAGTAGTACAGGCTCGTACAGTTCGATTACCGAAAGCTGGCACGTTCAACACATTTACACGTTGCGCTTGTGTAGTAGTGACTGTGAATAAGCGCGCGGCGTGACGTCACACTGCATTCGCATTATGAAAAGTTTGTCCGTCTCTCTCGCGCGCGGTCAAGCTTATGAGTATGAACAAGACAGTTACGGTCTTATTACAAAACGTGGACTAAATTTCGTACCAGGATTAAACCTGGTAATAAACCATGTACTAAAATATTTCGTATTACAAAACGTAGTTTATCTCAAATTCGTGGACTATTTACGGTACTAAAGATAAACCAACAGCACCCCTAGTTTGTCTTTGGACTAACGCATGACAGAGGACTAAAGTTACAAACAAACGTCAAATTGTACAGTGAGGTTAAGTTTTATTTGTTTTACTTTTGTTTTGATTACAAGAAAAATGGATACTTAACATTGTTTAATTGATCTAGAGGATATGGACGATTTAGATTTATTAGGGGTGCCCCGGCGACCTTTAAGACTTCGTCATCGGCTGAACCTTTGGTTGAGATGTGTGACAAAGAATTTCGATATAAATACAGGTTCACGAAGCGTTTCGGCTTAAAAATAGTGGACTTGGTAAAAGCTGAAATATCCCACGATCCCCGAGGATGCCCAATATCCCCTGAAATTTCGATTTGAGGCTGGTGCTTTCTCTGGAATATTACTGGGTGACAGTGGCTATCCTTGCACCCCATATTTATTTACACCAGTTCTGAACCCTAAAACACCTGCAAAAGAAACATATAACTATTCTCACATATGTACAAGGAACACAGTGGAGAGATGTTTCGGGTTATGGAAACAATGTTTCCGCTGCCTACTAAGATGCATGTTTTGTGATATTGAAACTGCCAAAAAAACTTCTTCGTAATATAGCCATTGACATGAGGAAGAACATATTTCCTGGTGAAAATGATAGCAGCCTGACACCAACCGCTAGAGAAAGATTTTCACAATCAAGAGTTGAAAATACTATCCGTGGAAATAAATATAAGAAGGCAGTTCAACTCATTTTCATTGATTATATATATTTATTTATATAGTTTAGTTACAATACTTAGCACTTTTATTATTTTAAATTTTGAAATTTATACATAAAAATAATGTTCAATTGTTTGATGATTCTCGCATTATGTCTTGTAAAATTAAGACAGTTTAATCATTTTCATTGATTTTAATTATTACTGTTGCAGTTGACCTGAAAAAAAATAGATATTAGTTTATTTTTATAGAAGTTACTTTTGTTTTGCATAGGTTTATTTAATTTGGTTTGAATTTGATTTACAAAAATTTTATTCATTAGTGTGTTTCTTGCTTTCTATTTCTAATAAAGCTATTTCTAAATACAGTTTTTTCATTCTTAATTCTGCAATTATTATATTATAAGAATGTTCAATCTCCAACAAATCAGTCTCCTATGTTTTTATCCATAAGCTATCTGCATGCCAAATTTCATCGAGATTGGTTCATTACTTTTTAGGAGATGCTTGAACAAACAAACAGACATCATTTTTAAAAGCAACTGGCTTGAGGTCTTTATTACGTACTGGCTGTCCCCTGCGGTTTCACCTTGTATTGATTCCATACATAATTATTTAGAAAGTAACTTGTGTCTGTTAATTTATCACTCCTAAACTGCTGGACCGATGGTTATAAAATTTGTCATCCAAATAGCCTATGGTATAGAGAGGGCCATGGGTTACTTTTTACCCTAGGAACAGGTGAAACCATAGGGGGCAGCTAGCAATTATATGTAGGTACTTACATGTGTTGAGAACCTTTTTTAGTTTTCTTTGGTCGAATTTTATATCAATTTGTTCAGGCCTGCTTGTCACTAAGAATAGAATATATTTTGATAATATATCGTAATATATACTAGAATCTCAGAGTATATAAATACTACGTACAACAGAGAGACAGCGCCCATACTTCAAAAGTTACCACCATAACTCGCGCAAGTACAGCGCCGGTGGCGAGATTGGGGTACTAATTCCTATTCTGGGTTTGTAAGTGACTACAGCAATGTTTGTTTTTCAGTAAATGACAACAGATGACACTGTTGAAAGAATTTAATTTTAAAGAACAATGAGCACATTTGTATTTTTTTTTGTTTTTGTGTAAGAGAGGTAGAGCGTAGCATTTACTATATACTTTTGTTCAAATAAGAATTCCATACATTAAGTCCTAAACTAATTCAAAGAATTATTATTATGTTATTCAATTCTAAAAATACTGATTTTAAGTTGCATCTTACCCCACGGTTAATTGAGACAATTCCCAAAATACTCTAGCTATTGTTCATCAACAATTAAGAATTTTCACTAATTCTGAATGTTAGCTCATCGTATTTTCTGTAGAAAATAAAAAATATATGTGAAAGAATTATTTCAATACGACAATTACATTCCGAGATATAGAATTTTTAAATGAGCGCGCGACGCGCGATTCAACCGCTCGGTACTCGATGCGTGTGACGTCATGTTCCAACGCTCGCTCAGTCCGTCGCGCTCTTTTTCTCTTGAAAAATCTCATTCCTTGGGTTTATAAATTTGAAACTTAGCACTATTACTTATCGTTCAGCAAGTCCAATAAAAGTTGTTTCTTCCATTGGACCCACTGAAAAATAATCCTCGTCATCCATAATAAATTTATCCGCTTTCTTTTCAGTTTCTTTTATTTATATCCATTCAACAAATGACTACGGAAAACAGACCTAATGCATTGCGTTACGGCTATAGAAGAAATTAAATAAAAGGCATTGGCGTGAAATCTTTAGAATAAGTGCAAATTGAGTTGGTGACCGTAATTTATTTTACAATAGTGAACATGTCATCATATAGTGAGAAGGAACATAATGTACAGATGGAAGAGAAAGAGAAAAAAAAAATTGTATTAGTTGATTTTATTTTCTCGCAATCGTAGTGAAAAATAGAATGTTACACACGGCGCTAAAATCCCATTATTACTCTGTTACTATTTACTCCTCTCTAAAGCTCGGAAGTAGAACTACCTCGTGTATGATGGGTAATTTTAGCTCCTTAAATAACAATCTACTATTCTATCACATCCTGATTGACTCTGTATGCCATGATAAACCTAATTTTCGTAATAAATTAATATGCCATCTCGAAATCTCCATCTGTTATAGGCATAATTATTAATTAGAATTGAGCCTTTAATTAACTGCCAAGGGAAGCAAGTGCAGACAGGCTACTTCAATACATCTTTGTCGTCAATGTAGTTGCTGGGTAAGCTCCCCAACTAGCAAACAGTCGAATAATGAATGATTTATTCGGCTACAGATGGAATAAATGTTGAGTAGTTGCTACGTAGTACCCACAATGTAGTGTAAAAGCTTTTATTACGACTTTTTAGCATTTTTTGCTTTAAGTGCTTTAACCGTGTTGTGTAAACGTTTACTCGATATTCTTATAGTACATTTATTCAATAGTCGTATAGTAGCTACCATTTCTCGTTTATACCACACATGAGTGCAGTAATAGAGTTGTCGATTCCCAAGTTTCATGTTTAAGAAGCTACTATATAGCTGCTACTCGACATTACTATATTAGAGCAAATTCGCCTAGTAAAAGCTGTCTATTTACTGAAAAGTATCTTAATATCTGTAATTGTAATCTAAGCTATTTTGTTGAATAAATTAAACCACTATAACTTTTTCCTTGCACGCAATACATACTTAAATATGCCCATACTAACAAATGTAATAAATGTATGTTTCATATGACATAGATTTCATTTGATATGATAAGGTTTACAACACAAAGTACGACACCGCCCATTATCCTTTAAAAAATTTCGTAAATTGACGCGCGACGCGTAGGCCATCTATGTAAGGTCGTAAGATTTAAGTAAAATTACATAAATTGCAAATATTTAAGATACGAGTTTTACATATGAATTTAATAAATTATTAAACCTCAAATTATATTCCCTTGCAACAAAGCTTCATCAAAAGTGATTTAGTAGCGTTTTGACTAAGAATTAATTCTCAATCAGTCCAAACGATGTTTGTAGCGACATCTATACGTGTAAATTCTACACTAATTATAAAATGTATGTGATTGACCAGACATGCTAGAATGGTTGAAATTTGAGTTATCATAAAGAATGATAAGTGTATCGCACAGTTTTTATATCAAAACAAACTTTCTCTTCGGTGCTCCAATTTTCACCCCTTCTTTTCTTCTGATTATCTATTGTATTTTATGCACTTTTCATTTAACTTTTCGTTGTTCAATCATATCCCCTATTAATAATTTGTGTTTTCAATGTTATTATAGCTATTCCGTTACACGCTAGAGTTGTTGCTAATATGAATATTACATTATACGTGAAATAAACGCCAAAAACAAGATTTTTGTTGAAAATTAAGTTGCATCAGTAAAATTTTTCAAAAATCAATATTAGAGTTTGTATCATAATATTATATACAATTTTTAATTTTAATAATTTATAGTATAAAACATCTATGTAGATAAACGGAACGGTGCGAACGAATGATTTCCGATTCAATGAATGTTTTCTATAGATAATCTGTGGATATTATTTAACCATGGACTAGCCTGTGGTACTAACACATCCTCCGTTAGTCTGCGATTTGTAATAGGATCGAATTTTAATCATAGTACCAACGTTAGTACCGTAACAATCCAAGACTTGTAAGTTATGGTTTAAACCAGGATGAAGATCGTTTTTTGTAATAAGACCGTTATTGTTTTGCTTATGGTATGAACAAGACAGTTATTGTTTTGCCTATGCTTCGGCTCATAAATATCGGTCTTTTTACCCGACTGACCCGGAAGGAGGGTTATGTTTTTCGAGTGTATGTATGTATGTATGTATGTATATATGTATGTATGTATGTATGTGTGTATGTCTATTTCTTTGTGCCGCTCTGCAGCCTAAACGGCTTGATGGATTTAAGCATATCAGGTGTTGTTAGATTCGTCTTGACTGGGGGAGTGTCATAGGGTATATTATTTTTATATAGCGCCTAAGAATAAAAAAATAAAGGGGGTATTAAAAATAAAAGTTTCGTTATTATAACAATATGGGTATCAAAAGAAAGCTTGTAAATAGACCATTCCATATATTTATATATTGTAATACTTTTATGGTACCATTTTGACGTAAACTGCAAAAAACCACGTTTAATGCAAGGACAGTAGGTACTGAGCCGTTACCATACGTAAGTCACAGATTTGCGATGGTTGTTAGCGTTCCTTTACCGTACCGCTGATTTACTTACTACTCTTTCTGTATAAAACTAAAAAGTCTGAAATAAATTAAATTATTAAAAGAAACAAAAACCCCGACTGCGTAAAACATAAATTAACTAAAAAGAGAAAAACAAGCTCTTAAATCTATAGAATTTTGAATATAACTTGAATTTTATAAGGTATTGCAATCGGGGATAAACAAATATTACAAAAAAATACATACTTAGGTTATTGGTTGTCCACGATTGCAATACCTTATAAAATTCAAGTTATATTCAAAATTCTATAGATTTAAGAGCTTGTTTTTCTCTTTTCAGTTAATTTATGTTTTACGCAGTCGGGTTTTTTGTTTCTTTTAATAATTTAATTTATTTTGCATTCGTCCATGAGAATTGACTGACTGATTAGAAGCAATAATGTAATAAAACATACTGTATCGTGACATTGCATTTGTGTGTGTACTGTGAAGGTGCCGGCTTTCGGTAACCGACCTGTACGCAGTCGGTCATTCGACGTCATCTAGTTAAAAGTCATGAGTCCTTACTAAGGCAACTCAAACTTGTCATTTAAACCCCTGTGCGTCACAGCTTTCTACGTATGAAAAAGATTAAAGATTTTTTATGGAGGAAATAGGTATCTTGGAATTAGCGCCGCACGATGTGCCGTTGTATGTTTGTGTAAGTCAATGTTATGTTTAATTCTTTCCAAGTATTTTTGAGGATTGTGAAGGCGAGTTTAATATCTTTTGTAAGTATTTTTGTGGATTGTGAAGGCGAATGTGCAGTACCTGCACAAACCCAAAAGGTTTTTAGGTACTAAGTTATGAAACTAAAATAAATAAATAAAAAAAAGCGAAATCTGACTAAAAATAAAAACGGAATTGAAAAGACATCCTATTTTGACCATTTTGGGTTTGTTTATATCTTCGCAAGTTATAGTAATATATATTTGCGATTTCAGGCATATTTAATAAGGGCATAACTAAAACAATGTAAATGAAATACATACTTACCAAAACAAACTTTCTAACAAAAATAAAGTTATTTTCATAATATTCGCCCTCAAAGAGTATAAAAAATATTCATATAAAAGTATAATTTCATTATGCTGATGACTGAATATTTCAATTAGAGTGTTTGAGTGTGTTATACAGATTGTATTATATGAAAATATGATGCCCTTCGCCATAGAAATGATGGTATTCTCGGAACTCAGATCAATAATATTGCATTCCCAACGTCACGTGAGTTGTCGCCCGCCGTTTCACATAAAGCATACCTAGTATTGATTGAAATATTCTGATGTAGAGTCCAATGCAATTTTCAAGGCTTTATGTCGACGATATTTCTTGAATATAGAAACAGTAGATCATTTTATGAGTGACACCTTCGAATTACATGATGTCGTAGATATTTTTTTAATTATTTCTAATAAATATATCTCTGCTCTTCTTACATCTAGTTTGGTAGAGTCACAGTCTCACATGCATGTTTTTTTAAATTAATTAAGCAATGACTTGTTAGTTAAAGATTCCACCTATGACGCCGCAGGTCGTGGGTTCGATTCCCACCCACGACATACATTTGTGTGTACTTATGTATGAATTTACAAACAAAAAGTGGTATTAGTGAGGTTGAGATTTCGAGAAGGCATATATTCGAAACCTATGTTGGATTAGTCATGCTGAACAACTTGTACTATGGGAACGACACTGAATTCTCAAAAAAAAAACTTTTCATACATTATGATCGAGCAAGATTGATGCATTTTGTAAGAAAAAGTAAAAAAAAAAATTCTCTATTAGTCCCATAGTAAAAGTTTTTCAGCATGACTAACCCAACATAGGTTTCGAATATATGCCAGCCAGATAACCTTGTGTGCAGAATGTCCTAGAACATGAATGTGAATTTCAATCACCTATATTCATCATCATCATTATTCATCCCAAAATGTTTGATAATTACATTTTTTTTTTCTGTATTTGATTCGCAATCAGTCGCCAGACTTTAAGCGAATGCGTTGTGTGATTTTTGACGTGTCGAGAACGGTGGCCAGTGCCAACAATTCAAGCTTAAATAACTTGGGTCTCTTTTTGGCCTTTGGACCATATTTGTTTTATTCAGCAACGAGTGGGTTGGGGGAAATTTCAATTATGAAATACTAATATTAAAAAGTACTAATTAATATAAAGCTGTTTAACTCATAAATATCGCATATGTATTATATTTTATCATTCAAATCGCATAGCTATTACAAACATTTTCATTAGCACAGAAAAAGGAATAAGCAATATTTTTATCGTAATCGCAAATATTTTGGATCTCGCACTTGTAAAGCGTATATAACCCACTCCTGCTAAGGTTTGACATATCGCCATATTGTTTTAACGTTATGACGTCATATTACAAACTAGTCAATGCCCGCGGCTTTACGCGCATGGTAATTTTGCCTTTAACTTGTTTATTACACCAAAAAGGTCAGTGCATAAGTTACTTTAGTCACAGTGCAATTCAAATTAAAAAAAAAATGCAGTGGTTCTGGAGTTGAAGCAGACTGCACATCGCCTTCCTAGACTACCTTTGGCCTTTTCAAATTCAAAATTCATATATCGCTCAGCCTTAATCTACCCTTACTTTAAATAAACACCATATGTGCTTACCACCTTTCGGAACTTCGCACGCTTAGATATTATAATAAAAACGCAAGCCTTTAAAAAAACCAACTGTGAATTTGATAAAGTTAAACATAAGGAAAACTTGGTTTGCATGGTTCGAAAATTGCGCAGCAAAATCGCTATGATAGTCTGTATTGGCAAGGTTGTCCATAACTCGCACGAAATAAGCAGTTCGCAAGCGCCAAGCTGAATAAGCTACGTCTTCAATCAAGCTTATGAATTGTTCAGTCAAACGTTGTGTCGAATTCGAATCCTACGTTGAGCTTGATTTAATTCTCGCCATTTAAAACATTGGAACCAAAATGGTTTCGTACTGTGCGGTCTCAAAGGAGCTTCCTTACCCGGACACTCAGACTGTGGAATGAGCCCCCGCCGTGGTTATCCCAATGGAGTACAATATGGGTTTCTTCAAAAAGAGTGTTAAGAGATTACTACAGGGTCGGCAACGTACCAGTGATACTCCTGGTGTTGCAAGCGTCCATAGGCTAATGTAACCGTTTACCACCAGGCGGGGCGTATGCTTGATGGTACCTAATGGTATAAAAAAATGCTTTGGACGAAAACATCGTGGTTTTGTGAATTGTTTATCATCAGTGCCAGCCGTTAGTACTGATATACCTGACCCAGTCTCCTAGGCTAAGTCTAATGGCCACTAGGGCCTGGAACGCAAGCCAAATCGTAAAAAAAACTAAAATCGATTAGAAAACATGTTGCTTGTATCTATCGCGTATATATAATTAATTATTAGGAGAGAATAGAAAATATTTATGGCAAGTACAAACTATGTTAGTTATTGAGTTTTCTATTGTGAAGCATAGAATAGAGTAAGTTAGTTTTCTGAATCCAATTTTATGTTCGATTTGGCTAATCTAGATGAACGAAATAAAAGGAGGAATGGATAAGATTACTGTAAATATAATGTGCTTATTTCTATTTATTAAAATTAATTTATAGACTACAAAATATTCAAAATTATTTATTCAAAATTTAAATAGACCTTCGCAGGCACTTATGAATAGTTTGACTTTAATACTCTAATGGCGGTTCGGAAGGTTGCATTTGCTGAGTAGAGCCAGTCACAAATCAATACATGGTGCGACTAATAGCCGATTCCTACAATTTATGGACCCTTATTGGTTAAAATTAAGACTTACATACATCTTTACCAACAGTGAAGCAACGACCTCATAGCTTTGCATAGTAAACCCGTTCATATGGAAGTAGCTACCACAATAAATTAGCTTACGAATCTATACTAATCTAATAAAGCGGAAGAGTTGTTTTGTTTGTTTAAACGGGCTAATCGCTGGAACTACCAGTCGGATTCGAAAAATTCTTCCACTAATAGGAAGCTATATTATCCCCGAGTATTATAGGCTACTTTATATCGCGGGAACGCGGGTGAAACCGCGCGAGACAGCTAGTAAGTAGCTACACCTAGTTTGTTAATCAAAATGCTCCCATTGGTAAGCAAAACGATTTCGTTTTTATTTATAGGAAACAATTTTAAACCAACAAGTCACATCACACACACAGGTTTCATAACTGAATAACGTAATAGCAAATAAAATGTGGTACCAACTTGTATTCCCATTAACGTGGATGTGATCGGCCGCCGCGGGGTTTTGCAGCAGATTGTACAAATTCGGCCGGTCCTCTTCAAATGCCAAATCAAATATTGTTTGGTTCACAACGTCAGCCTAAAAATGTATACATATTTTAGATAATTATCATAAAAAATCACAAACAGCAAAAGGGTGATCGCAGACGACCTACTTTTCCTTCTGAAAAGAACATCTTCTACTGGGTGTAACGAATAGGGTATATCCATCCGAAAGGATAAAAGTTTCAGCTCAAAATAAATTACTCAAAAATTTATACCAAATTTTGGCTTCCAAGTTTATTGAATTAAAATCATAACCAACATGTGACCGTTCAATGAGGGTGATTATCATTTTGCGTCACATGCTAAAAAAATCTCTTCCGCGATCTGTGCGCCTAGTACCAAAATAGTGGATTAATTGATACCCTTTCCGTTACACATTGGTGCCGATTCTGTTGTAAATCGCACTAAACGACAGAATCAGGGCCATTGTATATTCTATTTGTAAAAAAGTCGTTCAATGATTTGTCTGTCGTGTACGAGGACGCTAATGCAAATATTCAAGTAGTTATTCACTCACTGGATTGTGACCTAGAAGGGATGTGATGCTTTCAGAAACATAAAAGATTCGTCCGGTGGCTGAGAATACCATAACAAAACCCTCTAAAGCTTCAAGAACCAGATATGTGAACTCCTCGTTAGATAGAAACGATGGTTTCCAATCCTCCTGAACATCATGTGCCCTTGACCTAACGGTAATTTCTGAAACAAAATAGAATGACTATCATTCAAAGAATCACAAAATGTACACATTTCAAATAATCAAAGAGATGATTTTCATTCTGAACAACTTTTACAAAAATACGTCGAACTATACGTACAAATTTTGTTCGAGCACAATCAATACCTAGTATGAATCGATCAACATTCGTTATTCTGCTATTCGGAAGGCAGACAAATCCAACAAATCAAAAATTATGAAAAACGGTCCTGCCTTTCTTGAGTTATAAACGGTGTAACTAACCCGCCGGGGTATTGCGTAACTTTGGTGGTAATCGTAACGAACACCATTAATGAATTTCATCCAATCAGGGCCCGCGAATGGTCATCGTCGCGTAGTACCGCGTGCGCGTCATTGTATATAACGAATGTTGATCGATTCATACTAGGTATTGACTGTGCTCGAACAAAATTTGTACGAATAGTTCGACGTATTTTTGTATTTGGGGTCTCTAACCCCGACTTTATATTATTAAAAGAAAGAGGTTGGCAGAGTCTTGATTATGATAGAAATAAACTTACCATTATGATTTTTAAGAAAAGATATTGTTGATTTAAGCACTGTCGATTTGTCCATTTTACGGTTATTAGTAGCGATCATAGTACTGAGTTCATTGACCAGTGTGTTGAATTGATCTCTCCGCTTCTTCTCACTCAAATTACGCGTCCTCCTGTTGAAGAAAGAAAAACATAACCATAAAACGCATATAAACTACTTTTTTTACTTGTTTTCAGAGAGGTAGAGCATAGCATTTATTCGCTCAATAAGCAGCTCGACTGGGCAAGTACCTCCACCTTACAGAATGCCGCAGCCAAATAACTTAACGTTGTATAAAGTTGTGTACCTGCGCGTGAGTAAGGTCGCCAGAGCTCATAGGGGAGGGGGAAAAGGTCGGTAACGCGTGAGCGATGCTTCATGTGTTGCAAGCGTCCATATGGCTACAGTAACCGCTTACCATCAGGCGGGCCGTATGCTTGTTTACCGACAGAGTAGTATAAAAAAAACAAAAAATAATGTAAATCCAAATTTCTTTTTCCAAAAAGGTATGTAAGTATATAATGTTTTTTTATTCTCCTGATGTAGTAGATTAAAAAACGGTCCGCCTGGTCGTAAGTAGTAACTTAGCCTAAATTCAAAATTCATAATCATTTATTCAAATAGACCTTCGCAGGCGCTGACGCTGTATAGTCGCTGGTAACACGAGGGTATGAATCGAGTGTTGCGAACCCTAAAAAAATCCCTTAGCACCCTTCTTGTGTCACCCCATGCTATCTATACTTATAATGTCTTGAAGAACTTTTTCTGTTTAGCATCCTATACAGATATCCCGTCTCCTTTTAACTGAATAAATTTAACTTTTACACCCATCCATCGTCACTTTCAAAGTTAGCTTACAAGCAAGGTGACTGTACTTTTTGTTGACTGTACTTGAGTTCACCGGTATCATTGAGTCGATGCTTTCGTATTGCATGGGAATTAGAACTGTGATTATTATTGTGTTTTGAGTTGTTTACACACTGCAAATATGCCGTCATGTGTTGTTAAGTGGTGTAGTAGGCATATAGATATGAAGAATGCTGGAATCACATTCCATATGTATGTGAATAAACGTTTTGAAATCCCATACTTGCGACTCTGGAAAGTGTTATGGAACATGAACGCACCATGAAAGCTTATTTAACACGTTTTGATATTTCACTTAAACTGTGATGCATTAGTAGGTACCTCTAATTATAAATTTAATGTCAGATTCCCGAAAAATATAGTATTGGGAAAAAAATGGGTAATTGTGATTTGTTACAGTAAAAACATAGCCTGATCGGGCTTAATACTTCGCACGCGGTTAAAAAAATAACAATGACATCAATTGTTATTATAGGACATACGTCCCTCGCGAGAACCAATTGGTTAATGAAGAATCAAGAGGTTAAGAAACATGTTAATCCAAAAAGCACTCCAATCACAAATATAATATGAAAGGTTGAGTTAAGTTATAGGGATTAAATATGCATAGTGCAAAAATACAATCATTTTTATTACTATTATCCTCTCACACTCAATGCATATCATCGTCCATGGATCTCACACTGCAACAGGCGCGCGAACCAATTAGCATTATCTATCCCGCCGAGAACCAATCATCGGCTTGCTGGAATACAATGTGTTAGGCAAGCACAGCTAATTGTCTTATTTGCATGTGTGTTCTTTCATTGAAATACAAGAGATAATTTTGTTAATATAATGAAGTTTGGAGCCGAATTTTGCACTGATTTTGTTCTCAGTTACGCTTCCTGACTTTTATTATTCATAGATACTAATGTATACCAAATATCAAGTCAATTCAATTTCGACTTACAAGATTCCAGTCGGACAAACATAGTTATACATACATACCGTGTTTTTTTTTTTGTTTGAATGTGCTAATTAATCGCAGTAACGATGTACCAGTCTGATTAAAAAATCTTTCATTGATAGCTGTATGGTACCTGCCGGGCTATTGCGTATCTTTGGTGGTAATCGTAACGAAAACCATTAATTATTTCATCCAATGACGCGCACGCGGTATGACACGACGATGACCATTCGCGGGCCCTAATTGGATGAAATTTATTAATGTTGTTCGTTACGATTACCACCAAACTTACGCGGTAGAGCCCCTGAATGCTTTAAGGCTACTTTTGATCCCATAAATGCAGGTAAAACTACAGGATACAGCTAGTATAAAATGATTTGAAGAATTGATGGTTGAAGAAAAGATTATCCAACCAAATGTGATGTTAAGTATCTCGGCAACTTTATATTCAATATATTTTTTAGATATAAAATGAGATTATGAAAACGATTATGCTGCTCCAGCTACAAGCAGCATAGGTTGAAGATGTAGGGTTTAATTTTCGAGGTGGTTATCCTCTATGTGGTGACCAATATGGGTTCTTAGTCAAATTAAATATATGTTGTCATGTCTAATTCTATGAATTCCTTTCTTGATGCTATGTGGTTACCACCGTCAGTCACATCACTAATCATAGTGAAATTGTGGTCAAGTGTAATCTTACTAAACTAGTACAGTAGTGTAGTTGAAAAAATTCTATAACAAAAATTGGCACCAGATTGGTACTAGTAATCAAAATGTTGACAAATTAGCTGAATTACCTCTTAGTATCATCTTTATCATCCCCGTCGTCTTCCATGATGGAACTCATGATTTTTCTTGCAAATGTAGCTCACACTTTATTCACAGCCACTGCACACCATATCAGACTAATATGTATGTTCTAATGTTTACCCCAAATAGACAAGTATTCACCACCTACAAACACAAACAATTTCGTTAGCACAACAACGCGGGAACGACATTGCTAAATGTATTGGAAAAAAATGCACTGAAATGCATCGAGCATCAATCACTGCGTCGTCTCGTCAGTGAGACCTCACTCAATCCACTTATAGGCAATTCAAATGGAATTATAACTTCTCACTTACAAAAGTATAAATGCCTTGGTGAAAGAATGCAGATCAGGAGCAGCAAATTCAAATTATATATTGACCATAAATTAGTTTTTGCAAAATAGATAAAATTACAGTATCTAATTTTTCACAGTGATTGAATATCATTGAGATATATACAGAATATACATACTTACTTACTTACTCAATACTCACTCACTCAATCAGTGCTGCAAACCCCAACATGCAAAAAAGAAGTATATTTATGCCAAAAATCCAGGAGACAGGGTCAAAAAGAAGGAGAAATTAAAAAAATACCCTTTTTGCTGTATTTAGATTCATAGGATTTTTTATATTATACCTTAGTTTTAATTTTTACAAGCAAATCCTTTTTATTAGGACTTACTTTTACCAGTGTCGAGTTATCGAGGCTCTGATAGTAATAAAATTGTCGGTTTCGATAAGACATACAAATGTTTCAGTAAGAAGGTGGTAATCGTACTAAAACTTTTCACGGATTTTTTAAACAACTTGAAAAATCACGATACACGTAATTCATTTCACTTCAACTTCACATGCATTGATCTTTATTGGGTAAAACACCACCGATAAATATTCAATATAACTCAAAATACACAAACTCTTGAAAATAAAACGAAAACGCAACGTCACTTTGCAAGTTTCACAGTTTTATACAAAGATACAGATTATACAGAGCATTGACTGGTTTATTTTATGTCAATATCAGGTGTTATTTTTACAAAAATATAAAATGTCGTACACTTTACTCACATCGTGAAAATCCAGGAGGTTTTCATTGAAATGAAAAATAAATAAGGAGATAAGGAGACATGTCCAAAAATCATGGAATCTCCTGGAAAAGAAGGAGAGTTTGCAGCACTGCACTCAATTGCTCATGCACAGACTGCTTCTGTCAGACCACAGAGTACATAATTTGTTTATAGAATGAGTCGTCTCCAGGGTTGCGTTCAGTAACAACGCCGTGTGACGCTCGGCAATCATCGTAGCGTTCAGTAACTATTCAATAGTATGTGGTGCGATCGTCGGACGACGTCGGACGATCGCAGGTGTGTAGTTACGCATTGTCTGTGATGGGAAATTGGCGGAAGATATTCCAACAGTGCTGCAAACCCCAACTTGCAAAAAGAAGTATATTTATGCCAAAAATCCAGGAGACTGGGAAAAAAAGAAGGAGAAACTAAAAAAATACCCTTTTTGCTTTCTTTAGAAGTAAAAAGAATTTTTATATTCTTCTCGTTAGTTTTAAGTTTGACAAAAATCCTTTTGATTACGACTTATTTTTGCCAGTTTCGAGTTATACTCACAGGTTCTAATCACAATAAATCACTTTCACATAGCCCGCTCTGTCAGTGTCCATAAAAGACATGTTTAACTAAAATTGTGGTCATTGTACTAAAACTTTTCATGATTGTTTTGAGACAACTTGAAAAACCACAATACATAACCACGGTACACGTAATTCATTTCACTTCAACTTCACGTGATAAAACACCAATTTATGTTCAAAATACATGAATTTATGAAAATTCAATGAAAACGCAACGTCACAACGCAAATTTCGCAACGCATCACTTTACATTGATTTATTATGTTTTAGAGCATTGGTTGATTTATTTTATATCAATAACAGGTGTTATTCATAGAAAAATATAAAATGTTGTACACTTGGCGCACATCTTAATAATCCAGGAGATTTTCATTGAATTGAGAAATAAATAAGGAGATAAGGAGACATGTCCAAAAAACATGGAATCTCCTGGAAAAGAAGGAGAGTTTGCAGCACTGTATTCCAACCATGATTAAGGATATGCGGTAGAGATGGTCCGCGTTCAGTGTTTATTTTTTTTATTTTAATCATTTTTTCATGACCATGGATACAAAGTCCTTCTGTCGTATACATTTTATTTATAATATCACTTTCATATAGTCCGCAAAATAACGGTCTGATTTATACGCACTGAATAGCACGCACGGCTACTTCAGAACCTCAGAACAATTAAAACCTTATTCTATAACGGCTACAAATCAAGCTATACCACAGAATGTTTAGCTATTCTAAGGCTGTTCTATACATTACATTTCCAATATAAGCTGACTTCTCATTGTACCTTACAATCGCATTGTATAGGAATTCCGTACACTTTGTACGGAAATCCTATACAATGCGAGATCAGCTTATACTGGAAACGTATAGATTGATATGTACTTGTTTGGATAGCTTGATGTGTAGCCGTGTGTACTTGTTTGGTTAATGCACAGGCATTGGTTAATGGTTATCTATTCTTCGGGTTATCTTACCCATAAATATATCATTGAGAATCTTACCCAAAGAGAGCACAGATCATATAGAATATGAGAATATAATCTCTACGCAGCAACGTTATCTTACCAAAATACCTACTACCTACAAAATGCATGTTGCATTGTTGACTCAAAATGCTTGCGGCCTCAACATACATGGTTGAATCCCCCATCTTGGCTGCCCACGACGTGACTTGATAGGTAGGTAGTGTTACCTACCACGGGTACGCATGGGTTGGTGCAGCAAAGTTTATACATATTATATGTGACTTTGCTGCACCACCCCATGCGATGATGCAGTATTCCGAAATCAGTATTGTTCTGCATTGAAATATATAATAATTCATAATATATACCTATACCGTCTTATTAATAAATAAGGTGTAAGTCAAGAATAGTTAAACGTAGGATTAAAATATATCCGTCACTTTCTAATGTCATATAAACAAAAAGGGATGAGGCTATCTTAATACAGTAGTACCCGACTAATATGGCTTACCGATGTACCTGCGCAGAAAATACATTTTCAAAGCGCGGGAAACGCTATTGGTCGGCAGCTGCCGCCATGTTAGCGCGCGCCGTGCGGAGGGGCGTGACTTGCGAGTGAGACGGAGCTAACAGCTGCAGTGTATTATGAACCTTATAGTAGTGATCTAAGGTTGATTGTACGTTTTAAGCATTCTTTCGTTAATCTTCGGGGCCATACTTTCTTTTCTGTGCGAACGAAGATTCACGACGCGCCATATCAGTTGGGTAATACTGTACCTGGTTATTACAAGTCTGACTTACACCTTATTTATGAATAAGGGGGATAATGTTTTTTTGTTGTTGTTCCAATCACTTGCATAGACCACACATACACATACACACACCCCTCCCACACACTCACATACACTCACCACTATCGCACTATCGCTGACACACCCAGCACATACCCATTATTCGCATATTGATATAGTTATTTCATTAAAATATTTTTTGTTTTTCTTAATATTAATTTGAACATTTTCTCAAATCTTTATATGATTACTTCAGTCAGATAGATTACTCTAAATTTGTATCATTGATGGGAAGAATCTGGCTCCTAAAATACAGGACTTTCCTAGTTTAGGAGCCAACGCTCATAAGTTTTTATGTCCATGTATTTTCACAATTAAAGATTTATTATTATTATTATTCCAAGATAGATTGGCAACGAACGTTAGTGGATGGCGTAGACAGAGAAAGCTATAGACCTTGAGATATCTTCTGACTCATTCACACAGAAAGAGAAACACTTATTGGAAATACACGTTAAGAAACGAGACAGAGCGCTAGCATTTTTTATCCTACTCGAATGTCGGTTTTTCAAGGTCATTACAATGTTTGCCAACTAGTTCGCGAAATAAATAATGACTATCCAAGGACGTTTCGGTATTGCCAACTTTTCTCAAATCTGTGTTGCCAACATAAAATTTCAGTCTCCCACTCTAGTGAATGAATGAATGATTTTTATTTTGCTCGAATTGTGGTACACACAAGGTCATAATAATAAACGTGCTCACTCTTCACCAGCAAGTGGTATGCAAAATTGATTAATACAATGTAAAAATTTGATACAATAGAAAATATAATTATAATATATTGAGTTTTAACATTCACAAAATAAATTAAGCAATAAAACAGATTTAAGATTCACATAACATAAACTATATCTATAAGATTTTTAAATTTTTATTCATACCTAAATTTATAATTGAAATAATCGTTTATTGAATAAAAACATTCACATGATAATATTTTTTTAAATATAATTTTAAATTTATTTAATGGTAAATTACTAATACTTTCAGGCAATTTATTGTAATTTTTTACAGCCATTGTATAACAATTGTTACTATAAAGCGTTGTTCTTATGTTTGATAATCTCAACCTGTTTGGCAATCTACTATAAGACTACATTCATCACTAAATCGATTAAATAGCTGCATATGCATTTTAACAAAATAACACATTTCAAAAATGTATAAACAAGGGACCGTCAGCAAATTTAATTTTTTGAATAATGGTTTGCTAGAAGTCAAACTATCTATATTGCAGATTGCTCGTACGCATTGCTTTTGCGCAATAAATACTCTATTGAAATGGCATGAATTTCCCCACTCGATTATACCATATCTAATGACAGAACATACATAGCCGTGGTTTGCCTGTATAGCCGTATGTTCACCTGCAATGTTCACCAAACGCCATAAGGCAAAAAATAAATGGATTAACTTTATTACATATCCTACTTTATCATCTAACTTAATGCCAAGAAATATTATTTCATCACATTCATTTATGCTATTGTTTTCGAAAGATATAATAAGTTCTTTTTAGGGTTCCGTAGCCAAATGGAAAAAAACGGAACCCATATAGATTCGTCATATCTGTCTGTCCGTCCGTATGTCACAGCCACTTTTTTCCGAAACTATAAGAACTATACTGTTGAAACTTGGTAAGTAGATGTATTCTGTGAACCGCATTAAGATTTTCACACAAAAATAGAAAAAAAAAACAATACATTTTGGGGGTTCCCCACTTAGAACTGAAACTCATTTTTTTTTTCATCATACCCTTACGTGTGGGTTATCTATGGATAGGTCTTCAAAAATGATATTGAGGTTTCAAATATAATTTTTTTCTAATGTGAATAGTTTGCGCGATAGACACTTCCAAAATGGTAAAATGTGTGTCCCCCCTGTAACTTCTAAAATAAGAGAACAATAAAACTAAACAAAATATATGATTTACATTACCATGCAAACTTCCACTAAAAATTGGTTTGAACGAGATCTAGTAAGTAGCTTTTTTTAATACGTTATAAATCGTAAATCGTAAATATGAAATCCCAAATCAATGGCCGTCAAAGTTAAACTAAATCTGGCCACGGGGCCAGATAAGTTTGTGGGGCTATACGAAGGAGATTACAAATGTTTTTTTTTTTTTTTTTACTTACCTACCCAAAGGCTGCCAGGACCCTATTTCTAAGCGTCCGCTGTCAGTCCGTCTGTCTGACAGTGAGGTTCTCATGAACCGTAATAAGTAGACAGTTGAAATTTTCTATTGCCGCTTTAATAACAAATAATACTTATCACGAAATAATACGATTTATTCGACGCATTATATGTGAGAACCCAGGATATTTATTATTCTAAATTTATGTCAAATTTTAAATAAGCTTTTTATAGAACTCAAATAATAATTTCCCAAAAGCCGAGTAACAATAATTATATGGTAACACCAGTTCTATACATGTATAAAAATCGTATAACTACATATAGCTCATTCTCTATCTCAAACTGACCACGACAAAACGGACTCTAGGCATATTCACTCTACGGTGGATGGCCTGCTAATGTCACATTTCTTTAAGTTTTTACTTGATTTTAATGCAAATTATCAAAACATGTTGCGGTACCTTTTTGGCATCACACCACAAATATCTATGCTATTTCTTTTTCTTTTGTGGCATAAAGATTCTTGGTGGCATATCATAATTATAAGCTTTTGTGTTTTATTTTTTGTTATTTCTTTTTGTTTTTGTTGTTTGCATACTTTGTAATTTTTAATTTTAATTTTTTGATGTCAAATAAAGCTATGTCTATTGTATCTAGGCGGCGCCACTTTCATGGCTTACACGTAGGTAAGAAATTAATTAAAACAAATAACTTTTTATTATTTATTTTATTAGAAACAATCATGCTACTTATTCACTAGGTATACGATATTTACTCATAAGATCACAGCTTATTTTTCAACTTTGTTGACAGTTTATTTAGGTACTTATATTATGTGATCTCGCGAATTTTGTAACAGAAAGTTCCCTACTGAAAATAAGCAACTTGCTGCAAAGTAGTTCACATTTTCATTTGCAATATACTCGAGTCATACTCTCAGGAAATAAATGAGATGCAGAAGTTAACAGCCAATCGAAAAAATATCAAATAATTATTAAAAAAAGATGCAGAAGTTAACAGCCAATCGAAAAAATATCAAATAATTATTAAAAAAAGTGATGTTACAATTAAATTTCAATTCAACTTATATCAGTTCGTCAGATTGTGTGCCATACGGTGACGGGTAGCCAGTTTTGACTGCCTTGCAACAACCGTTTCCGTTGTTTTCCACAAAGAATGATACCTATTTGTTAAAGATGAATGATAATTCAAAATAAATATCTTGTAATAAAAATTATGTGAAATAACTGGATGAATGGCACCTACAACAAGTAAATATGAAGTAGACATTTACCGAGAGAGAAAATATTAAACACTAATTCTAATTTTAAGAAAACAAACTTATACCCATTTGAAACTGCCATGTTATACCTGCACCTCTGCTACCACATGGCACATGATCTGCCGATCAATCGCTCTATACAATATAAAATAATCCTAATATAATATAATGTAAAGACACAAGAATTTTTCAGTACATACTAACCTCCTTACTATAAAATGTTATTTAACTAATAAGCTGATTAAGTGGTCACCAAAATAACGTCAAATTGTTTGACAATGACAGCAAGGTGACGTTATTTATTTGACCATTTATTCAGTAGATTTAGATAAATACCGTTTATGAGTAAGGCCGTTAGTTTATTATTTATTAATATTGCAAAAGTGAACTATGGATTAGAATTAATTAAATTCCATTTTTTTTAATATCAAATCTTCTGCTCTTTAAACCGATACATTTTCATATATTTTTGTACACAAACGACTATTTCTGATCGTGGCCAAACGAAGCATTGTTTCTTTTTATAGATACAAAGAAAAATTATTAAAAGAAACAAAAAACTCGACTGCATAAAACAAAAATTAACTGCGGCTGTTTACAAGCGTTATAATAACGAAATTTTTGTATTTAATACCCCCCCCCTCATTTTTTATTTGTAGACGCTATATAAAAATAATATACCCTATAACACTCCCACAGTTAAGACGAATCTAACGACACCTCATATGTTTAAATCCATCAAGCCGTTTAGACTGCAGAGCGTGCCAAAGAAATAGACATACATACACTCTAAAAACATAACCCTCCTTCCGGGTCAGTCAGATAAAAAACATTCATTTTAATCAGAATGTGTCGTACTATAGGTATTTGGGTGTCTTAGCCAAATGATAATCAACTTAAACATTTGAGATTAGCCATTAAGCGATCTGCTGGCGCGTGAGATCATTATTTATTTTAAGTGGAATGATGTAGGAAAATCAACCTTTCCACTTTGCCATAACGGCTAATATACGATTATCACACGACACAATATTAATATTTAACTCGCAAATAATGGTGCCGATTCTGTTGTAAATCGCACTAAACTAATTTTAATCACATCACATCTTTTTCTTTCGAATATTATTGAAAAAGGATAGAACATATTTAAAGCTGCCAAATTAGTCTTCGCCGTCTTCTTTTGCGGGTATTTAGACGTAACCGCGATAGATGGCGACTAAATTTGTATTTAAAACAAGCATTGGACTAATTTGACAGGACTAAATTTCTTACATCCTTTTCTTATGTTCTTTGTTAGAAAGAGACAAAGTGAGACTAAAATTAGTTAAGTTGTAAACAAAAGAATCAGGGCTAATGACTAGGAACGATGAAGTTAAGCGGTATGTCGTATAGCTTTACATTGTATTAAAATGAACCGCATGAACACTGTATCCTAGACATTTGGAATATCCTCAGTAAAAATACAAAATCCATAGGCATCGGCATAACAAGGCAAAATAGTTTTTTGCCTTGTTATTTATAATAGACGATATCCATTATTGGTGCCGATTCTTTTGCAAATCTCACTAAACTAATTTTAATCACTTTACATCTCTTTCTTACATACATTATTGAAAAAGGATACCAAATGTTAAAAGATGTAAAATTATCGAGCACATGACCAATTTTGGGGGGCGACTAAATTCACGTTAAATTTAAAAACGCAATAGGGAATATGAAAGTATTTTTTTTGTTGTTTTGTTCTATATTTCGCTTAAAAATTACTTATCTAATATTTGTTTCTACATATCTGTGAAAATGACTACGATACAGCGATTATAAGACGCGTGACGTCATTGCAAACGGTCAAAATTAACATGACACGGTCAAACTCACCTTATACGAATTACTATGGTGGCATGGATCTTGACGCCACGCGTTGATCGCTCCATACAAAAAATTGATTAATTCTTCCAAATTCATGCTTGATTTGACTATTCATTTAAAAAAATACTGAATTCAAGTTATTTATAAATTGTGCATATTCCCTATTGGACAATTTTTTGACAGGTCAACGTTTTTCTATCCTTTTCTTATGTTCTTTGTTAGAAAGAGATATAGTAAGACTAAATTAGCTTAGTTTGTAAACAATACAATCAGCACTATCGTTTTACAACTCACAAGAAACAATACACATCTATGAGATCAAAATAAGTCGCGTATAAAATACTTATCTTTTTATACTCGACTTGATATTTAATTAAACTTTTAATATTATACACTAATGCGAGTTCAATCGCGATCTTATATTATAAACTATAAAAAAGCTACATTAAATCGGAATGTTTTTTTATTTAAACATGCAAGTCAGTTTTAAAAACATTTTTACGATTAATGCTATAATATACAAGAAGTTTTTTATGTACACTTAATAAATTTTCTATTTTTCTCTCTACTTTCTGTCGAATGGCTGTAAACGTCAGAATACACAAAATATAAATATATATGGGTACGTACGGTGTTTTAATAATCACATAAATGGTCCTCTCTTTCACTCAGTTACATACCTACTTGCACTTCGCTCAGCGATAGACGTGACAGACCGAGTGAAACTGGGTCAATAAGACCATATAGATGTGCTGTATTTAGCAAGAAATTTCGTCGGAGACAGTAACTTAACTAAACATAGTACAGACATGTTCATTTTTCAGTTACAAGCTACTTCACTTTTACTATAGGACCAGCCTTTGCAAATGTGAAGTAGCGGTGTGTGAATTACCTACATAGTAATTTATTTTTGTGTTCCAACTTCATACGCCCATGAGACGTGACTAACTAATTTTTGATTCAGAAAACAAAAGATAATTAGTTGATATGATCACAATAGAGACCCTGTTTATGATTTTAAACTATGTTCAGTCGCAATCTTATTCGTGATAGGTACTAAGTAGGACTAATTGACACTCAATACTATATTGCATCACAGTCGTGTGTGTAGGGGGTCTAAAGTTTCATATGCACCCCGTAGGGCACGGCAAAATAGATTCTTATCTTATAAACTAAAATTCACCCTTAAAACTAAACTCTTATCGCATCCACAACAATTTCACCACTAGAAATCATTTCGTTTTGGACACAGAAAACAATAAATCTAGCTGTAACTAAGTGAATTTTACATATTTTTGCAGTCCCACTGTGATTTAATCAAATTTTTACTATTAGATCAAACAAAGTAGGTATTAACTAGTCAGGGCAGTCATATTAAATGTAAAATCATAAATGTAGGAAGAATAAGGAAAAAATTGCGAAATTACAGGTTTAGTTCCTTTTGCTAGATCATAATGGAAATGTAGTGTTAGAGAGACGTAGTTTTATAAACTTTCGACATTTTTAAAAAGTGTACATTTACATTTCCACCCTGTAAACAACAAATTGCTTTAGAAAAGTAAAAAAAAGACAAACGACATTAAAAATGCTATTCAACTGTCGACTACTATATACAAAAATATTTATAATTAACATTAGTTTTAGAATTATATTTTACTACTCATTGGAAAATATAATCTGTGCATGCATTTCAATATTAAATCTTCACAATTCACGAGGTAATCAACCATTTAGCCAGTCGATATCTTCCTCATCGATGACATCTGTCAAGACCGATATATCATGATGGTACTTTTCCCGTTTAATTGAATCAAATGTGCAAGCTACTGTCAACAGCCGCTTCACGAGATCTTCAGATGTTAACAACATCATCTGAAACATACAAAACCATAAAGCTTGGTACGTATGTACCATCGATCTTTAAGCTTGATCACTTGAAACCAGACGGGCCAGTTGGCGCAGTTGGTTAAGGTTCACCTTACGCGCCGCAGGTCGTGGGTTCGATTCCCACACAGGACATGCATTTGTGTGCATGAACATGTCTGTATGTCTTGAGTCTGGGTGTAATTATGTATATTAAGTATGTATTTACAAACAAAAAGTAGTATATGTATTATATCAGTTATCTGGTTTCCATAGTACAAGCTCTGCTTAGTTTGGGATCAGATGACCGTGTGTGAGGAATGTCCCAGGATATTTATTTATTTATAGTTTGCTTGCAAGCAGTAACCACAGATCACCGTCCATGTTTGAGAAAAAACACCATTGAATTTTAACCAATTGATTTAACTACTGTAATGATAAGTGCATTGTCTGCTTATACCGGTTGGAGATTTCGAGATGGACAAACAAAGAATTAAAAAAAAAAACATTCATACTAAAGTAAAGGTAATGATAGCTCAGTGGTAGTGATGTCGGATACCGAGACGAAGGTCCCGGGTTCGAATCCTACAATGAGCTTGAGCTTTCGGTGAAGGAAAACATTGTGAGGAAACCATAGCACGGTGGTGGCTGGCTGCCACCCTTAAGTTGAAAATCTGTAAGCACCAATCGGTGTGTTCCGACAGCTGCACTTGAGAGCCAGTTCCTTCTAGGCTTTGTGTGCTTAAAGCCTTCGGCCGCATCATCACTTACCATGGTGAGATTGTGGTCAAACACAAGCCTATAAAAAATATTTTAGATATTGTGTTTGTCCCATTGTAACAGTTGTTCAGCATGAATAACCCAACATAGGTTTCGAAAATATGTCATACAGGAATCTCCACCTGGTATATTATCATTGACACAAAAAGTAGCTTTATAGTAGCACCTATGATGTATTAGTCAATTTGAACCTCTTTTACAATGAGATCAACACAGATATCTGTAAGTTACTCTGAACACGAGACAGTTCGCGTCACAGTAATAAAATACACGTTTGGATACACGTGTACAGTAGTACCCAACTGATATGGCTTACCGATGTACCTGCGCAGAAGATACATTTTCAAAGCGCGGGAAATGCTATTGGTCGGCAGCTGCCGTCATGTGTGCGGTGGGGCGTGACTTGCGAGTGAGACGGAACTAACAGCTGCAATGTATTATGAACCTAATAGTAGTGATCTAAGGTTGATTGTAAGTTTAAAGCATTCTTTCGTTAATCTTCGGGCCATACTTTCTTTTCTGTGCGAACGAAGAATCACGACGCGCCTTATCAGTTGGGTAATACTGTACATAGGACTAATTTATGACTGTAAGGGAGGTAAAGCATAGCGTTATGTCGCTCAGATATCAGCTCGACTGGGGAAGTACATCCACCTTACAGAATACCGCAGCCAAATAACTTTATGTGATGTTCATGGGCGTGAGTAAGGTCGCCAGAGCTCATTGGAGGTTTTTTTTTACAAGCATACGGCCCGCCTGATGGTAAGCGGTTACCGTAGCCTATGGACACTTGCAACACCAGGGGTATCACTCGCTCGTTGCCGACCCTAAAAAGAGGTGGAAAGTTCACTGTTACAAGCATACATGTGGCTACGGTAACCGCTTACTATCAGGCGGGCCGTACGGTTGGGTACTTTGTCGTATAAAAAAATACCTTAATTTCTTCCTGCAACGGTAATATACTGATAATCCACCACAGCCACATTGGACCATCCGCCTTCCACGTATTAGGGTTCCAGCTGGAGAAGTCCGGTTTTTTACCGAACGTGTTCTCTATTTGATCCAGGACTTTGCTATCGAGGCTTTCGAGCCAATCCGTAGCTTTCATCGACACTTCCAGGGTGTAATCATGCCGCATCACCGTCTCCTCTTTCCAATCGCGGTAGGTGTCTGTGAACGGTTCGATTCGGGCCACGTCGCATCTGGAATATTTATTAATTACTAGCTGATCCCCGCGGTTTTAACAGTGAACGGGTTCGATTTTTTCCCGCGGTACCCTAATCCTTTATCTAAAAAGTAGCCTTAGTTATTCCTTATAACATCAGCTATCTGCCAGTGAAAGTCCTGTCAAAATCGGTCCAGCCATTTCGAAGATTAGCCGGAATAACAAAACCATTCATAACAGGACAAAAAATCAAATTGGTTATTTGGTGTAAGTACCGTATGCATAAACGTTCATATACATTTAGTAAAAAGCTATTTTTTTAATATTTCCTCATTTTAAGTCGGTTTAGTACGTTGTCTGTCAGTCTTTAGAGTTTTTGTATTGAGTAGATGCTAATTTATTTACGGTTTGTCTACCGCTTTGGAAATAATAGTTGTATGGAGGATCAAGGTTGGACGACTCTTCCATTTCAAAAGGAAGCTTTTCCGCCAGGGAAAGGTACATGTTGGAGAGTTTTCTGAACTTCGTTAGCGCCATGCAGGATCTCGTAGTCTCGCGCGAGTATATAGGAAATCCGCCACTTATTTACCGGCAGGCTGAATAGGCTTAAGATTAGGGCGGCAGATTTTAGGGGCGTATTTTTTAGCTGTCCTCGCGCAAAAATTATTGTGCAATTTCAACCAAATTCTTAAGAAATGTGTAAAATGTGTGGACAATAAACATGAACAAAAAAGTGTGTGAATTTCTTAATATGTGGTTGCTACAGCTGTGAAGTCTGACTCACCCATCTTTGTGGTCCTTTTCGAGGACTCTGAAGCGGGAAACACCGATTGTGGTGATAATGGACCGACCGTCCTCAAAATACACGCAGTCACGAATTTCCATAATCTGCCAGTAATAGTAATGCATGTTTAGTAAAATCCAAAATTTATTGTCGATATTCAGAGTAGTTTTTGCTATTTCGACGTGTATGGTCGCTAGAGTTGCCAACTCAGTAGGTCAAAAATACAGGAGATGAAAAAACACAACAAATATAATGTTATTTAATGTTGTATTTTTTACAATGCGACCATCTTGTCCTTTTGATCAGAAACCATAATATCATAGATTTCTTGAACTTGTGCACACGTTTTTGAAATTTCACAGCGAGCACAGATCGTTTCCTACGCCGAACACGTTCAGCGGCGGCGTTTGCGATAGGGTGAATGCATCGAGGAACAATCCCTTAGAGTAGTAATACCGAGCAATCAGGTTCCGAAACTAGTCAGTGATTTGTCACTGATTTTGAACAGTAAGGACCAATCACTGCATCGTGTGTTCTTGACTTGGCCAATCCGAGCGCAAGTCAATGGTGGGAAATTGGATGAATAGATTGCAAGCAAAATCAATCGTCATTGCGCTTCTATGGGTTAATTGTTCGATGAGTGAATGTTACAAGTTTTTAGTTTTTATTTTCGCGCAGGCCATATTCAGGAGATTTTAGTTGCGTTCCTGGAGCCTGGATTTTAAAATCTAATATCCTTATTCCGGGAGAGTTGGCAACACTAATGGTCGCCATTATTAATTTCAACTAATATTAAATTATCTATATCCGAGTTTTGGTTAAGTGAAAAATTCAAATTCAAAATCATTTATTCAAATAGACCATCGCAGGCACTTATGAAAAGTCTGACTCTAATACTCTAATACCGGTTCGGAAGGTTGCATTTGCTGAGAAGAGCCGGCAATAAACTCAGCAATTACTCTTTTCAAAACAAGCTTAGATTCATTACATAATATTTACATTCTAATCGCACTGACAACAATTGCGTGCCCCGGCGAGGCGGCAAAACTACAAAGTAGACTGAATCTATATTTAATAAGTAAATAAATAAATGGCAAACTTAAGCAGACCAGCCCCCACAAGCAGTACCTGAAAGAAACTAAAAGTATAGTAGTATATAGTATAGTAACGTACCGTGCCGACGGTGCAGGGGGATCCGTCATTGTTTTGATGTCCGAGCATCCCAAACCGACGGTCGGAGTTGAGCAAGCGCCGCACCAGCACGCAACACCGCGGCTGCAGCAGGAACACAGGGCACCCCACCCTGCATTCGACATCACACACAGGCTCACTTCTTGTCCACAATTACCCTAAAGCTACCACTACACCACTCGCGAAGTTATCCGAAGTAGAGTATAAAAAAACAAAGGCTTAATGCGTCCACTAAAATCATTCGAAGTGCCACGTCGAAGTACTGAGTGAAGTTTTCCGAAATAACGTCGTTCAATTTCGCGAGAAGCTCAGATATGGTGCGCTCTAGGCACAAGGATGAATAATTTCGGGTCTTTTGACTAAAGGTCATCAGTCACTATACCGCCTCAGCAAAAACTTGACAGTACATAATCTCAAGATGAAATAGTGGATGTTTACCGCGAGCCGTCTACTATTTTATCTTGTTATTATAAAACTTATTTTAGCGCACACGATTTAAAGGCGTCTTCTACTCTCTACTACTACTAGAGGTACTTCGTACTTCATCCTCGGGGGGATTTCCATTCAGTATCGTGTTTAGCCATAAGGTCATCACTCACTATTACAGCACCGCTCCGAATCAGCAAAAACATGCCATCCAAGTTACGCCTTTAAATCGTGCTCGCTAAAGTAAGTTATTAACCGACTTCAAAAAAAGGAGGAGGTTCTCAATTAGAAAGTTTTTTTTTTATGTTTGTTACCTCATAACTCCGTCATTTATTAACCGATTTGGAAAATTCTTTTTTTATTTGAAAGGGTACACTTTCCGTTTGGTCCCATTGTTAGCAGATCAGGATTTGATTACTTCTTAGTGTACTTTGAAGTTGGTTTAAGTTTTTTGTAAAACAGTCCAATTATATAATAACAAGATAAAATAGTACAATGCAATGTAGGATAGTATAAGTTAAGGTTTAGTTCGAGTTAAATATAAGCACATCATCACTATGGTAACCAGATTTATAAAAATCTACATCCAGATTTGGAACAGACATTTGCATGCACACAAATATATGTCCTATAGCATAGCAGGTAAGGTATATAACTGCCTATCACTTAAATATTGTATGTATGTAACTTACCCAGGAAAAGCGGAGGTACATACAAGGATTCGGATTTCATTAGACTCCAACTGTACCGGCGGAGGAACGGCGTTGATGGACCGTAACGCAGCAGTTATTACTACAGTTTCATTAGCCTGAAAACGAAATGTTTATTCAAATTATTTATCAGAAATAATACGCAGATTCTTATTCAGGACTAGGAGGGTAATTAATGCTATATATCAGGGGTCTCCAAACTTTTTAGTCTAACCCCCATAATAAAGTTATCAAACGTTGATTAGCTAAAATTCCGAAGTCTATCTGACAGGAGACATTTGGTGATCGAAAGAGTGAGACGGGGCACACTATTGCACTGATTTAGTTAAAAAGCGATTATGAATAATGGGCTAAGGGTCATACTGCTTCCACTAAGTCCCCAAGATAGGACAATAAATAAATATTGAGGCGCTTTTATCAGAATATTTCTTCACACAGATAAGTCACTACTTGACTGAAATATGCCAAAATATTCACAAATCTAAATTAACCAATGGGTACTGAAGAAGTCTGATAATTTCCAAAACTGCAAACAATTGACATTGTGAAGTTACAGCTACATAAATCCGGGCCGCAATTGACCCGCGGGCCGTACTTTGGAGACCCCTGTTATAGAGTGAGAGTCTATGACATAATTTTCACCATGGTATGTGATGATGTGGCTCAAGGTATTAAGTACAAAAAGCCCTAAAGTGCAGGTGCGGGTAGCGTTGGTGGGTATTAAGCGACTTATTTTCAACTTGAGGGTGGTAGCCAGCCAGGTGGGTACTACAAAGTACCCTACCATATGCTATGGTTTCCACATGATGTTTTCCTTCGCTCAAGCTCATTTTAGGCTTAGAAGAACCCATTACCTTCGTATCAGAACCTTAAACTAAGCTATTACCGGCACGAAACATTTCAGGGCCGTTATACAAATACTTACCGTGAATATATTAAAATCGACTAAAGAGCTTTTGCATAGCGGACATATCTTCCAATAATCGAGGGACTTCTCCAGGCAAGTGTGGCAAAAATTATGGCCACACGGCGTGGTCACTGGCTTCCTTAAGGGGCTGCAGCACAAGGTACACTCTAGGTCTGCAACCTGCACCCACGTTTTCATAGAGTATTGCTGGACCATCTGGAATAGCTGCCGGGTCAGACGCTGTTGAAGCCCGGTTATAGTTAACGCTGCTATCACCTGGAAGGAACATTTCATTATAGTAGGGACAAAACCTGGTGGCTATGTGTTTGGGTGACGTTGATTTTGCTTGAAATCTATTTCTCTAATTACCCACCACTAAACATTAAAATGCAGTAATTGGTCCTTACTGTTCAAAATCACTGACGTTTAGTTACGGAATTGTATTAAATTAGGCATCTAAGAAAGTGTTTTCCAAAATTCTACCACTCAGATGGTAAAAGAGATAATTGCGGGGCGTAATTTTAGTAATCTCTATAGATATTGAGTTGATGCACTTACTCGGTCTAGCAAAGCTCGGGCGTCCTTCGCTATTGGTTCCGAGGAGGCCGCCACATGCGCCAGTAGAGGGGCCGCCTCGTAATACAGCTTTGAAGAAACGAGCTCGCGGGCGGTATTGAAGTATGTCTGTAATAACATAGGACTCACTTCATTCATCATCGACAGACCAGCACCCACAAGGCTTGATTAGAATTACAGCATAGAGCGGAATAGCCTACACAGGTTATACAAAAGCCGTTGTATTTACCTGGAAACTCATGGGGATGAGCCTGGGTTCAGCCGGTACGTATTCTAACTTTTCTGGAGCGGCCATCAGAGGGCGCGAATAGGGGCAGTTCTCGTGCCGGCTACGTACGCGCCATAAAAGTTTTTTACTATGACCTGTTGACAAATATCAAACATCGATATGAGTAAAATAAGGAGTTAATGGCTAATATGACACAAGAAAATGAGGGAAGAAGGGGGAAGAGGTGAAATCTATTTTATTTACAGAGCAGGGAATTAATTCAATTTCGCTTAGAAGGGGCGCGTGATATGATTCGGTTCCATCCTACGTACCTACTTGTGCACAAAAAAGAAAAGATCGACTTTTGCTGAAAAAAAATAATACTTATAACAAAATTCTTATAGTTACAATTAATTAATATTAAATTACTTTTCTCATATACAGTGCTGAATATAGTACACTTACAGTTTCGACATGTAAATAAAAAGCTAAGTTCTAAGACCGCATATTGTGACTGGAAACTACGATACCCTACACGCACAAACCTATGTATTGTTATTCATGCTGAAAAACTTTACGACAGAAACAAAAAATAACTAACTTCTCACAAAAGAACAGCTTTGCTCGTTCTAAATGAATGAAAATAAAACTTTTTTGTTTTGCGGTTACAGAGTCGGTCCCTTAGTAAAAGTTGTATCCTATGACCTACATTTCGTAAAGAAGAAATAAGTTAGATCCCAAGTGAACGCAATGTTTACCCGCGGGGCGAAAGCAAGTTAGGTAATATTGAAAGAATAAGGCCAAGTCACAAATGCTTAATAACAAATTTGTGTATACAAAGTAATCATACACTGGTGATTATACGTACCTACATCATTAAATACTGCACGCGATACATGACGCACTCTAGGACGTTAACATGCAATCTCAGGTTGAGCGGGAACCAGAAAATATGTTACGTCTGATTCAGAGTACCTATTTTGGGAAGACCTCAAAGATTATGAATACCTTTATAATGTAATTGTATTTTTCACGTATTCAAGTATTCTTGACACTACGTCATAACTCCAACGGTGTATTACGAAACATGATCCCGTTTCGCTTGGCAAGAGTGATACTATTCAACAAAGAACCCCAATATGTCTATGACATTTGCCTGCATTACTACATAATACAGAGGTTATGTAAGTAAGAAACAACGCAGTCACAGTTTTAGTACCATTATGTAATCATTTAATTCATAAGAGCTGTGCGACATCTTGTAGTAATTAATTGTTTCTACGCGGGCGGGAATCACACAAAGTGTCTTTTTGTAACAAGAAAATGTAATTTAGCAAATTCTATACAATATCAATACTTATAAAGATTGATTCAGTGGCAGGCAGCTCGTTACGCAAGCATGACGTAATCTTTGTACTAATTTAATTTGGAACAGAGACGATTTTCATGAATAAACTGTATTATTTATGTCAGAAATATCAAGTTGTCAATGGAACACCCCACACAGAACAATAGTATGTATACAAATATCATCTAAGGAAATTGAGTACAAGAACAAGCGAACGAGGGGCACAGCTATTCTACTTTATAATTTAAAAAGTAATTCTTCGCCATCAACAAGGCCATCGATTGGTAATTCCCCTTGATAAGGCGAACGGCCCGCCGCCCGCTGTCGCTTACACTTTGTACGCCGCGCTTTGTATTCTATTGTATAATTCAAGTTCGCCGACGTAGTTGAGAACGACCGTAGCCTTTCATGATCACCCATTGGTTTCATTAATCAATATTACCATATTTTAATCAGCAAATTGTACGTTATATAAGGAATCTTACGTGCAACATTTCAAGTTCCTGGACTGACTGATGTATCAATGCACAGCTCAAACCCTGTGCATTGATACATCAGTCAGTCAATTTTCAGGAGTTTTTCTGCATTTCTTGGACAATGACTTGAAAGACTTGACAAAATTACCTCAATTAGTACTATAGAAGCATGCTCACTTGGAAGACAATACTATAATTGATGGTAGTAGCTTCTCTCTGCACTTGCAACCCCCTGGCTATGTGCCAATTGTATGAATAAGCATAATGAATAGGTAGAGGATCCCAGGTAAGAACGACCTTCACCAATTTGATAACCAGGTGAAAATTATATTTTAAATATTTTATGAATACTTGCACCTACATTCATCCTTCAAAAGGAACGCAGTTACTTTTTAAGAACCTTACATATTATATGTATACAAAGTAATTGCCAATGCAAACAATGCCACAAACCTCTTTTTTATATTACCCCTGGTGTTGCAAGCGTCCATAGGCTACGGTAACTGCTTACCATCAGGCAGGCCGTATGCTTATTTGCCACCTCAGAGGTATACAAAAAAAAAACTATGAACAGATTTTCACAAGCAACCCTATACTACTCTACACGCAATAAAATTACCTACATTTTAATATATATTCATCGTGGTAAGCAGATGAGCGTAATTACTAATATCAATTTACCTGTTTATACGCGACTACCAGGTAATAGGGAACAGAAAAAGGCAAGGTACCGATCAATTGCGTAGAGCGAATTTTGTATACTTTCGATTAGACTATGAGTCGTTTGGTAACCAAGACAGTCAAATTTGAAAAAATAATGATTTTTTTTAATTTTAATTAATCATAGCCATGAACATTTTTTACGACAACCCTATTGGTACACGTTCACAAACATATTTTATTAGTGAAAATATAATTTTCACCTGGTTATCAGATTGGTGAAGGTCGATCTTACTTGGGATCTTAGACTTTAATATTAGTCTTGCTGAGTTTCTTATCGGAGTTTTCTCAGTTTAATTGTTTTCTTAAATGGTGCTAATTTCAACTTTAACGTTCATTAAGTGCCTTACCAGGGCATACATTGAATAAATTACTTAATGGTATACAATAATAGTACATTATGTTACATGTGCGCAAAGTAGGTCATTACACACGAGGTGGTATTAAGCGCGTGAGCCGCAGGCGAACGCTATAAGGGAGCCAAGAGTGTAATGATCAATTCACACGCGTGTCATACGACGTTAATCAACCCACTTGCGAGGAAAAAACAAGATTTGTATTTTATGAAGTAGATTTATTGATAATAAAATCAACCACTCAATGAGAACGTTGCTAAATATGGCTAGCACGTTTTTTTTTTGACAGCGATGCGCATTCAAACTGTTGTACCCGTTTAAATTAAGAATGCTTCCTCTACACACATATCATTGCATTGAGGTACAAAATTAACATAATCGGGATTATACCTATCATAAAACTGTGCGGTAATGTAAAGTAAAAAGCACTAGTGCGTAATAAGCTGCATTATGATACTAAAACCGGTGCAATAAATGTCACCTTACGAGCAAGTGTGTTGAAAAGAATAATAGAATGGTGTTGTCAAATATTAGATGATCTATTATTATTATTATTTACGGATAAATAGACTTGTTTTTTGTCTGTGGTGGGACAATAATCTTACCACTGTTACGTGTATAGGTACTTGGTGTCAGATATCCAAAGAGATTATCAGATTATAGTTTTATTTTTGTAACGACAGTTTACCAACATAATGAAGTAATAAAATGACATTATGTAATATTATGTATTTAATATTAATTTGAGTAAACAAACGAGATACACACGAGAGAAGATATGAGTAATATGTATGATGCATGAATTAAAAATATACATATATCTCAGTATAGGCATGTAGGTACTTATATCAGGTATACATTTATAAGTACAGTATTTCAATAAGTTTAGTAAATAATAAGCCAAAAAAGTGTTTATCATAATAAGTGGCCGCTACAGTAGTCAAACCTACCTAATCCTACTTTATGAAACAATTGGCTTCGTTAGCCATAAAATATATTCAAACTAATTTAAATATTATGTAATACACATGTAGGTGTTGTTTTGCATGTATTGATCCTGAGACATTGTTCAATCTGATCCCATATTAAGCAGAGCTTATACTATGGAAACTAGTTAACTGAAATATCTTTAAAAAAGCCGGCCAAGTGCGTGTTGGACTCGCACACGATGGGTTCCGTAAAATCGTTTATTGTATGAATTTATTTGTTGTTGCGGCAATATAAGATTCTGTGGAAAGTCTACCCAATACGGTTCATGAGATACAGGCCACTTACAGACAGACCGACGAACAGCGAAGGCTTAGTAATAGGGTCGTTGATACCTTTTAAGTACGGAAACCTAAAAAAACATTTTAAATGTAATCAGTGATTTCACTCTTAATAGTGAAGGAAAATCTCATTAGGATAGGAAACAATAGAATAATAGGGTGGGTACCTACTTTGTAGGACGCGCCTCGCTAGGTACAACCTTCAAGTAAAAACTATCGCTAAAAACTCGGTGTGCCCTCGCAACTGCACAATAGGCTACATTCCTGAAAAAAGCTAATTAGTCCGTCATTTACATTATGAAAAAATATTAGACACGTATTTTTTCTTTTGTCAATTAAACAAAAAAAATACGAAAGATATCGTGTGTTGAAGTTCCGCGTGACGTCACGGTGTGGTACACTTTTTAGTAACAAGTGACGTCACGAGCCCCCACTCCCGAACTTAGTCGCGCTTTATCTTCGTCAATTGTTAATGATTTGGTAAAGCAAAAAATACGTGTCCAATATTTTTTGATAATCTAACTGACGGACTAATTAGAATTATTATATTTTTACCCAGGCAACATCCCTATTGTATGCAACTACCTAAGCAGACGATTACAATTGCTCATTACATTGCTGGCTCGATTGCACCCTCAAGTTGAAAATCTGTCGCGGGTGTGTTTAGATAACTGCTCTTGACACACTTCTTGTTTTATACCAGGCTTTGTGGGCTTACCACCGTCGGGTACATCATCACTGCGAGACTGGGGTCAAACAGGCCTGTACATAATTAATAAAACCGACAAAGTGCGAGTCGAGTCGGACTCGCTCACCGAGAATTCGACCATCCTTGGACCTTGGCCGCATTGACCGCATAGCTATATTTGTTTATGAAGGAATTTTGATGATTTCTAATAAACTGTGTTAGAAACACCGTTTTTTACAAGCTTTTACTTAACTTGCAATGTATCGAGTCGAATTTCTTGCCGGATTCTTCTCAGTTGAAGGCCGAGTTCCGAACCGGTGGTAACTTCAGTAAATTTGACCTTCATAAGTGCCCTTCTGGGGCCTAAATTGAATAAATGGCTTTGACTTTGACTTTGAATTTCACCCACTTCCAGTGATCGGATTGACTTGATGTTTGTTGTAAATTAGTATATTAGAAGACAATGCAAGTACTGTCAACATAAGTACAGTCACCAAAAAAAAGCTTGTATTAAAAATGAAATTTTTAACAATTACTTATTTCCTTTGATATTTACACCAATTTTTATCAACTATAATTATTTCAAATCTTTCACTTTGCGAACCACGGAGAGTAGGTATGTTTTTCATTTTTCATCATAAGTCAGTAATTACGCAACTTAAAACAAAACAAACACCTTGGAATATACAAATGAAGCCCTCTAATATGATGCCCTATTTAAACCTGCATTGAAATTTCAGGTGGGTGGAATGTGGGCTGTGGCTAATAAGTAATATAAATTTAGATAAAATACATATGTGCACAGTGCATTTAACGTGTACAATATTGCAGAATTATTGATAGAACCAAGTAATATAAGCACAGCGATGTTGGCAACCTTATCACCGACATAGTTTCATTAGACATTCGCATTTATTATTAGGAAGGATACAGTGAATTAAATAAATACAATTACTTTTAAATATACTTTGTCAACCCAGTATCATGAAGATGGGACTGGATTTAGTACCTATATTCGGTGTAACAAAAAGGGTACATACATCCGAAGGGGGAGAAGACTACAGGTAGACTCTATAATAAGTTTCAGCTCAAAATAAAGAACTCAAAAATTCATACCAGATTTTTGCATCCATAACCATAACTGTCACCGGTCAGTGAGGGTCATTATCATTTTGCGTCTCTGCTAATATTAATATAAAATTTTCTCTTCCGCGATCTGTACGCGCGACCAAACAAGGTTTTGTTAAAAATATCATTTTTAAAACATGTTTTTTATAGTACTCATCAACACGAATCAAACGAGCCCAAACTCGATGGTTGTGTGGTTTTATTACGGAGTTCCTATGGCCACCTTCCAGCTCCATCATCAGATCAGCTCACGTCATCATAATATTGCATAGTCACGCGATTTACATATTCGTGAAAATTTTCAGCTCAATCGGAAACCGGAAAGTGGGTCAAATTTAACTTGTAAAATTCCATCACAGACAACGGGACAGGTGAAAGTAAATAAAAGCTTGTAATAAGTGGATTACTGTAATGGATAAACATTTTCCATTACGCCCTGTAGAGGTAAGGCAGAGGGAACAAAAGCCTCTTCTCACATAAAACAAAAGTTTATCAACAATTCTCTAAAAACATAAAAATTGCCGGCAAGCGCAATCGCGTATTCGTCCCTGACACTATAACATAATGGCTAGCAGCTATTATGAAATTTTTAGGTAACTCAAGCAAGGTTTCAGTTGTCGAGTCTTATATCGCGGTAAGGCAACCTGCGACCCACGATGTCGTTCTCAAAGTGTTATATAATCTCAGTGTAACAAACAAACTGGCGATTTACATAATAGCCGAAGCGATTACAGAGAACGCCCACGCGATTGCCTAGCGCCTGAGTTGCGTCTTGTAGTATGGCCCTCTGTTGCTATACATCTTAACAATAACGCCGCTTATATAGAAATGTATTTTTAACCGATGTCAAAAAAAGGAAGAGGTTCTCAATTCGGTTGTATTTTTTTTATGTATGTTACCTCATAACTCAGTCATTTATTAACCGATTTGGAAAATATTTTTTTTGTTTGGAATGGTACACTTCCCGTTTGGTCCCATTGTCAGCAGATCAGGATTTTATTACTTCTTAGTGTACTTTGAAGTCGGTTTAAGTTTTTTTGTTAAACAGTTCAATTATTATGTTTGTTATAAGTTTCTACATCAACCGATTACGGTGAAAAATATATAAGCGTTATATCAAGACTTGTGTAGTCGATAAAATAACTGCAATAGTAGTTAGTTTATACACATAGTGTCGCATGAGTAGAATTCTCACCTTCGTATTGAAGTTTTAAACATATTTTAATCGTGTACATAAAGCATAAATACGTGAACACTTTAGAATATTCAATTCATATGATAGACATTCAAACATAATGCATTCGTTATAAAATTACGACGGGTTTAGCCAAAGACGGTTTAAAAGTTATAGGTCTTTGATAAATCAGACAAAATATATGCGGACACACGCTTCACGATATAATTTTACCATGTTCAGTGATGATGTGGCCGAAGGTGGTGAGCACACAAAGCCTAGAATGGAACTGTCCCAAGTATTGTTGCATAGCAATAGTGAAACTATCGATAGTCTATCGATACTATCGTGACCTCGGGAAATATTAACAATATTGATAGCGCTATCGATTGTATCGATAGTATTGTACTATCGAATTCGATAGTATCGATACTATCTATTGTATATAACTAATACTATCGATAGTATTTAATAGTATCGATTATATCGGTAGTATTGCCTTGAACAATAGTATTGTTCGGTATGCGATATCGATAGTATCGATACAATCGATAGCACTATCGATATTGTAACTAGTTTTCGAGGCCAACTATCGATAATCAAACTATCGACAGTTTGACAACTCTAGTCCCAAGTGTAGCAGCTGGGACCCACTAAAGCTTGGCTACAAATCTTCAACATGAAAGGAGATAGCCGGGTAGCCTTTTCCAACCGATACTTCAAGCTCACTGTAGGGTCAAAAACTAATGACCTATGATTATCAAAGAGTCCGGATTAGTTATGAAAACACATTCGCTATGTTACTTACTAGAACAAGCCAGGATGTTAATAATCGCCACAGCATATAGGTATTTAAACAGATGCGCAATTAAACGTTACGTAATAAAGAACGCTAATAATCTTGTTACTTATATTGTACGTACTAGTTACATAATACTTAAAGCCATAACACGTCGCACAACATTATATGAAACTAATCACATGAAACAAATGTAACAATAGTGTTAAGAATTACTTAGTATAATTAATATTTCGCCAATAACATTGTGTATATAACATTTCAGTGTATTTCTACAGAACTCGAGTATTGATCTATAGAATTTACACAATTGTATGCCTTGCAATAGCGTATAATAATCAAAAGGCATTCAAACACGAGTCAAGATGCATTGAAGATATAATGACAAAAAAAATATTGTTTTAGGAAACTAACCTGGTGACTCCTGGAGTATTTGAGTGCGTTTCATAAGTCTCATGTTGAAGGGCGGTCTGGCAATCCTGAAATAAAATAATAATCTCGTAACTTAGATCATTCGACCAGTGACGGATCGAGAATTTCGGTTTGGAAACAGTTTATTGAGATTTATCAGAGGACTCAGATGCTGTTTATCCCTTCGATCCGCTACTGTATTTGGTAGAATAATCATCGATATAAAATGTAAAAATCCCAGTTGAACATTAGGTCCATAGTAATTTTTAAAAGAAAATCGTCATGTATCTCTCATAGATATTTAGTATCTTTTTGACCAGCAGTTTTAATCGCGATAAATAAAATAAAATAAAATAAATATCCTGGGACATTCCTCACACACGGTCATCTGATCCCAAACTAAGCAGAGCTTGTACTATGGAAACCAGATAACTGATATAATACATATACTACTTTTTGTTTGTAAATACATACTTAATATACATAATTACACCCAGACTCACTCTTTTACCTCCCAAGGGGTAGAATTTAGAAAACCCTTTCTTTGAAGGTTCCGAACCAAAACAGTAAAAAGGAAACCTTATGGTGCCACTCCATCCGTTTATCACAGCGCTATATTACAGCAACCTGCTTTTGCTTAGCCAATCTTATTGCAAAAAGCGATGATAGCTCAGTGGTAGTGACAACGGATGCCCAGACCAAGATCTCAGGTTCGAATCCTACAATGAGCTTGAGCTTTCAGTGAAGGAAAACATCGTGAGGAAAACATAGTAGACAACATACTTTGTAATAATCCGACAGATTTTATAAAAAAGAGATTTGTCACTATGACCCAAAACAAAGTAAATTAAAAAACGTTAAGTTGTCTTCTACATCCTGCATATACTTTCCCTCAGGTACTGATGATTGTGATGCGGTTTTTACACAGGTTCCTTCCAGGAAGGTCATTGAGCCACGGACTTAGAGGCTAAAGGCAGTGACAATAACACTTACTTTTGGAGGAACTTCTCGACCAGATCTCGTACCAGTGTGTTTACGTGTAGTGTATCCGGGGACAGGACGCCGCAAGGACACGCCTCGTTCTCTTTGATACAGCTATATGAACAATACAATATAAAAAATGAACATATAGTATAAATGCGTCAAACAATATTAGCTGAAACTATTTTAAGAGCAATATCAGTAAGAAGACGCGAAAAAATAAAGGTTAAATCAATTAATCAAAATGATTGGACGAAGAAAAAGCCTACCAGTGATTTAAAATTAGAGATACGCACATCCGAACATTTCTGTTCTAAAGAATTTTATTAATTTGACAACTCTTTAGTGTTTTGGGGTCAGCACGTTGTTAGCCCGCCAATGGGTTCCTTAAAATAGTTTCAGCTAATGGTGTGGTAAAGAACAGGACATACTTAGTGCACCTAGTGTGCCCGCATGCGCCGGTCACGGGAAGCTCGGGGAACAGCTGGCAGTTGACGCAGGCCAATTCACTTTCATTAATAATGTTGTATTGTTTGGCATGCATTATTACTGCATCTGCCAACTTCCTCGACAGGATAGTCGCTTGTGGCAAATCTATAGCTGTCCTGAACCTCCTGATTTTAAGCAACGCCGGTACTACGTCCCAGTTGTCGAACACAAACGGATATTCCATATTTGTTGCCCGATTGTTAACCATCTTCAGTTTTTTATTATTTTCTAAACCTTTTTCACTATCACCGAAATTAGCCGATGAGGTGGCTGCGTCCATCGCCGAGTTTCTAGAATATTCATTTTCTGGAGGCGAGGGTATGTCTTCGAGCTTTTCACTTGCACGCTCGGTCATGGTCAGCGGTGGAGTTTGCGGCGTTATCGGCATCTCTAATAGTTGGTGCTGCAGGAGTATGTGACAATTAGTCGACAGGTCGATTGATAGATTCTGAAAAGAGATAGAAAATTAATAATTAAAAAACCGAGAACAGGAAGTTAAGTAAACTTTACTTTACTTTGCAACGTTTACTAAAAACTTATTGCAGCCGATAAGTACGTAGATTACTAAGGCCCGGTTTCAATAAACAAACACGAATCGTTTTGCTTACCAATGTTAGGTTTTTTATTGCCAAACTGGGCATATAGATCATTTCGTAAGCTAATTTTACCTGTGATAGCTACTTCCATATGGGAGGGTCTGCTATGCAAAGCTTTGAGGACTTTGCTTCATTATTAGTAAAGATATAAGAGTCTTAATTTTAATAAATCTTAACCGATACCGGTCGGTAAATTATTGAAACCGGGCCTTAGACAGACAAAACATTTGAAAGAAAATATTTTTTTGTTGAAGTAATAAGTAGCTCTGTACATCCATGTCGTACAAAGTACGAAAACGTAAAGTGGCGAGCGACCGCTCAGAAGTTATGTAATGTAAACAATAGTGCATAACACAGTTATCTAAAACGTGACCTCATACACGAGCGCGATAGCTGAAAAGTTGTATTGTTGTGTCGTCTTATCAACAGTACGGAGTGACTCGGGGATACCAAACATATTGATAATTTAGGAGTCATTCCATGACACGTAAGTACGCTTGATATCTTATTTTAAAGGGCACATTCCAAAGCGAAAACAAAGTAAGTCGCCAGCCAGTCCTAAATAGAGCGAAGTCGGTACGTATGTACCAATAAGCATGGCAATACTTCACAACCGAACGAAAATTCGGTTAAGACCGACGAGTGGCAAGCGATGTGAAACGGTGAACTTGGCCTACTGCACGAACCGGTTGCGCAGAGGCAAACGGACCGACCGTCGCCGGCGCAACAAGCATGCAGGCGGAGCGTAAACCATACTACTCGGGTAGGGATTGCAATCTAGCAGCGTTCTCAATCCAGCTGGATTAACATAATTCCAGCTGGATCAAGCGAGTTTTTTTTTTTTAATAAATGAACTGCTTCTAGAGGGCCGGAATCATCTGGCCATCAGCTCAAATCATAGGGTGTAGTGCCACAAACATAGATTTCTTAATAGTTCTACCACATTACGAACCAAAAGTAAGACTAAACGACAACGCAGCTCGCTCGCCGATCGGTAGCGTACTAAACAAAGCGGCAACATAGACTTTTGTACCGTTCACGCGCCATTATTTGAAAACAAATTATTTGCGGATCCGCTTCGCTGGAGCCAAATCCTGCCACTGGATCCAACTGGATCGCTGGATGCGGGATTCAGAAATTGCAATCTCTATACACGGGTTTATCTAACCGACACGCCCGCAAATCGATTGCTGCACTGCCGCTCATGATCTGTCATCAGGACGATATTTGGGTCACATAGCAGTTCACTATTATTTAAAGACCAATGAACGAGGTTCTTCGACATATGGCTAATCGACCAACTGATTAAATGTTAGCGTAGGAAATTGTTAAGCCATTTGCTTTTACGTCAGCAACATGTCGAAATCAAAATAAATCCAGCCAAGTGCGAGCCTGAGCACCGAGAGTTCCAATCTTCCTTAGAAGTAATAGTATAATTCCTGTTTTTAAAAACCGGCCCGCATAACCGGACAATTTAAGTTTGTTTGTGAAGGAATTTGGATGATTTCGAAAAAACTGTGCTAGTTAGAAACATCGTTAGATATGTCCTGTATAATTTACATCCATGTTTATCAACTGTAATAATTGCAGATTTTACACGCAAACTTTTGAGACAACGTGAAATTATGTACCGGAAAAGTAAGGAGAACTTCTGTCAAAATTTGAAATGTATGATTCAGAGAGTGCTCGACTGTAGTGGAGTACTACTCGCGTTAATTACTTGTATTTTAGTAATAGTCCCGGTCATTGTGCTTGTGAGTGTGGGTGATGAAGTTATATATAGATTTTTTGTTATGCATGGTGCAATGCAATACAATACCTAGTCGACTATACTATACTAGATCAAACTTGCGAACTGTAAAATTAACAAATGTATAATAAGTAAGTCTCTTGGTTTTACATTTAGTTTAATTGATACTGAGATTTTTTTTGCCAATATTGTCGATGGTGGCGCCCTCCTCGCCTGTACAGAGAAATTGTTGGGAATGTATGCGATTACTATGTACCATTGGTTTGTTTTGCACAGGCCGGGGAAGGTCTCTGACATAGATAAAGAGCATTAGCACTAGCTAGTACTTGATAAATGTTTCATTATTGTAATCGGGTTAATAATAAATAACATAATAGGAAAACAACTTGATGTTTGAAGGGATCTGAGAAGTAAAGTTTAGTGAATAAGTAAAGGTGTAAAAGACGAATATACACATAATATTTAAAACGATAACTTTTATTAGCTTCACATATATGTAATGGAATCATCAAACGTAATTTTCGACGACTTCAAAATGTCAGATTAAACGGAAACATTTCACACTTATCAAGGACCGACGAAAATACAATAATTTGGTACATCGTTATTACTTTTTTATTAGTACAGGGCTTTGAGCGTGTTTTTTTAAAACTACAATTTTAGATTATTATACACAATATCATAATTAGCAATGATTTCAAAACTAAGGACAGGCCCACCGGAACATATTGCAAAACAATTCTTCATACAAGTAAACAGTACCGCCGCCATTTGATTAAAATCGATCGAACTACGAAGTGCCGCGGTGCATAGGCGTACGATGTAACCTTGTATGTGCGCACAATGCACACATACAAGAAAAAAATAAACAATAAACGAACGAACTGTTCCGCGGACCGCAGACTACTGAGTCGCGTTGGCCCTAAACTGAACTTTTTAGGGCCAGAGCGTTGGTGCCATTTCGTCGCGCGGTTGGCCCGGTTCTTACGCCAGTAATAATTCGATGATAATTAGATTCTGGGCATGCAGAGTTTAACAATTTTGCAGAATGATTTTTCCGAGAAAGTGTTTAATATTTCTTTTTGGATATATAATTGCTTTTCATTGGGTAAACAAATTTGCAAAGTATGCGCACAGAGGATTGAAGGGAACAGAGTACAAGCTTCTAAGGAGCGTTCAAAATGTATACCGATTTTGGTAGGGTTAGCACAGGAGAATAAAATTAATTTAATAAAAATGTTTACCTATCAGCTTGTTCGTGATGATAGAATATTTATATTTACAAAATTACATTATTACAGATTATTACGAAAGGGTACTAAAATGCAAATCTAGTTTTAACGCTGACTGTAACGGTGACTAAGATTTGCTCGCAAACTCGGAAAATCGCATTGTCCCAGAAATGAGATCTAGCTAGATCATATAAAATCAAAATCATATAAATAATAGAAATAAAAATTAACAGAAAACCTACCTATTATATGCAAGATACTAAAAGAAAACTTATTAATTCTATTATTGTTCATAGACTCAGTACAGTAAACCATAATTACACATTTTCATGTTAAAATTCTATTATTACAATCTAAACGTAAACAAACACGATGCGCGACTGCCGGGGTTCCGGCCCAAGCAAATTTACATTGTTTCAAAAACAAGCATCATTTTACAAACTATTATTTAACTAGCAATGTATGTATGTATGTTCGGGTGGAATCTTGCAAGTCGAATCTCACCCACTTCCAGTGGGTGAGTGGTGATTGACTTGATATTTGGTATACGTTAGTGCATTGAATGACAGTGCAAGTACAGTCACTCAAAAAACGCTTGTATTAAAAATTAAATTTTTAACAAAGAACCAAAGAATTTAAAATTTCCAGAAGGATAGTCGCCTCTATGGGAACACGAAATAAACAAGCCATAATTGACAGTATTTAAAAGTAATAAGTTTAGGTAATTAAAAGTGTAGAAATCGCAATACTTACACATGGAAGGTTAGTTTTTTAGTTTTTCCTTGGTTTTTATAAGTGTTGTGACAGTATTTAAATACGCAAGTTGACATTTTTTATTTAATCAGTACAGCGAGTATGACGCGATGACAGCCGTGCGCAATACGAACTGAGAGCGATTTGCTCAGGAGCCCCTCAAGCGGAGTGATATTAAATGTCATGCTTTAGTAAGGCTAACTATCCATCTGGATAGAGGCACGATGCCCTATGAAAATCTTTGCAAAGAACTTATTAATTATTGGTAACTAATAGGCACTCTTCAGACACAAGTTTGACAGCAGTTCGTAAATCTTCTAGCTTAAAATAATAAAGCGCATATCACCATTAGGCAAGGTAATGCATTGTGTTGTTCCTCGCAACGCACTCCGATAATACTCCGACATAAACTTGTTTAATTTTTCGTATCGCACTAGTAACCATGGTGTACTAACGTAGGTGGGTAGCGTCGAGGAGACATTTTTTAATAATTTTATTCAAGTTCCACTGTCCCCATTAACCTCCCTGGCGATGGGACGGTACACCCACCAATCAAGCTTGTGATAAAAAAATATTTACCTGTGGAGTGTATTAGTTGGCGAGGAGTCACGACCACGGCGCGACGCGCGCGATGAACTGTTGGCGCGGCTCTTACACAAGAAGCGAAGTAAGCGGTCTGATGCTTGCATAAGGCGACCTACTGGCACACTGACTGACTCTGTAGCAGCGTGCCCCGCGCTGCTTGCATTCGGTACCACCTACCCACTAACTAATATCGTAATCATGATTTGCAATACGTTATGATCGTAACATTTTTAAACTCTACTTACAAATTATGTCAATGGTGGTAATGTAAAGCCTTCAAACTATGTTTTTTTCAATGGCTTCATTTGGCTTGTGTATTTTGCCGTTTTGCTATAAGTTTTAACAATTTGTTATATTATACGTTCTAGAAACACTATAAATCACTTTCACATAGTCCTCAGTCAGTCACCGTCCATAAAAGTCATGTTTTACTACAATGGTGGTCATGTACTAAAATTTTCTGCAATTCTAATATCGTACCAAAATGGCGGGATACGACGTGAATTCGAATAAACTCTAAGTTTTTTTACAACGGCGCTGTGGTTGTAAAACGCGCCTGCATGAAAATGTTCTTTATTTTTAATTCATAAGGATACCACGGAGAATGTGGCTGTCTGATGAGTAAGGAATGGACTGAAAAAGCAAAAAAAAATTGCATAATGAAATTCAGTACAACATTATACACTGTTTTGGATGATATAATGGTCACTATGACAACCAGTGTTTTAATGATGGCTATAAGCTAACTGTTTCAGGAACTTTAATAGAGGATTTATAGCATGGGTGTAGATAAATAAAATTATTAGGCCAAAAATCTACAAATAATTTTTATTATTATGGACGGAATGTTGGTACTACATTAAACGGCTTTTTAGAGAGGACTAAGCCACTAACTTTCGTTGAACACTTATTTACACCCTTAGGAATTAATTATAGCCTTTCTAGATACATTTATTGTCAGAGATTTCTTGGGCAGGGCACAAGCAGATTATCTGACCTGATGGTAAGCAACAACCGATGGGTTGCTGACCTTTACAAGCCTAGAAGGCATCTTTAAGATAAACATTTAAAATGTGATGTGATAAAGCAAATATTCACAATACACCGTTATCGTTCACTGACCTCCACCAACTACGTTTTATGTGTGAACATAATACATAGGTATGATTATCATATATGTAAATTACATTGGAGATACTAATGATTTATTTAAGAGCGGATCAAAGTCGACACGATTGTACATAAAAAAAAACAGGATTCAAGTTATGTATATGTATGTTGGTGTTTTTAGTTCATAACTTTTGAATGCTTTAACCGTATTTTAGTAGTGCGTGATTAAAATCCTTGTCAGACATACAGGGTCAATAAAAGTCATGATATAAAAACAAAAATAATTATAAAAAACTGCCCAAGTGCGTGTCGGACTCGCACACGGAGGGTTCCGTACAATATTAAATAACTCAATGTGCTGTGAAAACAAAACACCAAAAAAATATAACGTTTCTTGTATGGGTGCCCCTTTTAATTTTTAAGTTTATTTCATTTTTATTATTTGTTGTTGCTGCTATAGCAATAGAAATACATATTATCTGAAAATTTCAGCTGTCTACCTATTACCGTTCATGAGATACAGCTCACCAACATACAGACAGACGGACGGACGGACAGCGGAGTCAGTAATAGGGGTTTGGCACCCCTCGGGTACGGAACCCAAAAAATTAAAAAAAAACCAGTGCACCTTAGTGCCGTAATGAGCAGCAGTCGAGTTTTTTTTAATTATAGGTAGGTATACCTATTCATTTTGATTAGCGTTTATGCTAAATCTCTCAGAATTTACTGAGTAAGCCAGAACCGAACTACCCCATGTCTGTTACCATACACTCAGGATCGAAGTCCATCGAAAACACCTACCTAAGGTAATTAAATAACAAACAAGGGAAACAAATGATACATCGTTATGTAATACTAAACACTAGGTATTGTAAGAACGATTATGTTCTTGTGAACTAGGTAGCTACCTACCTACTGTAATATCAAACAATACTGTTTGAACTCCAGTTTGTTGACAGGACTTTTACATGACCTTTCGTCAGTTTGTTTCTATGGTAAGCTAGGCAATGTCTAGGCTTCGTCGAGGTTTTTTGACCCCTATTTACCTTTTAATTGATTTCGAAAAATCTTTTCTTATTACCTTTACTAGCCTATAAATAGGGATCGGATATTCGGATGCATATTACCTAAAGTTAATTTTTGTTACCACCGACTCGAGTCACCCTGAGACGAACCGAGCAAGGTAAAATTTATTTCGACTTATGCCTTTCAGAGCGAACGTAGCCGTCGACAAAGGCTAGTATGATCACGAATCCAATTAACCGATAAACAGTTGTTCGAGAGAAGATAAGATAAGGGTATGAGCTGCATCCGTAGGTAGGTACTAATTAGTCATACTAATATAATAGTCAATACGCCGACATGTGCTTTTATTAGACAGTGACACATTTCCCAGAAATGTTTTCGTGCACGATTCGTGATCTTACCTTTTAGTAATGACATCAATATTACTAATTGTATGATATTATGTGTTTTTTTCACGAAATTCTTCCGATAACGGTTATACAGGTCGTTGTTTTGGTCAGCGACGAGCGACTCAGGGTCGATTATACAAATGACACTGGTGCGAAAAAAAATACTTTTTTTTTTTTTTAATAATAAAAATAAAAAAAAAAAAAATTTGAAAATCATGTAATAAGCTAAAGTATAGACATAATACTCAACGGGAGTAAAGGGGTGGCGCGATGGCGGCTTGTGCCTAGCTCTAGTCTGTGCACGTGCCTAGTAACCATACTTTGCGGTAATTTTATTTCAAATTGAATAAGGTATTTCTCAACATATTTACAGTATTTAATGGAATTTAGTCCATTTTTGAGGAATATATATTTCGTACTACCGCTCCTGGGTCGCTTGTCGCTGACCAAAACAACAACCTGTATATAGTATCGCGGGATACGACGCGGATTTATTAAAACAACTTTAATCATGGGCATATTCATCGTTGGTCATAATTTTATCTGAGGTATCAAAATCAATGCAATGTAGGGATGGTAGATGGTAGGGATTTGAAATTGGATGAATGCCCATTTTCACTTTCCAATGCGTATTAATTTAAGATATCACTAGCAGTCAAGTGGATGATAGTATACGTATATTCGTGATATAGTGTGATATTAGTCTTTTTTTGTATACTACTTAGGTAGCAAACAAGCATACGTCCCGCCTGATGGTAAGCGGTTACCGTAGCCTAGCCACCAGGGGTGTTACTCGCGCGTTGCCGTACCCTAAGTCTTAGAATAATGTATAGCATATAAAATCGCTCATGGACTCTTCTAGGCATCTTTTATTTGTTTAGTGAAAATGGACATCAGTACTAGTATTAATGACGAATAAGCATTACCGACCTAATAAAATAAACACGATAAAAAAAACGGATTTTTGATTAGGAGGTAGTCCGTTTTTATTTATAATGAACGTGGAGATAATAAAATAATAATAATAGCCTTTTATTCAGACATACATATTGTTTGTTGGTTTAAATTTTTTTTAATAATAAGGTAAAGAAGTTATATTTAAATATCAACAAATAATTTTAAATTAAATAAGTTAATTTGCCTCGACATCTCTGTCCGTTTGCCTTATTTTGGGAAAGGCCTCCTCCAACTGCCTCCATTCTTCTCTGTTATATGCTGTTCTGGTCCAAGCCACCCGCTACAGCCTTTATTTCGTCAACCCATCTTCTGAAAGGTCTCCCTCTCTTTCTTTTCTGGTCTCTCGTGAACCAGAACATTATTGTTTGGACCATTTTTCTCTCCCCCTGATTGTATGGCCTGCCCATTTCCATTTGAGCTTCCTGATAGTTACAGTGATATTCTTTGTTCTTGTATGTTTCTTAATAATTGTGTTTTTTACTCTGATCGACTTATTCCCAACATGCTCCTTTCCATGGCGTTTCGGCAAGTTTCTAATATGGGCTTTGGTGATTGCCCAGGTTTAACATCCATATATGAGTAAAGGTAGTATGCAGGTATCAAACAGTTTCCGTTTAATGTTTAGTTTTATTAACTCATGTCCCTATTTTTCATGATGACCCTCAGGCTCCAATGGAGGTAGGTAAGTATTATTTTAAAATATTACTTTAACAGCACAAATCAACAATCAATCAAATATAGTACTTTACATCGTAATATACCAGATGAATAATTTTGGAGCTGGCACAGATTTGATTATTATGCATATTGCGTAGATATTAATGAATGCAATAATTAATAAATATAAAGTGTTACCTGATTTGTATGCCCAAAATGGAAAGAAATATGATTACTTGTGTACTTGAAACTAGTGTCATGGGAGCACATCTTTTTATGGGATTTCTTGTTTTATGGTATTAATGAATAGTTATGGTAAAAAAAAAACTAAGTACCTACTTAATATAGTTCAATTCAACTTGAAAATGATATTAGTTCGAAAATTACGAGTTATTGAAGCTATATTATTTTAATACTATATTACTATTAAATGGAAAATGGACAAACCACATGCACAATATCAATTTCCAGGTAAAAAAAGATTTACTAGATTTTTCGTTATTGTTATCTTTAAGTTTTGGATACATATTTTTAATTGAACCATTGATTTATATTTATCAAAAATAAATGGAATAGGCAGCTTTACAATAGAAAATAAAAATAAAAAATATTTATAAGGAGTCTGTTCCAATCCTGATCATAGGTATCCCATAACCACTAAAACATGTGTAAAACCATAGTCTTTACATATTTTAATGCAACTCAAGTAATAAAACCCTATGTAGGTAGGTATTACCTATACACTCGATAACGGCTATAAAATCAATTGTAGTAATTATTTAATAGTGTTATATAATCCATTTCTGCTAGTATTCATGTGACCTTGCTGACTTCTGTTAACTAAAGGTAGGTAACTTATGTAAGTGACCTTACTTTGAGACAAGAGGCAGGGTACCCCGGGTACTAATACTACTGGAATAATACTAACATTACTGGAATATAGGTACCTGGGTTAAATACTTGTGGAAGGCTATTGGTACAATTTGAAGAGTATGTTTGGATTTATTATTAGACTAAATTAATAAAATTGCATAAACAAAATTAAACTGACCTCCATAATTAAGGGGGTAAGGAACTTATTTCCTAATAGAATTTTAATCTAAAGTCTCTTTAAAATAAGATGCAAAATTAAATTGCTTACTGTATGTTTGATATCAAAATAATGTGACTTGCCTAATTATCATTATTACCCATACAGTAAAAAAATTGCAGAATTTAACTGGGTAGGTAGATCACAGAAGCCAGTTATGGATTTCTTAATAAGTAGGTAGGTATACAAATTGTTTGTTTCAAATCACAACTACGTAGTTTATGCCACTGTTACAAAACAAATTGATCTAAATATCGTTTTATGTTATCATACATTTGTATTGAGTTTAGTTACCTTCTTATGTTACATAACTTACATAAGTAATTTCAAAGAGGTTGGTAAGTATTACCTACTATTTACCTAGGTAGGTATGCTACCTAACTTCTTAAAACAATCAACATTAAAACATAATCTCGCGCTATTATAGAATTCGCAACAACCGCACAAATTCTATCAAATTATGTAATAATAATTATGCAATTTGCAATTGAGTATGAACAAAGGTCTTTTTAGAAAAAACTTTGGGATTATGGTTTTCTAAGCAGGGCAGCTTCTTTTTCTGGGGCAGGCCAGCTAAAGCCGGGTGAAATGCCTAATATTGGTGGCCGGTGACCGGTCGACTACGTGTGCCACCGCAGCGCAGCGCGTTTTGTTTACGCTATAATGTTTACAAGCCAGCCTGAAAACGACTATAGGTGGGAATCGAACCGCGTTTCAAGAACATTTTAATTTTTTCAAAACCGTCCGCCCACAAATTACCACCCTCCCTTTTATATAGGTAATTATAATACCTACCTTACATAATTTCCTTACGTAATGACCGCATGGTGAGATACCCGCTCCGCTAGGAGTCCAAATCCGCCTTAAGTTACGTAATAACTCCGACAATATAACAAAAATCATCTCACTCACATAGGACATAAATTGTATCCATGTAATTTAAATTATGGTTTCCTGATAATAAATAAATTATAAATTCTTACCTCGCTCACTGACGTTGGTTCAGGCAGGCGCATATGCCCTGGTTCAGCCACATAATAATTTATTTCTATTATAATAATTAAGTAAATGTCTAAAGAATCGTAAAAAATTAAACACTGAGCAAAATTACTAACAATCCGTTAAAACACACCGACATCAACTGAATTTAATTGAAACCTGAACGAACAACACAGCACAGACTGAATAGCTGATTTGAACGAACGAATGAATGAAATTAACTAATCGTTCGTTCTACTGTAGAGTACAAGTCAAAGAAATTGGAGATCCTTATTCTATGGTACAAGTAGACCCAAGTCTGGATTCACTTATTACGATAATGTTGATTGTTAATAATAATTCGATTTATCCCTATCATCGTAGCAGCGTATCAATATCGATGTCGATATTTCAGTGGATGCACAGCATGAGGCGGGAAATTTGAATTTTTAAAGTTTTTATTGATTTTTACGTTCGTAGAACAATATGGCTAAATATTTCAGTGATAAGCGACCGTAGAAGTTCAACTATATTGTTCTACGAAGGTAAAAAGCTTCGATTTAGGACGTTTAGGGATGTAACATCGTTCTTCAAAACATCGATGTTTTGAAATAATATATAATAATAACAAAAATAAGTCCTTATTAAAGGATTTAGTTGCCAAAATTAAAACTACTTTTATCCTATCAAAGTAAGAAGCCGCTTATTAAGCTCACCACAGACGTAGGTATAATATATATTAATATAAATCATAGCAAGGCATATTACGATATATTTCCAATACTAATCTTTAGAGATCGCACACGCAGCTATAATATATATTTCTTTTACTTCACCAACTTGTACACACGGCTAATCGGAAGTTAATAAATGGAAGTTAGCTGAGGTATTGTGTTGAAAACTGTTCAGATTACGAATATTATGAATATAAAGGAATTAATGTGTGTTCATTAAAATTTTAAGTGGTGTGATCGGTAAGAGAGAGAATAAAAAATTTAAAACATTGGAAGAACATCGATGTAAGTATCGTTATAATTAAACGATATTTTTTTTAAATCATTAAATTTTGTCGTTATGGTTGTTAAACACATCGATGTTTGAAAACATCGATGCTTTTTCAACCCTACGATTTTGCAACCCTACGAGTCGTCCGTCCCGCTTTGGTATAGTTGCTATACTCTTTGTCGCGTCCTATTTAGAATGCAATATAGTGTGGTGTAATAACTAGCTTCCTGTTATTAATTAGAACCATCGTTAGGATCCTAAAAATAGGAAGGTGTAATAGCTATTAAGTTACATACAGACGATTGTGTTGAATCTGTGGCTAGGCGCCGCGCCGGCCGCGCTGTCACTGCTGTCAGCTGTCAGCCTGTCACTGTCACTCTGCTTGCGTGCCAGGGTTGAATTTCGTAGTATAATTAATGCCATTATACTACGCGAAAATACCATAATTTTACCTTTAGGTTGAGTGACTACTGGTATTGGTTAAAATAAATTAAAAAATATTACTTTACGAAATAAAGTTGTAATAGTAGTTGTAGTAAATCACTCTATTGACTCCTGATACTTTCGTGCGATGCTGTGAAAGAAAGTAAATGTACCTAATGTGTATTGAATTTATTCCATCTGACGACATGCTATGTCATGTCAATGCCAAAGACGAAGTACCGAAAGACGAATTGGCCGAAATAAACTTCTACTTGCCTAAATTTTGTTGATTTGTACAGTAACAATACAACTAAAATTTCCTACCAAATGCATTTTTATTAAAATTCATAACAAAATGGACTAAAAGCACAGAATATTCAATAGTACTACGTACAGAAAACCCACTTCGAAAGCGACATTTAAATAAAAAGTGACTCTTGGAACGACGTAATAAGGCGCAATCCAGCTCGCGCAGCGCTGCGCGGCTAAAATTATATTCACCTACAACTTCCCTCTCTTTCTATCATATAACTCTATCCTGTATGACGCGGCACGTGTTACGATAGGGTTGTCTAATAACGTATTATGAATCTTCAATATTTCTTTATCGGTTATGTATGTACCTATTACTATTCTCCTTTCGTGAATAATGACATTTAAAATATCCTAGCTAACTAGTATTAGAGCAGAAAGTTATTTTTAAATGTCTGCATATTTTAATCTAAGTTGTTAGGCCTATACTGATACTTTGTATACTGAATGTGTATTCTATCTACGAAACTGAATACAACTATTTTGGGGAAGGGTTTTAGTAACATACATGTATATAAAATCTGGCGACGGGACAAGAAACGGCACGACTACCTAGTCCAGGGCCGTCAGCCGAAATTCACAACGTATGTTATTAATAATCTTCAAGTTTGTTATATAAAAAATAATAAAGTTAAAGATTATTTAAAAAAGGATATACCAAGTAAGTAATAACAATTAGAATTGTTAAATTTTTCTGAATATTATTCTACTGATTTAAGAAATATTGGTTCGTTAAATCTTAGTTATTCTAAAAAGGTAGAAGTAAAATCTACACTAATGTATTTTTTTATTTTTTATACGACTAAGTCGGTAAACAAGCATACGGCCCGCCTGATGGTAAGCGGTTACCGTAGCCATATGGACGCTTGCAACACACGAAGCATCGCTCATGCGTTACCGACCTTTCCCCCCTCCCCAATGAGCTCTGGCGACCTTACTCACGCGCAGGAACACAACTTTACACAACATAAAGTTATTTGGCTGCGGTATTCTGTAAGGTGGAGGTACATCCCCAGTCGAGCTGCTCTTTGAGCGAATAAACGCTATGCTCTACCTCTCTTAATGTAGGTATATTCATTAGTGTATAATAATACTAGTATTATAAAGACGTAACATTGGTTTGTTTGTATATTTGAAGAGGGAACACTCTCTATTCTGGAACTACAAACAGTTTCTAAAAAAAAAAAACATCTAAATCGGTTCATAAACGACGAAGTTATCCGCGAGCACACATAAAAAAATATATTTACGGTCGAATTGAGAAACCTCCTCCTTTTTTTGAAGTCGGTTAAAAATCATTCACATGAGTTATTGAGGTCTAAGTGGCCCGTTTAGACAAGTACGTAGGTATTTATACCCATACGCGTCTTTCGGTGCGGGCGCGTTGCAACCGACTAGCGTTATTCCGGTAGACTGTTAGCGCGAAATCGTACCTAAACATGGGAGTGAGACAGGCCTGCTAAAAGCTAAACGTAGTATTATTTTCGACAAAGTAGTATAATTTTATTTACCATAGACAATAATTTTCTGGGGGTCTGAATCCAACCCTGGTGCGTGCTTTGCTTGGGACCGCTTGGGGCCACTGTCGGTCGGTCGAGTGATGCAATTTTTTTTTTTTTTTGGGATTTTATGGCCTGGTTACTAAGACCTTTAAGCCACCGAGTGATGCAAAGAGTATAGTCAGCGTTGCCATTAGGGTATGCATTAGTACGCATTGCGTACTATTTCGTTAGGTAGCGTTCTCGGGTACTCTCCCGCCAATTTGCGTACTATTTTACTGACAAGGCATATTTTTTTTTATCAAAATAATAAAGTTCAATACTTTTAATTTCTGTCAACCAAGTTTCAGCATAAAATGAGTACTAGCTACCCCGGTGTGTTTCTTTATAAACATCGAGGAACAATTCCTTTAGAGTAGTAATACCGAGCAATCCGATTCCGAAACTAGTCAATGATTTGTCACTGATTTTGAAGAGTAAAGACCAATCACTGCATCTTGTGTTCATTATTTGACCAATCGGCGCGCATATGTCCTTGAATTAGCCAATCAGAGCGCATTGGCGGTGGTGGGAAATTGGCGGAATAGATTGCAAGCAAAATGAACGTCATTGCGCTTCTTTGGGCTAGTTGTTCGATCGATGTTTTCAAAATACGCTTTTATTAGCTTTACTTGTATGTATGTAATGGAATCTTCAAACTTAATTTTCATTGACTTTCTTCGCCAAACGTCAGATTAAACTGAAATTTTGCACACTTATCAGGTCCCTACCGAATTTGGAACCATCGAGCTGATCTGATGATGGATTCGGAAGGTAGGCACTGGAACTCCATAACGGAATAACGTATGTTAGCCGTGTTTGGACTTGTTGGAATCGTCTTGAAATGCAGTTTGACTACATATGCTTTTCAGGGTATGATGATGGAGTAGGACGGTTGGCACTGGAATTCCATAATGAAGCATTGTTTCTTAGCCGTGTTTTGGCTTGTTGGGATTGTCGTAAGATGCACTTTGATCATTTATGGTTTTCAGGGTATGATGATGGAGTCAGAGGGTAGGTACTGAAACCCCATAGCGGAGCAACGTTTCTTAGCCGTGTTTGGGCTTGATGCTGCCTAAATGTAAGCAGTTTTTGTAATTAAGTTTAATACTGAATAAAAATCGTAGGGCGCTTTTCCTTGAAACCCAATAGAATTTCTTATCATTATTATGAAGAAATATCGTAAATTACAAAATGAAAAGCGTCCCACGCTTTTTCATTCAAATATTATAAAAATTGCTTACATTTAGACCCTTACGGGATAGACAGAGAATATACTTAGGTTCAATTTTATTCAAATTTAACACTTTTTAGTGCAGTGCTTTTTAAAGCATGTCTTTTTTGTTTTTTTTTTTTTAATTATAATTTATTTTTATTCCATGTTCGTTCTTCATTCTTTGTTACTTTTTGTGGTTTCACAGGTTTGGTTTTGCTCTTTCGTGGTACCTTCGGTTTTGGTGCGCAAATGTTAATTACAAAATGCAAATAATGATTCAGTGTCTCATGGTCGACTCGCTCCAGCGTTGCCAGAGTGACTTCACGAAAGGATACGCACAGAACCTAAAAATAGTACGTAACTTAAGTTTTGAGTACGCAGTCAATAAAATATTATTCAAGTTATTGCTCAGATAAAGTATGGTTATTAATTGCATTATTTGCATTTTGTAATTAACGTTTGCGCAACGAAACCGAAGGTACCACGAAAGAGCAAAACCAAACCTGTGAAACCACAAAAAGTAACAAAGAATGATGAACGAACATGGAATAAAAATAAATTATAATTAAAAAAAAAACATGTTTTAAAAGCCCTGCACTAAAAAGTGTTAAATTTTAATAAAATTGAACCTATGTATATACTCTGTCTATCCCGTAAGGGTCTAAATGTAAGCAATTTTTATAATTAAGTCTAATATTTGAATGAAAAAGCGTGGAACGCTTTTCATTTTGTAATTTTCGATATTTCTTCATAATAATGATAAGAAATTCTATTGGGTTTCAAGGAAAACCGCCCCACGATTTTTATTCAAATATTAAACTTAATTACAAAAACTGCTTACATTTAGGCAGCATCAAGCCCAAACACGGCTAAGAAACGTTGCTCCGCTATGGGGTTTCAGTACCTACCCTCTGACTCCATAATCGTGAAAACCATAAATGATCAAAGTGGATCTTACGACAATCCCAACAAGCCAAAACACGACTAAGAAACATTGCTCCATTATGGAATTCCAGTGCCAACCCTCCTACTCCATCATCAGACCCTGAAAAGCATATGCAGTCAAACTGCATTTCAAGACGATTCCAACAAGTTCAAACACAGCTAACATACGTTATTCCGTTATGGAGTTCCAGTGCCTACCTTCCGAATCCATCATCAGATCAGCTCGATGGTCCCAAATTCGGTAGGTACTTGATAAGTGTGCAAAATTCCAGTTTAATCTGACGTTTGGAAGTCAATGAAAATTAAGTTTGAAGATTCCATTACATACATACAAGTAAAGCTAATAAAAGCGTATTTTGAAAACATCGAACATCTAGCCCAAAGAAGCGCAATGACGTTCATTTTGCTTGCAATCTATTCCGCCAATTTCCCACCACCGCCAATGCGCTCTGATTGGCCAAATCATGAACACAACATGCAGTGATTGGTCTTTACTCTTCAAAATCAGTGACAAATCACTGACTAGTTTCGGAATCGGATTGCTCCGTATTACTACTCTAAAGGAATTGTTCCTCGATGTTTAAAAAGAAACACACCGGGGTATGTAGTACTCATTTTATGCTGAAACTTGGTTGACAGAAATTAAAAGTATTGAACTTTATTATTTTGTTTTTTTTTTTATTTTCCTTGTCAGTAAAATAGTACGCAAATTGGCGGGAGAGTACCCGAGAACGCTACCTAACGAAATAGTACGCAATGCGTACTAATGCGTACCCTAATGGCAACGCTGCACTGAATGTAAATTTTGTGACTTTTTGGCGGGAACTTGCAGAGTGGCGTAGCATTTTCATTTTTATTTTCATAAATTCGTGTATTTTGAGTTTTATTGCATATTATCGGTGGTATTTTATTCAATAAAGATCAATATATGTGCACCAGTGAAGTGAAATGAAATGAATATGTGTATCGTGACTTTACAAGTTGTCTCAAAAAGTCCGTGATAAGTTTTAGTACAATGACCACCATTTTACTAAAACATGACTGGACGGTGCGGTGACTGAACATGCAGACTATGTGAAAGTGAATGTGCGGACTATATTATAGTGATATTATAAATAAAATGTATGCGACTGAAGGACTTAGTATCCATGGTCTAGAACAAATTTACAAAAAAAAAAAAAATGAAAATTTTGTTTGCTTGCTGAAGTGACTGAAGCTGAAGTGAAGTGAAGCAGCTGAAGTGACTTCTATTTAATAAAATAAATAATATTATTGTGGAGAGGCCTGGAGAGCAGCGTTTTCCGTCCTCTTATTCCTCATAATTTATCTGTCAAAGAGAATACCATCACTACGTCCAATTAATCTGTTTTATTTATGTATATAAAACAGATCGGTGGAGCAGTAATATTTATCAAAACAAAATAATAGCTGATATTTTGAGGAACAAAATTTGTATCAAAAAATATATAAAGCTATGGTTGTCATAAAGTGGCGATTCCAGTGCAAGGGATTCTTCAAAAGAATAATGTAAGTTTTAATGAAAACTTTCATAAGGCTATAATTTTATGAACTAATCATACCTTTCTACGCGTGAGGGATCAGTAAGATAAGTGTCTTACTAAACATATTCAGATTATAATTAATCCCGAAAAACATACCATTTCTGCAGGTGCAGTTAGTCATCACACTCAATCCATACACTCCAAGACAGACATGACATGAGACATCTTAAAAATACATTACATTATATTCTTGACTGAGAAATATCAGATTTAGTTATCTATGTGTGTTGTCTGTTACAGCTGTTATCAAAGCTTTTTATTTGAGACAGGCATTTTACTAAGATATAAGTCAGCGGCGGCCCTAGCTTAATATTTTGGTGAAGTCCCTCTAAATATACAACCTTAGTGTAACTATGTAGGTGCTTATCCAAATCTACTGATTATAAATAAGTATTAGATAGACCTCCTAAATATCTTGATGTATCTGTGGAGCAAGCACAGTGGAGGCTAGTTCTGTTAATGTTAGTCTTGACTCTGCGATTAGAATGTAAATATTATGTAATGAATCTAAGCTTGTTTTGAAAAGAGTAATTGCTGAGTTTATTCCCGGCTCTTCTCAGCAAATGCAACCTTCCGAACCAGTATTAGAGTATTAGAGTCAGACTATTCATAAGTGCCTGCGAAGTTCTATTTGAATAAAGGATTTTGAATTTTGACATAGCAGTTGTTCAGCTAATTTGGAAAACATACAGTGTGTAGTTATATCAGGTGGAGATTTCGAGATGGCATATTTAAACCTGACAGAAACCGTCGGAACACGCAATTGGTCCAACCTTGCAAGGAATCGTGACAAGTGGCAATCTCCGGAGGAGGCCTTCACCCGAAGAGAGGTCCATATGGAATGTATATTGGACTAGCATTATCCACTACTATTATTAATACCAATACTATTCTTACGAATGTACATGCCAATGGAATAACAAAGGCTTTTTTATTTATTTATTTATATTTAACCCTATGTTGGGTTAGTCATGCTGAACAACTTTTACTATGGGACACCAAAATCGCAAAAAGATTTTGTTGACCCTTAGTAGGTATGAAAAGTAAACATTCTTTTATTAAGAATTCTGTGTTGGTCCCGCAGCAAAAGTTGTGCAGCATGACTAATCTAACAAATGTTTCAAAAATATGCTATCTTGAAATCTACACGAATCACTAAGGATAAGAGAATACGAAATATAAATTATTAAAGAATAAGGAAATTAGAAATTACTACCTTTTGAAGGCGATGATAGCTCAGTGGTAGTGACGTCGGATACCGAGATGAAGGTCCTGGGTTCGAATGCTATAATGAGCTTGAGCTTTCGGTGAAGGAAAACATCGTAAGGAAACCATAGCACGGTGGTAAGGTACTTTGTAGTACCCGCCTGGCTGGCTACCACCCTCAAGTTGAAAATCTGTTGCCAAGCACCTTTCGGTGTGTTCCGATAGCTGCACTTGAGATCTAGTTCCTTCTAGGCTTTGTGTGCTTACCACCTTCGGCCGCATCATCACTTACCATAGTGAGATTGCAGTCAAACACAGACCTATAAACAGTAAAAAAAAAAAAAACTTTGACCTGACCGAAAGTGCCTGACATTTTTTTTTATACCACTTAACAAAGCATACAGCCCGCCAGATGGTAAGCAGTTACCATAGCCTATGGACACTTGCAACCGCCGGCTTATACTTATCACTTTCAGATGAGGTGATGCTTCATCCAGATTATTTGTTATTTTTTTATTATTTTTTTTGATTATTTGTTTGTTATTTGTTAGGGCTAATTATTATTTTTTATTTTGTTTGTTGCAGAAGTAATATTACATGGAGTATATGTCAATGTATGCTGACAGTGCGCTCGCTAACGTACAATGAACATATGAGTCAAAATTATTTCATTGACATATTACTTGATCCTGTCTTTTGGATTGTCGACAACTTTGCCAAATATTTGGGCAAGGTTTGTTCTTATTATGTTTTTGTTTTTAAAATAATGTAATCAAGAAAATGGTATTAGGGACTGAAAAAAGTTATTGTGCTGATATAATATCTATACCATAATAAGGTCACTTTGGACAACTCCTATACATCCATGTGAAAAAGGAGACCCTCTTGTCAAATATGACTTCTTAGCATGGCCAGAAACGAATTTAAGAATTTGTATAGGAAATCTTCTCCAGATTCGAACGATTCGACGCGGGCGAGTGTGCGAGCATTTCATAAGATTTGATATACAGAATTCTTAAATTCGTTTCGTTCATGCGTTCGGCTCGGACAAGTGTGCGTTCACCTTAATTATAACACATTTACTTTGACAATGGAGTCATAAAATTAAAAAAAAAAAAAAGCTTTTCAATAGTAGTTTTTAGCTCCTTTAGCTTTATTGAAATTTTGCAGATTGTGTGATTATTTATTTTATTTAAATAGCCATATTTTCATTCTTGCAGTAAAACAAAAAAAAATAGATTTTAAAATATTGAAGGGAAAAGTATCATTGGCCATTTAAACTAAAATATAGCTTAAACATTCTGTTGCAGGTATTTGTATTCTGTGTGAGTATATTGACAGCAGCAGTGGTGGCCATAGCATACTGGGTGGGGTTACCGTACTGGTGGGAGCGGTCACCATACACTGCTGTGTTTCTGGTGGTGTTCGGCAACTGGCTATTACTCAACATTGTGTTCCACTACTACATGGGAGTTGTCACCTCACCTGGGTATCCACCACATGTAAGCTTATAGTGTTATTTACAACAGAACAAGTCTTTGTTAAAAAAAAACATTTTTAAAACAAGCTTTTTATAGTACTCATCAAGACGAATCAAACAAGCCCAAACTCGATGGGGTTATGTGGTTTTATTACGGAGTTCCTATGGCCACCTTCCAGCTCCATCATCAGATCAGCTCCACGTCATCATAATATTGCATTGTCACGCGATTTGCATATTCGTGCTCACCTGTATCGGAAACCGAAAAGTGGGTCAAATTTAAAATTCCATTACAGACAACGGGACAGGTGAAAGTAAATAAAAGCTTGTAAAAAAGAGAAAGAATTCTTTATCACAAATTAAATTATTACTTTTCAGGGCACAATTATATCAGAAGCGGCTAGTATATGCAAGAAATGTATATCCCCTAAGCCGCCGCGCACCCATCACTGTTCCGTGTGCGACCGGTGCATACTTGCCATGGATCACCACTGTCCCTGGCTGAACAACTGCGTGGGGTACTTCAACGCCAGGCACTTCTTCTTGTACATGGCTTTTATGGTCGCTGGGGTGTCGTTTGTGATTATTGCTGGCGTTGACATTGGGTATCAAGTGCTTTGGCTTAATGATACAGGTATTTGAAACTCTAATATGTATGAACAGTAGCCTGATTCTCGTAACAAAACGTCAACGACTTCTAAACGATTTTACAATTGAATTGCAATCGAAACTGCTTTTCGTATTCTCGTAACACATTATGCACGGTTGAAGAACGATCCTATCGAAGTTCGAGTAACGTGTCGTTGCAAGCGTATTCGGGTAATTAAATCGAACTCGATAATCGAAAAAGTAAGGATTTCATATTTTTTTCTCAAATAAAGGTTAATTGGTAAATCAATTAGGATTAATATGGCAATATTTTTTTTGCCCACTGAGTATTTAGGTAATTGCTTGCTTGTCGTTGAGTTTCAATCCTATTGAGTTATCGTTCGATTGAAGTAGCACGGGAATACGAAATTAAAACTAATGTTTAGTTGGACGATTTCTAAACTCTAGCGACATTTGGATCGTTTCGTATTACACACATGTCGGTTAACTAAGCTGGCGCGTTCAACGCATTTACACGTTGCGCTTGTGTAGAGTCTTTGAATAAGCGCGCGGCGTGACGTCACACTGCATGTGCATCATGAAAACTCTGTCTCTTTCGCGCGCTGCCAAGCTTATGAGTATGAAGGAGACAATGGCCCTGATTCTGTTGTTCACAACTAAACTAATTTTGATCTCACTATGTCTCTTTCTAACAAAGAACATAAGAAAAGGATGTAAGAAATTTAGTCCTGTCAAATTAGTCCAATGCTTATTTTCAATATAAATTTAGTCGCCATCTATCGCGGTTACGCCTAAATACACGCAAAATAAGACGGCAAAGATTAATTTGACAACTTAAAATATGTTCTATCCTTTTTAATAATGTTCGTAAGAAAGAGATGAGATGTGACTAAAATTAGTTTAGTGCGATTTACAACAGAATCGGCACCATTTATTGTTTTATTTTTGCTACTGCTTATAAATATAGAGCGATCTTTTTTGCATTCGTCCGTTGAAATTGACTGACTGATTAGAAGCAATAATGTAATATAACATACTGTATCGTGAAATTGCATATGTGTGAATACTGTGAACATGCCAGCTTTAGGCTGCATTCCGAATTACCGCTGTAATCGCTGTAATCGATTTGAGCGTGCTTAAACCCGTACCGAATTGAATAATGACAGTTAACGATGTCCTGTGAAACGTCATAGATGACGTCATGACATCCACCATCTTGCGCTCACACCGACCATGCCCTAAACTGATATCACCGTGAGCGCTGTCAAAAGTGACGGCAAAAATCTAATAAGATTCTTGGTTTTCTATTTGGCAAAGATACTTTTTATGATTTTATGAGAGAAAAATAATAAAAAAAGCAGATATTCCTTTTTGCAAGTCAACTTATAAAAGATATAAGGAGTCCTAGTGCACTGATAATTCAGATTTTAATTAAATTCTCAAATGTTCTGTTTTGAATACTGTGAGCGCGATAACGGGCGTTCCGAATTGTTGATAGTTCTCAGCTGTCATAAGCGTGATATCTAATTCGGTACGCAAATTATTGCTGTGATCGCTGTGATCGATATTATCCATTTCGGAATGTACCCTTAGTTTACTAACGATGACCATCAACTCGTTAGTAAACGATAAACGTTTGTATGGGAATAACATAAGAGATTGAAAAATCACGTTATATTTCGATTTGAAATGCCAATCCCATACAGAGGTTGATCGTTTCAATGACGATTGTCGACAACCATCTTGTCTAGGGGGCCTGTATACACTCACACCTGCATCCTGGAATATTTGGTTACTCCTTACCACGAACTTGGTATTTACCAAATGTATGTTACTTATGTTTAGGCCCTAAGATAGCACTTATGAAGGTTAACGCTGCTGCAGTTACCACCGGTTCAGAAGTCAGCTCTTAACTGAGAAGAACCGGCAAGAAACTCGAATCAGCAAGGTTACATTTCTTAGTTGGTCAGATATTATATGTTTTTTTAATAATATACACCCGCTTGCCTAACCAGTGCCTCGGTAACCTACCATAGTACCCTCAAGATCCAAAGGCTGCTTATCACCTTTGATCTCATCATCACTAGACAAAGCCTGTGGTCAACCAGTCTGATAATCTAACAAATATTACATTAAATTCTGTGTACATACTATTTGAGAAATACGTAAAGTCGTTAACAATCATCTTCTGAAATTATTGTTCATCAATATAGGTAATTTTATATAATATAATATTATAATCTAATAATCTAATAATATATATAAAATGCTTTTGTGGGTACGTAAATACGCAGTTTTCTCAATCACCACCAACCCCAATCAACTTCCCGTTGGGGTGGTAAATACCCCTTGGTCTCCAGGTGGTAGTAAGGGAGTCTCGTCGCGGTGGGTGCAAGGGGGTGGTTGTGGGTGGCGAAAATGTTAAAATATATATTGCTGTCCTTTTCTAACGCATGAGGACTTCTGAAAAGATCTCAAAATTTCTGGAATGGAAAGTTCCAAAATGTGTAAAACGGTTATAATCGATCTGGAATGTTCTAGAAAGTTCAACAAATATCTGGAATGATCTATTAAATTCTAGAGTGAATGCAAACTATTATAATCGATATAGCATGTTTTGAGAAAGTTCTACAAATTTCTGGCTTCATCTAGAAAGTTCCAAAATGTCCAAAACTGTTATTATCGAGTTAGAATGTTCGAGAACGTTCTAGATATTTCCAGAATGATCTGGAAAGTTCCAAAATGAGTGCAATTTATTATGATCGATTTAGAATGATCGAGAATGTTCTAGAAATTTTCCGAATGATCTGGAAAGTTCCAAAATGAGTGCAATTGATTATGATCGATTTAGAATGTTCGAGAAATTTCTTGAATGATCTAGAAAGTTCCAAAATGAGTAAAACGGTTATATTTGATCTGGCTTCATCTAGAAAGTTCCAAAATGTCCAAGACTGTTATTATCGAGTAAGAATGTTCAAGAACGTTCTAGAAATTTTCCGAATGATCAGGAAAGTTACAAAATGAGTGCAATTGATTATGATCGATTTAGAATATTCGAGAAATTTCTTGAATGATCTAGAAAGTTCCAAAATGAGTAAAACGGTTATAATTGATTTGGCTTCATCTAGAGAGTTCCAAAATGTCCAAGACTGTTATTATCACGGAACAATCGAGTTAGAATGTTCAAGAACGTTCTAGAAATTTTCCGAATGATCTGGAAAGTTACAAAATTAGTGCAATTGATTATGATCGATTTAGAATGTTCGAGAAATTTCTTGAATGGTCTAGAAAGTTCCAAAATGAGGAAAACGGTTATAATTTATCTGGAGTGTTCTAGAAAGTTCAACAAATATCTGGAATGATCTAGAAAATTCTAGAATGAATGCAAACTATTATAATCGATATAGAATGTTTGAGAAAGTTCTACAAATTTCTGGCTTCATCTAGAAAGTTCCAAAATGTCCCAAAACTGTTATTATCGAGTTAGAATGTTCGAGAACGATCTAGAAATTTTCCGAATTATCTGGGAAGTTCAAAAATGAGTGCAATTTATTATGATCGAGAATTTTTGGATTGGTCTGGAAAGTTCCAAAATGTGTACGAGTGTTATTATTGATCTATAAAAACCAAATCGAAGTGATGTACATCTAAATATTCTAGAGTGATCTGGTACTGGAAATTTCGGTATATAAATCGAAATTCAGTGACTTTTCGTCAGTTCAATTGTGATTGCAGTCGAGTAAAAAAAAGAACAAACTATTTGAATGTTCTGGAAAGTCTCTCAATATCGAAAATAGAAATCTATAATATGTTAAAAAAATTATCCTTATATATTTTTTATACCATTAAACATGAATGATGTATTTTAACCCGAGCAACGCCGGGTTTCGCTGCTAGTAATATTATAAAGAGGAAAGATTTGATTGCTTGTTTGTTTGTTTGCATTGAATAGGCTCCGAAACTACTGAACCGATTTGAAAAATTCTTTCACTGTTGGGAAGCTACACTATCCCCGGGTGACATAGGGTACTTTTTAGCACAGGAACGCGGGTGAAACCGCGCGAGACAGCTAGTTCTTTATAAAAGTGTAGAACTTTAGGAAAAATGTATTAATATTATACATGTTGGTTTTTGAACGTAACTAGCATTATAAACTTGTAAACATTATTTCCTTTTCCGCATCCCTTCCTTTCTACATGCACCGAAATATATATGTGTGCGTCACTCATACACGCGCAACTGCATCGTACAACGACAAAAATCTCCATTACTTTAATGTCTTCAACCGCAACACACTAACTTTCGTCGCGCGTGATTAATCGAAACTTTAAGGGTCCATCCGCCTCCAAAATATTCCAAATATACTGTGAAACGTGTAATTAACATGATCCAAATATAGTGCTGTGTACATTTGTGAGTTTCCAACAATTTAAGAAGAAAAATTCACTCGCGCTGGCCGCGCGAGTCGCCCACGATTTGTCCACGATATGGTGGCATTTTGAAGAACGTCGCTGAAAGAGATTTATCAAGTAAGTGCATGTGTCCATCATTCTGCAGCCTGTGGAACCTTTCTTGATACTCCAAAAGCCCCAGCACGGCTGCATTTCCTAGCCCCCCAATATTCTTTACAAGTACCTAAATCTTTAATTCCAATTTAATACCTATTTATGATACAGTCCATTAAACCGCTAACTAAAGTGAAGAAGAAGTCAATTGCTTCTCCATTTTTTCTGGTCACTTCGATCCGGATTATAACCATTTTTCTGGTCAATATTTTTTCTGAAATTTTCGCTTCAATAAACTTAAAGGACACCTTATAATCTCGTTCCCTACCTATAGTATTTATTTGTATTACATATATACTTACGTATATTCATTACATTTATATTTATTACTCGCACAATATAGATAATATATTTATGCCATATTAATTAAGATAGTTTGTCAAATTTTTATTATTTCTACACCCCGCTTTGGCAAGCTATTCTTATTTTTTTTCCCCGCATTAATACTGGTATTGAATAATTATTAATACTGTGAGTGAATATAAAATTATCGCTAAATAATATATTTTATTAATATTTCGCAATATTGTAGGTAGATTCATATAACTCTTGTGCCGGTGCGTGGTGCGTATATTTGAACGACTCGCTCGATCTCGGCTGCTAGTGTAGTGCATACCTACGTATATCTATACAGGTAGGCATAGTGCGCTTCCCGATTGACGTTTCTAAGTAGGTCAGTGTCAAACGTCAGCCCGGTTCGTAAACGTTTGTTTACAAGTTTCATATATAATTCGCGCGATCGAAATTAGTTAAAATCTTTTGTTTTTATTGTGTATTTTTACATAATCTGTTGTTTTTTATCGCTATAACCGCTACTTTCTTTAAATTGAGAATAAATAGTCACTAAAATGTCTAAAAAGAGCAAAATAGGCGAGTGTGAGGAAAGTTCAAGTTCTACAAAGTGTTTAGAATTATCAATTTTAAAGTCGAAACTTGAAGTGTATTTTCAACGCATGCAAAGTGTTTATGACTCAGCCAAGGCTGCATCAGCTGATTCCCAACAGTTACCGTTGTTTCTACAACGAGCTGTAAGTATTCATGAAATTCGCACTAAGTTTGAGGAATCATTAGATGAATTTAATTTGTATTCTTTAAAGTCAGATCCAACTTATAAAGTGAACTACAGCAAGTGGTTAGCATTTGAGGATTTATATTGTTATGTTAAGGAATTGCACTCTGCAAACACAGATCAGGTTCACCCCGCTGAGTCAAAAATTAATTTGAAACCTAGAAGAAAACTTCCTCCCATCGACTTGCTTTCTTTTGATGGTGATTTAAAAAAATGGCCTCTATTTTATGCCCAATTTGATAGTCTTGTTAACAATAACAGTTCTCTAACTGATAGCGAGAAAGTGTTCTATTTGGTCGGCAAGTTGACTGGTAGTGCAACATCAGTTTGTGCAGGTTTGCCTGCCACCGCAGATAATTATACTCTTATATGGAATGCTCTCATACAAAAATATGATGATCCCCGTTCGCTAGCATGTTCTTATTTAAATCAATTATTAGATTTTAAGCCGCTGACTACAAATAGTGCTGCCGGTCTTGAGTTGTTTATTAATAACTTTAATTCAGCTATTCAAGCTCTTAAACAATTAAAATTAAATAATTTATTAGATTTTGTGTTTTTACATATTGCTCTTCAGAAGCTTGATACAGATACAATAAAATTATTTGAAACTACTTTTCGCAAGGAAAAATTTCCCACATATGAACAACTTTTTAGTTTTATTTGTGAACAAAGTAAAGTTTTATCCCGCACTTCTAATAAAAGTTTTGATGTATTACAGAGTAGATTACAAAGTAAAGGTTTATCCACATCTAGGAAAACAGTACCTACTCCTAAACCTACTCAGTCTTTTATGAACACAAATTCTAATGTTAACAAAAATATTTGTTTGCTATGCAAAAGTGACAAACATGAACACATGTACTCTTGTGCTATGTTTATGAAGTTGACTCCGCAAGAAAAATATAATTTTATTAAAAATAACTTTTATTGTCACAATTGCTTAAGTTTTAAACACAAGACTATGGCATGTACTTCAAAGCATAATTGCACTCATTGTTCAGCTCGGCACCATTCTCTTCTTCATTTCAATCCGCCAACTCAACCGCAGTGCAAATTAGCTGTTTCTTCGCCCGTACCCACGGGTAATATCGCACACATGGGTAATTCCGTACCCACGGGTAATTCCGTACCCATGGGTAATTCCGTACCCACGGGTAATTCCGTACCCACGGGTAATTTCGTACCAGCTTCGGTACCCGCTACCGTTCACACCCTGTCTTCTGAGACAGCCGCAAGCTCGGAATTTTCTGCAATTCGGAGTAAAGTCGACCCGTCGACACCGCACACTTCTGTTCTTAACAGTAAGTCTTCTTTTTGTTCTATTTCGCGTGATCACGCTGATCACACTCGCACCGCTACTACTACCTTGTTAGGTACCGCTAAAATTAAAGTATTTGACAACTTTAACCGCACTCACTTCTTGAGATGTCTGATCGACCCGGGCTCTCAAAGTGATTTTATTTCTCAAGATTGTTGTAATAGGTTATCGCTACCTATTTCAACTCAAAACCGCTTTTCTGAAGTTAAAGGTATTGGAGGAGTTTCACATAAAATCAAGGGGTTTACAGACCTAGATTTTACTTCGCGCTTTGATAACGGCCATGTTTATTCTATTCAACCAATGATTGTCGAACGCATCACGTCACACCTACCCGACGCGCACGTGGATATTGGTGCAATGGAAAGAGTTTTTCGCGACTTACCGTTAGCGGATGACGACTTTTCTAAGCCCGGTCCTATCGATTTACTTTTAGGTGTTAGGGTTTACTGTGACATTTTATCTTTCGACAAAGTCAGAGGTTCTAAAAACTCTCTAATTGCCTTGGAAACTACTTTAGGTTACGTCCTCATGGGCGACGCACCCGTTCTATCAGCGCCCACTTCTACCCGCGTATTTTGTGCTTTTACTCGTGATTCTTTAGATCAATCTTTAGAGAAGTTTTGGTCTGTGGAAGAATTGCCTGATAAGAAGTTTTTAAGTCCAGACGAGCAGGAGTGCGAAGACACATATGTCGCTACGACTACTCGCAAAGACGATGGGAGTTTCTCGGTACATCTTCCTTTCAAGGATAGTCCCGAGAAACTAGGCAATTCTTACATCACGGCCAAACGACGCTTTTTATTACTCGAAAAGAAGTTCGCAAAGTCCCCGGAATTACGTGTAAGATATAGTAACGTTATTCTCGACTACATCGATAAGGGAATTTTATCGCGAGTACCGCCAGACGAGTGTATCTTACCTTGCTTTTACCTGCCGCACCACCCTGTGGTACGTGACGACAAATCTACAACGCGCCTCCGCATCGTGCTGGATGGTAGCGCCGCTACTAATACTAATTTGTCTCTCAATGACATTCTTCACACAGGTTGCAATTTGCAAGCTGATATATTTCACATTCTTTTGAATGTCCGCATTTTTCGTATTGCATTTCTTGCTGACGTAAAACAAATGTATTTGTGTATTTACGTTCACAAACCGCACCGCAAATTTCAACGTATTTTATACCGCTTCTGCGATGATGAACCGATTGAGACTTACGAGTTCAATCGCGTTACGTTCGGACTCTGTTCATCACCATTCTTAGCTTTGCGCACTCTGCGTGAACTAGCTTCTCGCGAGAGAGACAACTATCCTCTCGCCGCCACAGTCTTGGAGAGAGATGTTTATATGGATGACCTGGCTTCCTCTGCTTCGTCATGTACAGAAGCAGCAGTGATAGCTCAGCAGCTCATTCAGTTATTTAAAAAAGGAGGATTCGACTTAATCAAGTGGACGAGTAATTCGCCTGAGTTACTCGAAAGTATCCCCGTCTCTCACCGTCAATCCGAGTCAATCTCTTTCGATGATGAAAGTGTTTTTAAGATTCTCGGTCTTCGTTGGCTTCCTGTGACTGATAATTTTAATTTTTTAACTTCGCAACCGCCGTCTCTTTGTACTAAACGCGCTATTTTATCTGCAACCGCACGGTTGTATGATGTTCTTGGTCTCGTCGGACCCGCCATTCTTTTTGCAAAGTTATTGATCAAGGAGCTGTGGCTTCTCAAGCTCGCGTGGGACGATGTTCCTCCAGCTCACATCGTTGAACTGTGGCAGCGCTATACTTCTGAGTTGCCATTACTTTCTCAACTCAAATTTCCTCGTCACATAGGCATTGAAACCGATTCTAGCGTCTCACTGCTTGCATTTGCTGACGCAAGTGAGAAAGCATACGGCTGTGTCATTTATTCACACGTTGAGAATGACAATGAGAACCCTATAGTTTCCTTGCTTTGTTCCAAGTCTCGGGTTTCATCCCCGACTAAAATTGTTACTTTAGCTCGGCTAGAGCTCAACGCTCTCGTTCTTGTAGCGAGATTGCTTCGCACCGTTTATGATACGTTGTCTCAACGTCACCGCATTGACAATATTTATGTTTTTTCAGACTCTGTAGTCGCTCTTTGTTGGGTTTCTTCATCACCTCATAGGTTTTGCACCTATGTCGCTAACAGAATTTCGCAATTCCAGTCACTTTTATCTCCTGACACTTGTTACCACATCGCAGGCGTACAGAACCCTGCTGATTGTATTTCCCGCGGGCTTCTCCCTTCGCAGTTAGTGAGACATGAGCTCTGGTTCTCAGGACCTTCGTGGGCTTCATTACCAGCCAGCGAATGGCCTATACAAAAATTTTCAGCTCGTTCAGATGACTGTGACTTACCGGAATTGAAAACTGTTTCACATCTTATTAATACTCATGAAGAAGAAAACCCTCTCAGCGCACTTACTTCAAGGTTTTCCTCATGGCAGAAACTTTTACGATCTACTGTTTACCTTCTTCGATTTATTAAAAAGTTGCCAAGGAATAACCTAATAACCGCTAACGATTTAGATGTTGCTGAATCTTTTATTATTAAAATAACTCAACGTTTTTCCTTTCGTGGGGATATTCGTAATATTCAAGCTGGAATATCGCCTTCCTCCGGTTTGAGAAAACTGTTTCCTTTCATTCATGAAGGAATTTTAAGAGTCGGTGGTAGGCTTGGTAAATCAAGTTTAGATTATTCTCATAAACATCCAGCTGTTTTACCAAAAAAGGGACATGTTATTGATCTTTTGATTGATTATTATCACCGCGAATATTGCCATGCCGGTCCCCAACTTACCCTTTCAATTATAAGGGAAAAATATTGGGTCTTGTCTGGTAGACGCGCTGTTAAACAACGCGTTCACAACTGTTTAAAATGTTTTAAACTAAATCCGAAACAGACTTTCCCAGCTATGGCAGACTTGCCACAGTGTCGTGTTGAGCAATCGAAGGCATTCACACACACAGGTATAGACTACGCTGGTCCACTTTATATAACCTTAACTAGGAAACGTGGTGTACGAAGTCAAAAAGCGTACTTATGCATTTTTATATGTCTGGTAACTAAAGCGGTTCATTTTGAACTCGCTTCTGATTTAACTTCCATTACTTTTTTAAACGCTTTTAAACGGTTCCTATCGAGACGTGGTACTTGCAAGTTTCTGTATAGCGATAATGGTACAAATTTTGTAGCTTCAAAAGCTTACTTAAATGAACTTTATTCCTTTTTATTAACTGATGATTATTACAAGTCTTTTAGCTCAGAGCTTGCAAAGAACCGTATTACTTGGCACATGAATCCTCCAACCGCTAGTCATTTCGGCGGTATTTGGGAGGCTAATATAAAGAGCGCTAAATCTCTTCTATTCCGCGTCATAGGACGACAAATTTTGACTTTTGAGGAGATGGTCACTGTGCTCAACCAGATAGAGGCTGTGCTTAATAGCCGCCCGCTTACCACATTGAGTTGTGACCCATCAGAGCCTTCTGCACTTACGCCAGCGCATTTTTTACTTACCGCACCCTTAGAATTCTTACCTGCAGCTGACTTAAGTGGAGAAAGAGCGAGTCTATTGACGCGATTTTCCCTTATGGATTCGTTAGTACAAACTTTTTGGAAACGTTTTAAAACTGAGTATCTCCATAACTTACAAGTTCGTGAAAAATGGAATACTCCGTCTAACCCACTCACAGTAGGTTCTTTAGTACTGGTAAATATGGAAAACTCTCCTCCTTTACAGTGGCCATTAGGAATAATTACTCGTATTTTCCCTGGCCATGATGGCGTTATTCGTGTTGTCGAAGTTAAGACTTCGAACGGCGTATACAAACGGCCAGTAGTTAAGCTGTCACCGTTACCCGTGCAGTAGAGTCTTTCATATTCAGCTTTATCTATAGTTATAGGCTTTTATATGTGTATTTCTATAGTATTATTTTTCATTTATTTTTTCTTTAAAGGCGTTCCTTTAAGGCGGGGGGCATGTTGGTTTTTGAACGTAACTAGCATTATAAACTTGTAAACATTATTTCCTTTTCCGCATCCCTTCCTTTCTACATGCACCGAAATATATATGTGTGCGTCACTCATACACGCGCAACTGCATCGTACAACGACAAAAATCTCCATTACTTTAATGTCTTCAACCGCAACACACTAACTTTCGTCGCGCGTGATTAATCGAAACTTTAAGGGTCCATCCGCCTCCAAAATATTCCAAATATACTGTGAAACGTGTAATTAACATGATCCAAATATAGTGCTGTGTACATTTGTGAGTTTCCAACAATTTAAGAAGAAAAATTCACTCGCGCTGGCCGCGCGAGTCGCCCACGATTTGTCCACGATATGGTGGCATTTTGAAGAACGTCGCTGAAAGAGATTTATCAAGTAAGTGCATGTGTCCATCATTCTGCAGCCTGTGGAACCTTTCTTGATACTCCAAAAGCCCCAGCACGGCTGCATTTCCTAGCCCCCCAATATTCTTTACAAGTACCTAAATCTTTAATTCCAATTTAATACCTATTTATGATACAGTCCATTAAACCGCTAACTAAAGTGAAGAAGAAGTCAATTGCTTCTCCAATACATGAAATGTTAGTTACATAATATAAATGTTCGAAGGTCTTGTCTACCTTGATATTATCGTGACCATGCACCAACTTTTGCGTGGACATACAATGATTTAATATTTAGTCGATTTATAATGATAAAATTGGTTTGCAGGTGGAATAATACCAAATAACGACCCGGATTTGTACGGCCATCCCGTTCGGATGAATCAGACGGGGGCTCTAGTACCCATCAAAGAAATTGTCGAGTACGACTCCGTGAACTTTCCACGGGAGCACATACTCCCGGTGCCACCTATCACTGAAACCCAACGTATCACTGCCCACCCCTGGAAACGAAAATCTGTGATCTTCATGGCTCTAACTTGCATTTCAGTACTTTTCGCGCTTGGATTCCTAGCAATAGTTCACGGAAAGAACATCAGCAGAGGAGAATCAAGCGTCGAAGCTTACATCAATGCGAAATTACGAAAGGGCGATATTGGTTATCGAAATCCATACGATTTTGGTAGGAAAAAAAACTGGAGGTTGTTCCTGGGTTTAACGCAGGGTAGGACATTTATGAGACATGTTCTTCTACCTTCCTGTCACAAGCCTGCCGGTTCAGGGTTGACTTGGCATACAGTACATAATGTAATTGAGGATTGGCCTTGAATTGACTGCATTATAGATTAAGTGATCTGTTCGAATTTAAGAGAAAATATAAGTAGTACACGGGTTTTTGATACCTAGTCACTGTGTTCAGACTTATATGTTGTATATTATGATTAATAAAGGATAGCAAATATTGCATCCCTTTTTATTATAAGTCTGAGCAGATATTGAATAAGCTCCTTGTATTTCAGATGAACACTGAATTAATCTAATAATATATATAAAATGCTTTTGTGGGTACGTAAATACGCAGTTTTCTCAATCACCACCAACCCCAATTAACTTCCCGTTGGGGTGGTAAATACCCCTTGGTCTCCAGGTGGTAGTAAGGGAGTTTGGTCGCGGTGGGTGGAAGGGGGTGGTTGTGGGTGGCGAAAATGTTAAAACATATATTGCTGTCCTTTTCTAACGCATGAGGACTTATGAAAAGATCTAAAAATTTCTGGAATGGTCTAGAAAGTTCCTAAATGTGTAAAACTGTTATAATCGATCTGGAATGTTCTAGAAAGTTCAACAAATATCTGGAATCATCTAGAAAATTCTAGAGTGAATGCAAACTATTATAATCTATATAGAATGTTTGAGAAAGTTCTATAAATTTTCTGGCTTCATCTAGAAAGTTCCAAAATGTCCAAAACTGTTACTATCGAGTTAGGATGTTCGAGAACGTTCTAGAAATTTCTCGAATGATCTGGAATGTTCCAAAATGAGTGCAATTTATTATGATCGATTTAGAATGTTCGAGAAAGTTCTAGAAATTTCTAGAATGATCTAGGAAGTTCCAAAATGAGTGAAATTTATTATGATCGATTTAGAATGTTCGAGAAAGTTCTAAAATGAGTGCAATTTAAAATGATTGAGAAAGTTCTAATTTTTTTTTGATTGATCTGGAAAGTTCCAAAATGTGTACGAGTGATATTATTGATCTATTATTGTTATTGTTTTAACTAAAAGAACCAAATCGAAATCGAAAATAGAAATCTATAATATCTGTTAAAAATGTATCCTTATATATTTTGTATACCACTAAATATGCGATGTATTTTAACCCGAGCAACGCCGGGATTCGCTGCTAGTTTATTTATAAAATAATAGCTAATTTTGTTTTTATAGCATATTTTTATGTACATAATATTATACTTTTTGAACTAGTTTTTTCGTTATAAAGTGAATTATTTCGAGACATCCCAAGTAGCAAAATTTGGTCCTTTAAGTGTCCTAGGAGCATGTATTTTTTGTCCTATAGAACTCTTGAAAACGCTTATAAAGCTGGATTTGGGCGCAGGTTATAAGATCATTACGCCCTTTAGTCGTTTTGTAACAGTCCGGTAAAGTGCAATACAATTTTATAATTATCTTATTAGGTGCAGTTACAAGATAACATGTCCTATAAAGATCCGGTAAACGCCCTGAATACGCGCGACTAGTGCTCTATAGATCTGGAGAGCGCCGCTACTGGTGTAATTAATCCAACAGAGATCAGCGTGATGCTATTACTGGAGCATTCACTTTTCATTCTTATTGTTACGGTGCCATTCTAGTGTTTCGACAAAAAATATAATATTTTCAAAGGGTAGCAGATCACGAAGCATAACATACGTAACTTTTGTCTTTTGACTGTTGTATAAAGAAGGCCTACTCATCTTGCGAAAATAATTTTATTGATAAAGTGTTCGATGATAATAAACATATCTTCATGCCCCTTCACAACTAAACATATTTATTATATCTTCGATATATTTTTATTCGATAATATTAACAAATACTGAGACCGCCATATAGGATCGGATCATGTCCGATTGCTGCATTTATCAAAACCTTTATAATACTATTTAGTCAAATTTAACTACTACAGGACATACCTACTTCGCCACCATATTGGTTTTAGGGTTCTTTTTAACAAAATGGCCGATTACTCTAGTAATAGCAAATATAGGACACATATAAGTAGAAACTTACATATAAAAATCGCTGGACATGCTAGTTTGGTGCTAATAATCTATTTGAAGTCACGACTAAGACAAATTAATCCTATTATACCTTTACCTATAGCAGCTACACCGAGGACATTTATAGAAACTCATGTCTTATAGAATAATGAAACAAGACGCTATCAAGAGTAACTAATCTTATTAATTACGCTTATAGGATCAAAAGCCACACTTTGCTTATTAGTTTTATAGCATGCGCTTACAAGATTGTAATAATTACAAGTTCTAGTAACTATCTTATAACATTATCCTGTAAACGTTTATATCTTATGTAATAGGATCTAAAGTACTTGTAGTGCAAATCGTCGTATAAGATGTTGTTGTGAGAACAGTGATCTTACTCAAAGCGTCTATTAGACTCTTAAAAGATGTTAAGTCTTATAGGTCGATTGCTGTAGGACTATTTTGTTACTTGGGATGTATGTTGGTAATTTAAATTACGCATTGTAATGAAAGGATACTAAAATAAAAATATCTATTCAAATTAAGTTATGTTTTATTAAGAAGACTTCAAGAAGGTACCTATATGTCTATAAATATAAACAATATTGTATTTATTGAGAACTAAAACTTTAACTTAAAAACTAGTGTCCTAAACTCTATATATTGCACCATTTGACTAGGATACTTACAATAAATGCATTGCTTATTTTTAATCGTTGATTCGTAGACAGTAGACACTAAAAAGGTAAACTATGGCCATTTTAGTAAGCCACTTAACAGCTTATATTCAACCATGCCAAATAGTCCAGTAGAATTAGCTCAAAATTAAGCAACATTTTACATTAATTGTGGTACTAATGATTTTTGGCGTATCGATAGAGTTCTGTATGGATATGACTACCTTAAATTCGCAACCGATTTGGAAGTACGGAACATGGTGAAAATTGAGAAAAACTTTGATATTGAATAATTCCTAAACAAAAATTGTGGTACTAGTTGCGAGAATACCATGTCTTTAGATAACCATTACCTACCTTCTCAAGAAATTTGGACCGGTTGCGACATACGGAACACACCTAAACTTAAAAGAGTGATTTTTCGCCTTTATCTCCTAGGCAAAATTTGTGGTACTAGTTGCGAACACATTGGTAACTTGTATTAGCCTATTACACTTAGTTTTAAGTTTGCAGCCGGTTGCGATATACGGAACCCTAAGAAAATACTTTTTGATAAATTCTACTTCCAGCAAAATTAGCGTATTCTGTTTTATTACTTATATCATATTGGTAGGTCGACTTCTACCTACTTTGTGATCGCAACCGAAGAGAACATTACGGAACATAGTTTTTTTTTACAAGTAAAATGTGCGCGTATTCGCGTGTTACGAATGAAGGAACGGAATGCAGGCGGTGCGGGAGGCAGGACTAGCGTTGAGGAATTACAAAAATTAAAAGTCAAAGTCAAAGCCATTAATTCAATTTTTATTTAAAAAAACCGCGTGTATCGAAATCGGTAGTTCTTTTTTCACTGTTAAGTATTAACACAGCATATGCCTTATGGTAAAACTGTGGTATAAACGTTCTTTATTTTGATAGGTAAGAATGTAAAATGAATCGAATAGATACAATATGGTCGTATCCTACAAATAGGGGCGTAACTGCAAAACAGCTAGTTTTCAGGATTGATAAAAAAAACATTAGTTTCCAATTATGTGTGTTAGTTGGTATCCTGGTTATGCTAAGACTATTTTTATGAAAATAATGATATATTTTAGGTGTATTTTGTTCCTTAAATTCTCCATTTTAGTACGACAACTAACGGTTCACGGTACGGCTCGATTGATAAATTTTGCCTAAGAATGTTGAAAGTGATCGTGTTTTTTCGTCAGCCCGATATATTTTCAACAAAATACGAAGTTTACTATCGAACAAAATGTTTGACGCTTTGTTGTTTTTTAAGAAAAACGTGCTTTTAAATTTTTATCTACCTATACTAATATCTATGCTAAAATAAAGAATAAATAAAGGGGATTTTTTTTGTTTGTCAAACGGGCTGGAACTACCAGTCGGATTCGAAATATTCTTTCATCACTAATATGATATCCCCGAGTATTATAGGCTACTTTTTATCCCGGGAACTTGGATGAAACCGCGGGGACAGCTAGTTATTTCAGATTGTGGTATGAGCTCTCCGCCGTGGTTTTCCCAATGGAGTACAGCATGGGGTTCTTCAAAAAGGGCGTGAAGAGGTTTCTTCAGGGTCGGCAACGCGCGAGTGATACTCCTGGTATTGCACGCGTCCATAGACTACGGTAACTGCATACAATCAGGCGGGCCGTCTGCTTGTTTGCCACCTTAGTGGTATAAAAAAAAAGATATTTGAAGCTGATGATATTTTTGTTTGTTTGTAGAAGGATAACCAGGAAAACGGACGGGCCAGTTGGCGCAGTTGGTTAAGGTTCACCTTACGCGCCGCAGGTCATAGGTTCGACTCCCACACAGGACATGCATTTGTGTGCATGAACATGTCTGTATGTCCTGAGTCTGGGTGTAATTATGTATATTAAGTATGTATTTAGTAGTATATCAGTTATCTGGTTTCCATAGTACAAGCTCTGCTTAGTTTGGGATCAGATGACCGTGTGTGAGGAATGTCCCAGGATATTTATTTATTTAAAACAAAGGTTCGACTTATAAGATGCCTTGTCTTTCCAATCTTTCTCTATGAAGTTAAAACTTGGTCCTTTAGATTGCAAGGTCGTCGGAAAATCGACGCAATGGAGATATGGTGCTGGAGACGCCTCCTGAAAATTCTGTGAATGGCCTTCTGCATCAATAACTTGATCCTCAAGGAGCTTCGAATAATGGATAGGCTTTCATCAACTATGCTAGTTCGAATTCTCAAGTTTTTTTGATATTTTTTTTACAATATTGTGGCTCAGTGAAATTTTTCTTGGGTCATATCCGGCCGTAGGTCCAAAAGCAAAGTTAAGATACAGCACGAGAAGTTTTTGAAAATAAAGATTCGAGATTATCGCGTTCTGTGTTTCAGTGCGATAAAACGATTAGTTTTAGCGACTTACCGATCAATCAGTGGTCCCAGGTGTATTCAGACAGTTATATTTTTTGAAATTTCTTTAGGAGTTTCCCTTCAAGTGTATCCCATTATTTGGGGTCGGCTCTCCTCGTTCACATGCGCCAGGATGGTATGTCCTGGGTTGTCCGTACTGTGAGTTGGGCCACTGTTCCACAGTGTAGTCGCGGGTTACTGTAGACCACCATGTGACTTTGGGTCTTCCTCTTTTCTTTTTTGAGTTCGGTAGGGCCAGAGCCTGCCGAACTACGTGGTCTTCAGGACGTCTCATTGCGTGGCCATAACAACGAAGCCTACTTTCTGTAAGTTTTTCTGAGATGGTCGCGACTAACAATGATGGTAACTACCTCTGATGTGTTCATTTCGTAGTTTATCAAGTCTGGTTACACGTGCTGCCCATCTCAGCATCTTCATCTCGGCCACGTGAAGTTTTTGTTCATGCACCTTTTTTATGGCCCAGCATTCGGCACCGTACATCATTGCAGGTCTTACAGCTGTTTTGTAATTTTTTCCCTTCACTTTGATCGGCATTCTTGTGTCGCAGAGGACACCCAAGAGAGCTCTCCATCTTTGCCAGGCAACGTTGACTCTGTGGGTGACGTCGGTTTCAATGTTACCATCAGCCGTCAGCATCGCTCCGAGATATTTGAACTGGGATACCTTTGGAATTGAATCTCCCTCGATATAGATCGTGTGTGAGATGGTGGTATCGCCGCTAAAATTGCATTCCAGATGTTCGGTCTTGCTTCTGCTGATACGGAGTCCATTGCTTTCCAGGGCGCACCTCCACTGCTCGAGAGTAATTTGCAGTTGTTGTGTACTTTTGTCAATGAGCACGATATCGTCTGCATATAACATACACCATGGTAGAGGAGACTGGATAACTTTGGTGAGATATTCCATTACCAGATTAAAGAGTAGTGGGCTCAACACGGAACCTTGATGAACCCCGACTTTGACTTCAAAGGTTTTGCTCACTCCGGCCAAACTTCTCACTTTTGTGCTACTCCTGTGGTACATGTCCTGGACTAGGGCTACGTAGTAATCCGCTAGACCCTATGATCTCATCGCTTGCCATACCAGGTTTCGTGGCACCCGGTTAAACGCCTTCTCAAGGTCTATGAAGATAAGGTGTAAGTCTTCACTGGTGGCCCTATGCTTTTCCATTATTATTCGGACTGTTTGGATAGCATCGATTGTGGATTTTGATGGCATAAAACCGTACTGGTTTTCAGAAATGACAACGTGGTTCAAGAAGCGATCGTTCAGTATTCTTTCCCATATTTTTAGGGTGTGAGAAGTAAGTTTTATGCCCCTGTAATTCCCGCAAGCGCTGACGTCACCTTTGTTCTTATAAAAGGGCACTATGTAACTTTGTCGCCATGATTCTGGGATCATATTGGAGTTGAGGACAGCATTGAAGAGTCTTGTGAGCCACTCAAGTCCTATAGGTCCTATCTGTTTCCAGATATCAGAGGGTATTTCGTCTGGCCCAAGAGCTTTATGGTTTTTCATCCTCGAGACTGCGGTTTTCACCTCCGCAAAATTAATTTCCAGCACTGGTCCAGCCGTAGCATTTATTATAGGTTGTTGCTGGCTTGGGAATTCCTCGTTAAGAAGCTCTGCATAGTATTGGCACCATCTTTGGTTAATGTCTTCGTTAGATGTAAGCAGCTGACCGTTTTCGTCACGGATGTATTTATTAATTTTAATATCTAACGTTGACTTATGTCGCTGCTTTGCGATTTTGAAGATTTCAGTATCGTTCTTTGCATCTTCCAATCTGCTATAAAAACATTCTTTAGATTGTGCTCTACTTTGGGCTACTTCGCGCTTCGCTTGTTGTTTCGCCTTCTTGTATTCAATGCGATCATCTTCCAGTTGTGTTATCTGCCATAATTTAAAAAGATCCCTTTTGGCACTTACAACTTTTTTAACTTCGTCATTCCACCATCTTGGGTCCTTGTTATTGCTTAGTTTTCCTTTTGAGACTCCTAAGATTTTGGACGATTGGGTTTTACAGGTGTATGCAAAGTTTGACCACATAAGCTCGGCGTTGTTGTTGTAATCATTGTTCAAGTCCTCCTCCAGATATTTTTTAAGGGCGATAGACAGCTCTTCACCTTTTGGGCTGTAAAGTTGTCCCCATTTGATTTTCGGGGTTTTGTCTGTGACCGTTCTTATAGGTTTAGGTAGTTTTAGACATGCTACCAAGATTATATGCTGCGAAGTAAGCGCCTCTCCAGGGATGACTTTACAGTCCTTAAAATTTCTAAGTAGATTTCTATCTTCCAGAATATAATCTATTTGTGTACTGTGTCCTGAACTTTTACAAGTGATTAAGTTTTCTGGTTTCTTTTGGAAAAAGGTGTTAATGATGGCAAGGTTATGTCTCATCCCGAAATCTAAAATCTCCTCCCCTTGTTTGTTTATGGTCCCGTATCCTCGATTTCCGCGCACTCCCGGGTATAAAATGTTACAATTACATTGTTATTGTATGTTATTAAAAAAGAATTTCAAACAGTGTATTTCTATTTAAAAAAGAGATATAACGTAAACACTTTTTCTTGATAAAGTAAAATTAAAAATAAAACAGCTTATGCTAGAGATCACAAACTTTTTTGATGCGTGTAGATACGTCTCATTGGATAATGGATACTGACTATATTAACTATATGTTATTTTATAACAAACCTCCTGATATTTTGCTGTTTTGCAGCTACGCCCCGTTTCGTAGGATACGTCGATATTGTATCTTTTCGATATTTTTTACATTGTTACCTATAAAAATAAAGAACTTTCTTACTTAGCAGTGCAAAAAAGACGACAGATTGGATAGACGCAGGAATTTTCCCGCCGTCCCGCACCGCCCGCATTCCCTTCGTAACACACGAATAAGCGCACATTTTACTTGTAAAAAAAATTAAGTTCCGTAATGTTCTCTTCGATTGCGATCACAAAGTAGGTAGAAGTCGACCTACCAATATGATATAAGTAATAAAACAGAATACGCTAATTTTGCTGGAAGTAGAATTTATCAAAAAATATTTTCTTAGGGTTCCGTATATCGCAACCGGCTGCAAACTTAAAACTAAGTGTAATAGGCTAATACAAGTTACCAATGAATTCGCAACTAGTACCACAAATTTTGCCTAGGAGATAAAGGCGAAAAATCACTTTTTTAAGTTTAGTTGTGTTCCGTACTTCGCAACCGGTTCCAATTTATTGAGAAGGTAGGTAATGGTTCTCTAAAGACATGGTATTCTCGCAACTAGTACACACGGCAACACATCAAGCTATACATTTCCAGTATAAGCTGATCTCGCATTGTATAGGATTTCCGTACAATGAGAGGTCCGCTTATATTGGAAATGTATAGCTTGATCTGTAGCCGTGTGTACCACAATTTTTGTTTAGGAATTATTCAATATCAAAGTTTTTCTCAATTTTCACCATGTTCCGTATTTCCAAATCGGTTGCGAATTTAAGGTAGTCATATCCATACAGAACTTTATCAATATGCCAAAAATCATGAGTACCACAATTAATGTAAATTGATTATCTAATTCTACTGCACTAAAAAAGAAACACATCTCGCGGCAATACAGTCTGACAACCTGACAAAAGTGACTAAAATTTTCTAATAACAACACATTATATCAACAATTAACAACGTGCGAATGCTGTGCCAGACGATTATGAACTTAAAAGTATCTCATCACAAGCTTCGCCGATAGCACACGTGTTTTACCGCGTGTTAGTTGTGGGTGTATTGTAAATTGTCCGAGCTGAGAGCCAGGGATGTGAGGACGCTGCGACGTTGAGGATTCACTCCAAGATTTTCCCAGTTAATCCACGACAGCCTAGCCGTTAGATCTGGAAAATTGACAAATAGATAAATAGGTTAGTTCGTTGTTTTTTTTTGGATAAACGTGTAGTTTGTCAATTTCGCCATGGTAAGTGATGATGTGGCCGAAGGTGGTAATACAAAGCTTTGAAGGCGGCTCTCGAGTGCATACACCAGGTAGGTCCCGATGTTTTCAACATAAGTGGAAGCAAGCCAGACGGGTTCAGTACCGTAGGGGAAGGGGGGGCATGACGGGGTCACGAGGTAAGACGGGGTACGCACACATACAAGAAACTAGACGCTTGCGAATAGAAAGCAATAAGCCAATAGAAAGCCATACTCGATCAACCATCAGCGCGACAGAAACAGTGAGTGGGAGTGCACGCGTTATTTGTTTACAAACGAAAATCACGTTGAGTGTCTCGTCGATCTAATTTTACGCAGTTAAAAACGTCTTTAGTATAAGGTAATTATGACTACCCAATTTATGTCTTTTCTCGTTTATGGTTGCTAGTGTTGTTGACTTTGTTGTGGTATGGTTTTGACAAAAGTTCACTTAATTTTATTTTTTTGAGATTTTTTTTTTTCTATGTCAGCCTTGGGGGCATGACGGGGTTTTGGGTATAGGGTTTTATCCGAAGGTTGGGTAGGCTGCCAGCTTTGTGGACGTTGGGCTCACAATGCTTGTGCTGGTGTGGATGATGAAAACTACGAAGAAATTCACATTTGTATTCAATGTGATAATCTATCTTGCCCCCATTTTCATTACCCCATCTTACCCCATGGTACGGGGCAAGATGGTTTTTCGACAGTTCCTATTAAATCATTTATTAAAAATAATGCGATAACGTTCATCTCCCAAAAACTATGTTAAATTGTAGTTAGATGAATAAGACATTATGCCATAAATAAATAAGAATAATAAACGTAATGATTATACTGTATTTTTGGTACTTTCCTTAGATACCCCATCATGCCCCCCCTTCCCCTATCAGTCTTATCACATGCTGTGGTTACCTCACGATGTTTTATTTCGAACTCATGTGGATTCGTCTCGGGTCCAAATGTTGACATAATTTGAATAGATATGAAATTAGCACGGTTAGTCAGGGTCGGCAACGCGCGATTGACGCCATTGGTGTTGCAGCGTCTATGGTCAGGGTTACCGCATACCAATATGCTCGTATAGGTTCCAGTTACCTTTGTTTAAAAATAGTAGGGAGGGTGCCCGTGGACAGTCTTCCACAAAGATGAGACTTCCTACATAACACAATTCAGGAAGTAAAAATTCAATTTAATTAAAGAGCATTATTTGATGAAAGAGTGCATTTTGGTGGCGTTGTCGTCGCTCGTGGCACTCGGCGCCCCGAATACCCTGCACTATAAGTAAAGCCAGCCCTGGATACCACGTCATATTTGAAACAATTATTTGCGTTATAGCTCGTTTATAGAAGACTTGCTGAGTTTCATGCCGGGAGTCTTTTTTAGTGTAATTCGAGCTAGTGGTAGTCTTCGTAAATGCCTTATCACGGCCGAGTAGTTTTGAGTGTTTTTGAAGAGTACAAGTACCTAGTTATTAACTTACCGCTTGTATTCCAGTGAGCCCGGTCCGCCTTGATCTCACCCCGAAGACATTTCTCCACGTAAGTCAGAGGGTCGTAGTCTGTATCCAAAACCTGTGAAATATACCGGTATTTAAAAGTTTATATATAAACCCACAGATTACAGAATAGTAAGCAGATCGAGCGCGCGGAACACGGGAGTGACGCCGACACACCAAATACAGATTCAAAAGTAAATACAAACTCGAGTCAGTACTAAACAAGGCCTCGTGTTGTTACTACGTCACAAGTGTCATAATTTATCTTAAAAATTATGCCGTCCTGCATTTTGAAAAATTGTTCCCAAAAACAAAAAAAGCGAGACGGAATATCGTTTCATAGGTAAGTATAGATATTTTCACTAATTTGTATTATTTTTCCGTGTATTTGTTACTGATGACTAGGAACACAAAACCTCAACAAAAATCGGTTGGTGTTGCTAGGTTACATTGAAAGTATTTTCCTTGAAGTTGTGGTATTTGGACTTATTTCTGCCAGTGTCGAGTTATATTATAATTTCCAGTCACAACAATTATCACTTTCACAGTCCTCAGTCAGTCACCGTCCATAAAAGTAATGTTTTACTACAATGGTGGTTGTTGTACTAAAACTCTTCAAGGACTTTCTGAGACAACTTGAAAAGTCACAATACACATAATTCATTTAATTTCACTTCACTGGTGCACATGGATGATCTTTATTGAGTGAAATACCACCGAAAATACAAAATAAAACTCAAAATACACGAATTTATGAAAATAAAAATGAAAACGCAACGTCACTCTACAAGTTCCCACCAAAAAGTCCTTTTAGTTGTTTACCTTACTTATTCTTCCATGATAAAATTGAAAAATAAATGCAAAGCATGTTTTTTTGATGATTCGCTTTGTGAATTTGTGATTTGAAATACCCATTTTACAAACAAAAACTTATGTTATCCTAAGGAGGAACTAACAACGCCATTTCGAAATGTCAATCGCTATTGGTCAAAGAGAATATTAACACTACTTTCATTGGTTGTTTGCTCCACCAAATGCGATAACAGCGACTCTCACTGGGCCAGATAAGCTTGTGGCACTATCGGAGTGCAACTTTATAAGTCTCAAGTCCGGCCTTATGGAGTACTGCTGTCATCTGTGGGCGGGAGCACCTGGATACCAGTTTGGGCCTTTAGACTCGGTTCAGCGTCGTGCCACCAGAATTGTTGAAGATCCCGAACTCACAAGTGGTTAAGAGCTCCTCAGTCTGAGGAGAGACTTTGCCTCCTTATGTGTATTCTACCACTTGTACAACGGAGAGTGTTCTAAAGAATTGTTCGACTTGATGCTCACGGCTATCTTCCACCATCGCAATTCTCGCCATCGACATCCATCCATCACACATTGAAACTAGAATGGTTTCGAACTGTGCGGGCTTAACGGAGCTTCCTTCCGCGGACGCTCAGACTGTGGAATGAGCTCCCTGCCGTGGTTTTCCCAATGGAGTACAGCATAAGGTTCTTCAAAAAGGGTGTGAAGAGATTTCTGCAGGCTCGGCAACGCGCGAGTGATACCCCTGGTGTTGTGTGTCCATAGGCTACGGTAACCGCTTACCATTAGGCGGGCCGTATGCTTGTTTGCCACCTTAGTGGTATAAAACAAAATATCATTGAAAGTACAAAAAAATATTTCACATAATTTTGTTGTCCAGTGACGTATGTAACATATATCCCTATCTTGCTTTGTCCTTATTATATGCAAATATTTAGTATTATGAATAATCCAGATCAAGATATCCACTTTCCAACACTATTTCTATAGGATCTAAATTTAATCCACATATAATTAGATGACGACTAATTTTAGTTTGACATTTCTAATTTTAGATATAATTTGACCTAAAACGTGACCAACAGAGTAGGAAAATTACACACTTAACTAAATTGAGTAACTAAAACGATATTAGTGCTGTCAAACTAAATTTTAGTTTAATCGTACGCCAACTGAATAGGAAACGTCGATTTGACAGGACTTAAATTTTAGTAAAGAATTGTTTAGTTTGTGCCAACAGAATCGGCACCAATAACTATCCAATAAAAAACGTGGGAGTATTTCTTCATTATCCTGGCAGCCCTACACGCAACCTGGCAGCCCTAAACACACCCTGGCATCCCTAAACGCACATTGTCACACGTGTTCCTACAGTGCTCTCACGCACACATAGCTAAATACGAGCCTCACAGTGCTTGTCCCGTACATTACATCTGCCTACTATTCTGTAATCTGTGTATAAACCTATTTTATCTTGCCTTCTATTGTATATTATATCCTAGGATATCGTTCACACACGATTATCTGAACTCTAAGTCACAGAATAAGGACTAAGTAGAGCTAAGTATATGGTAAGGGGCCAACCGGATAACTGATTAACACACGACAACATATCAAGCTATACATTTCCAGTATCTCTCATTGTACGGAAATCCCATACAATGCGAGATCAGCATGGGAATGTGTAGCCTTCTTATACCTAATATTTCTTTTTGATAACGGGATTTGTTTAAGCTTAATAAATGTATGAAATATAAAACAGTATTTTCTTAGAAATTAGACCCTTTCGTTTAACATTAACTTCCCAGAATTTTATCCTCATAAGCGACGCTATGAGATGGTGCTGATAATAACGGCTGTGTTTTCTAAATCTTAATCAACGAGTTTGTTTCATGTCAAAGTCAAAGCCATTTATTCAATTTAGGCCCTAGTAGGACCACTTATGAAGGTCAAAGCTACTGAAGTTACCACCAGTTCGTAAGTCGTCCTTCAACTGAGAAGAACAGGCAAGAAACTCAGCAAGGTTACACTTTTTAATTATATGTTTTTGGATAATCTGACAATTTTTTTCCAAAACATTATACATACATACTTTTTTTTTACAAAATAAAATACACTATCAGAAAAACGCATAAACGTAATAAAAACCAACATGCACGGAGAATATTGTTTTGAAAATTACGTTTTATACTTTGAATGCGTAGCGCAATGGCCGTGGTCAATGACGTGGTCCAAGTCGGTAAGCATTGCATCTGCCACTAAGAAAACTTTCCTTACTAATGGCGATTCTTTTCTTTATCCACGACATTTCCTACAGCTTCTTTAAACTCATAAAACTGAACAATATTTGTTCGAAAGACTTCACAGTTTTAGACTGACCTCTCTCAAAAGGGCGATGTATGCGATGGCCAGCCTTAGGGTGTCGATCTTGCTGAGCCGCTTCTCGTATGGAAACGTTGGCACGTGGACGCGCAGCTCATCAAACGCCGAGTTTATACTGCTAAAATCACAACGACACACAAACGGTTTAGCTAAGTTTTACTATTATACCTATTTTAACTAGTCGCATGTAGTAAAATCCGGGAGTGGTCTGAGAATTGCTGATCTGTTCGCCTAAGAGACGGATTCTAGTGTGGAGCTGATTTCTAACCTTTACTTCTTAGTTGCAGAGGCTTCTTTAAAATAGGTACTACTAAGGAAACTTCGTAATATAAAAGCTGAGCTCAGAAGGGGACTATGTAGCTCTCAAATGCTGCTAGAACAGAACTTCAAGTAGAGACTGAGACTACATGATTTTTACAGTAAACTCAAGTTCATTCTAGGATTAAGACCCACAACCTTCTTCATGGCATTCGAGGTATTCATCATCATCATCATCATCAGCCTATAATGGCCCACTGCTGAGCACCAGACCTCATAAATGAGGGTGAAAGGGAATGGGCAATAATCCACCACGCCTGCCCACTGCGGATTGTTGGAGGTAGGCTAGTGGTCTATCTACTGTTGGAATTTTTCATGCCGCCTAGGAGGCATCCAACTGGCTTTACGACTCACAATTAAGTGATAACCGGGACCAACAGCTTTACGTGCCTTCCGAAGCACGGAAACGCTCGATTTGAAATACTACTAGGCGGTCACCCATCCAGGTACCGACCACGACCACGATCATGCTGCACCACGAGCGCTTCACTTCACTTCGAGGTATTAACGCTACAAAATTATTTAACAAATTGCTTGGACTATGTAATCATGTGCAAATAAACGGGGTACCCATTGGGTCCGGACCTCAGCATCCGTCGGCGCTCGCGCACGTTAGCCGCAGCGCGCTGCACGCGGTACGGGGAGCCTCCGCACTGGTAGTCGGGTTCCACAGACGTCTCTAACAGCACATCTGTTGATAGACAAGGGTTTCAGGCATCTATCAGCAAGTTGTTCATTATTCAAAATCAAAAAGTCATTTATTCAGTTTAGGCCCTGATAAGGCACTTATGAACGTTATTTTGTTACATAAAGTTGAATTTACCACCGGTTCGAAATACACTTAAACTGAGAAGACTCCAGCAAGAAACTCAGCAAGGCTTTTATTTGTTTTGTGTGTGGAAGATCTTTTAAAATTACAGCTTTTGCTCCAAATACTTATACAATATAGGTACATTAATTATGCTTATTCATAAAGTTTTCACTAAGCCTTTTATTAATAACTAGCTGTCTCGCGCGGTTTCACCCGCGTTCCCGTCATAAAAAGTAGCCTATGTCTACCGCGGATAGAGTAAGTAGCTTCCCAACAGTGAAAGAATTTTTTAAATCGGTTCAGTAGATTCGGAGCCTATTCAATGCAAACAAACAAACAATCAAATCTTTCCTCTTTAGTATAAATAGATAATGTTAGTTTTTTCTGTATTGGTTTTAAATCATTATGAAGAAGTATAACCGTTACCGATATCCAATACCGTTAACCGAATTAAGCTAGAATCACCCGTTAACGAGGAATTACCACCACTTGGAAACCGCGAGAATGAGGACACTGAGATTTGGAGAAAGAACCGTAGGGTATCCTTACCTGAATGCAACTGCCTGCTGTGCTGATGCACGTATGCTGCTAAAGGCAGCTGCAGCCTGGTCCTCGCGGCTGCGTACACGCAGGACGGCAGGTCCGTGGTTAGCGAGGGGCCTTCATCTTCCGAGCCGTCGCCGTAGGAGAACTTCAGCCCGGAGTAGTCCAGCCGGCGGTGGTCACTGAAACAATAGCTTTGTTCAAATGGGTGTTGTGGTTAATTCTTACTTTTGAAACGTTTGGCCATATAAGCGGTATTTGACTGTTAATTTGAAATTAGAACAGTTTTGTTTAGCTTATGACGGGAATAGCTTATCCGAGGTGTCGGGCAAAATCGGATAATGATCATTTCCTCAAGGGATATTGGAATTCGGCTCGTTACCATATACTTAGTTTCATAATAGCAATCATAATACTTAATGTTCTTTCTGTATCTTAGGTACCTTCCTACTATAACGGTAGAGTTAACTCTCACTTTCATAGGTAGTGCTTTATCAGGGCCTAAACATGACTACTATTTTTCATAATAACTGTTAATAACCGACGAATAGTGAGTGAAATGTTTCGGAAGCCGGGTGGCGCGGCAGCGCGCTGAATGACAGCGGATGTGATGAACCAATTTTATATTTATTTGTAACCACAGTTTGTAACCTTTTTCTCTTCTAAATAATATTTACTTTTAAGTAAGTATTAATGTTAACTACACGCACACACTAATATATTTTTATTTTATTGTTTATCATTTTTATTTCGTGTACCTACTTATGACTGTGACATCACTAAGGGCGTCAGCTGAAAAATTAGACAACTAATAGACACAGCTTGATTAGTTTATTTTAGTTATTTTCATAGTGTTATGTCTATGGCATTTTATTTTGGGGTAAAGCTGCTGATATAGAAACCATTTTTATTTTGCAAAAAAAGCAGTGCGAGCTATTTATAATATGAGTTCTCGAGCTTCCCTCAGAGATAAGTTTAAAAATATAGGTATCCTTACAGTAGCATCGCAGTATATTTATGCAAACATATTATTTGTACATCAGAATATTAATCTTTACTAGAAATAAGCATAAACTTTTGACCTCTGCTTATAGACTCCAAAAAGTGCAAGGTTCATTTATAGGACTGAGTGTACAATTTTATAATAAGATCCTTAATGAAATTTTTAATTTACCGAGACCGCTTTAGTACAGAAGGCTTACTACAATATTAACGAATATTTAAATAATAACAATGCGTGGTTGTAGCGCTCGCTCTCGCAGGAAACATCTGATGTTATAAATTTAAGTTTGTTTTTGAAAAGAGTAATAGGCTACTTTCCTGAAAAAAACTAATTAGTCCGTCACTTACATTATCACAAAATATTAGACATGTATCTTTTCTTTTGTCAATTAAACAAAAAAATACGAAGATATCGTGTATTGAAGTTCGGCGTGACGTCACGCTGTGGTAAATTTTTTAGTAACAAGTGACGTCACGAGCCCCCACTCCCGAACTTAGTCGCGCTTTATCTTCGTCAATTGTTAATGATTTGGTAAAGCAAAAAATACGTGTTCAATATTTTTTGATAATCTAACTGACGGACTAATTAGAATTATTATATTTTTACCCAGGCAACATCCCTATTGCCGAGTTTAGCGCCGGCTCTTCTCAGCTAAATCAACCTTCCGAACCGTGCATTAGTGCATTAGAGTATTAGAGTGTGACTATTCATAAGTGCCTGTGAAGGCCTATTTGAATGAATAAATTATTTCATTTCATTTCAAAAAATAATTGCTGTTCGTTAGTCTCACTAAAACTCGAGAACGGCTGGAACAAATTGGCTAATTATAAATGTAGGGTAGGGTAGGGCACTAAGCGAACGAAGTCGCACCGGGCAGAGTTAAAACAATAAAAAATACACGTTTATGGGAAAACTGCGGTACTAGTTTTTGTTTGAGGTAATTTCCATGCATCATCCGCTGCTGCCGATTAACGGTAAGGTTTCCAGAAGGCTGGCAGCGTTTCCTCTTTGGATAGCCAAGCTGATGCGTTGGCTGAAAGAGTTGGTCTCCAGAGGCCTCGATCAATTTCGATGACAAAGTACATCTATATACTTATACATGTTGTCACAAATAAAATACAAATAACATTATTTAAATATGCATTGCAAAGAAAAAAAACAGAAAATATTTTTAACGACATAGCATGTAACTTTCGCTGTAGCATAGTAATTTTACACAGTTCAAAATAGTACATATTTTATTATTTATTAAATAGAAAAGAAATACACATAAAATATGGGCGAAGTATTTATTATAACGAAATCACCTTAAATTATTTTTCAGCAAAGAAGCTAGACAAAATAAGCAGACTTTGTATGAGGCTTGGAACAGAACTAATCAGGACCCTAACTCTATGTTAGTCTCTCTCTGATGCGAAACGCAAAGGACCATGGGCATTTTGGTCCAATATCTTCAACAACGTTGAATGTGATACCAAATGAAAGGTTTTAGCATACACTTCATTTTATATTATGACGGCGAAGTCAAAATCTAACGCGAACACGGTGTTTCGGTACATTTTCTAAACTAAGAAAGCATAAAAATTCTTAGCATCATAAAATGTAAATAAAAGCTTTTTGGAGATACGGAAACCTAAAAATGATCTAATATGTAGGAAATCTCAAAAACATCGTTACACCAGGTTGGCAACGCGCGAGGAACACCTCGGTGCGAGCGTGTATATGGCTACGGTAACCGCTTACCATCAGGCGGGTCATATGCTTGTTTGCAACATCAGTATAAAAAAAAGTTAAAAAAATAAAAAAAGTTAAAAAAAAAAACATGTTCGCTCTCGATTTCGGCTTGGTGCTATAGCATGAAATATTTTACTCTTCGGATGCTTTTATTTGGCAAAGTTGTAACACTGTTGGTATATTGGACCAGGGTCCATACATTTCTGCCCATGGTTCATTAATGTAGCCTCGAGATCCAGTAAGCGAATGATTGCCAGGGCTAAGTTCGATTCCGTCGGCAGAATTGGTGAGAAGCTGACTAGCCTTCCCTCTAGGAGTCGCGCTTTTTGGTCTCTTGCCAAAGCTGCTGAAGGGAATTTTTACCAGTCGTCCTTGCCACCACTCCGTAAGCAGGACGGAAACTTTGCCCATAGTGCAAAGGAGAAAGCTGATCTTTTGGGCTCTCTCTTTGCTTCGAACTCGACTTTAGATGACGGACATCCATAAGTCCATAGCCTACGGTACCTGCTTACCATCAGGCAGGCCATATGCTTGTTTGCCACCTTAGTGGTATAAAAAAAACCTACAGGCGGCAAAAATGTAACAGCCTATTTAGGAAAAATTTTAATGATAAAGGAAGTTTTTTACCGAGCTTATATCATTATTCATAGTCTCCTCGTGATGATATGAATGAAATGAAAAACCTAACTATTCGCTAAATGTTTACTGCGGGAATCGCCATCCAAATATGCATACAGTTTGGTATAAGTATAAATGTTAACTAAAAAACATAATATTATTAACTATACATACAAATAAACTATAATGATCTATATAAAATTAAAATTAACTAAAAACTAAATTAATAATAACTATCTCTAAACTATTTAAATAACTTCTAAAAAGGGCCCCCGTGGCATTGTCCCAAAGATGCTGGCAGCATTTCCTCGCTGAATAGCGATACTAATACGCTGGGCGAGGAAGCTGCCAGCCCTTTGGTCTCCGGTGGAGTCAACGAGCCGTTTTGAAAGTTCCTTAAATAGTAGCCGGGCATTGGGACCCCACGGACCGAGGGTCTCGACACCGAACGGCACAAAATGGTATTGGGTGGTATGGTATTACTATTCGCTTAGGTTTTTCATTTCATTCATCTTAACTTCTTAAGTATCTACAATCTTTTCTGTGAGCGTCAGCCTTTACATATCATATTTAATTATATTACGAGGTAAAGAAGTAGGTTTCAGTTGCAAATGATGCGCCAATTTGCTTGCGTCTTGAAATATAGTTGCGAAGGTAACAACAAATTAATAACAAGATTGTAATTGTACATAGATTGTATTTTGTATACTATATTAAAAAAAATAACAAGTTATTTGAATTACCTCAGGGGTGGAGACGTCGACGAATCTGCAATCTGTGTTCTGGTATTAGACATATTAGCAAATGTTTAAACACAATTAGCACACACTGTTCACCAAAAAAAATGCTTTTGCACTGAGCCCGTACAAAGTCTGCAAAACAATTTTATACCTCTAGGGGTGGTGATTTTATCCGAACTAAAACAGAATTTTCCTTACATTCTTTAATGAGATATCAGTCATATTGTTAACGGGATAAAGTTTAATTTATCTCTGGCCTTTTTTGGTTTGCGCATCGACCCCTTTTGACAGGGTGGGTCTTTGGAAAGGACAGGCGCGAAGGGGCGGAGTCGGCGCGACTCCGGCGTAAACGGATATAAGTGACTATCTGATGTTACACGTCTGTTAGTGTGAAATACACATAAAATATGTGAGCTTACAAAGCTCTGTAGCTTTGTAACTGAGTGTTGATAATAAAGGCTTCATTCGCCATTCCACTTTGAAGCTAATTAATATTATAGAGAGAATACGTGCATGATTAAAATTGGTATTTTAATAATGTCGCGATAATAACGCGCGTTCTTGAGATGTATTTTTGCCGACGAATATTATACAAATTTGTTTACTTATTTTACAGTATTTATAGGTAAAATTTTGGTAAAACATAAGCTTTTACAAAAGTGTACCTAAACGACATACCTAATTGGCTCGATTTCTTATTTTGGTTAATAATGAAACTACCATAAATCATAGCCCAATTTTAGGGTCGAACTAAAAAAGGCAAAAAAATAACCCTTACCTATATGCCACTCAGTGCGTCTACCCGTCTGTCTGTCTATCTGTTACAGCGCTAAATTTCAGCAACTATAAATATTGCTTAACATGCCCTTAAATTGCCTAAGGACACTTTCCTTAGACGTACGTTAAGTCAACTCAAATGAAAAGCAGAGTGTTAAACTCACGTGTTAGCTGCAAATCTCACAGTCGAACTATCCCTTGGTTAACAATTTACTATTTAAGTCAGAAGTATCAATCCGGCCGGCTTTATGGTAAGTCATTTATTCAATACAACCATTCAAAGCCATTTATTCAATTTCTTTTTGGACTTTAGAGAGTGGTCCAATATGTATGGTCGATCTGTAGGTAAAATCCTAGAAAACAGCTGACGCTCAAGTTGAGAGTACATAATGTACAGTCACGGTATGCAAAGGTTCGTCACCTTAGAGTCGGTTTTCGCTTGCACCAGAATGCAAGAATCAATGTCATTATAACAACAAGAAGTTTTTAGTTCATCAAAACGAATCAAGTTGAAAACTGGCGAACCTTTTCATTCCGGCAGTAGTATACACTTAATTTCATGGATTATTGAAAATAACCTACATTTCTGTCTGAAAACTTCTTTTCTGCCTTCTCTTGGGGGCTTACATCCCATCCTCATCTGAAGCGGGGTAGGTACCAGTCGGGTCGATATCTCGTGTCGTCTCCTATTGGTGGACTGAACACTGTTCTTGACAGCTCCTATAAAACGCACACTCCGAAAATAAATTGGTCGTCGCAGACTCCCCCATACCTACCACAAGTTTATTATTCTCAAAGAGACAATATGTAAGCGAAATCAATGGACTTTAGTATCTTGGATGTTATTAGATACAATATACATTCGTATCTTATAGGTAGGTAGGTATTTTTGTGAAAACAAACTTGGTTTCGTTAGATATCTAGCTTGATTCCGCCGCTCGGTTTCTCGTTCAATCAAAGGATTTATGATGTCCAGGTGTTAATAAGAATTTCATTAATGCTAGTGCAAAATGTAGCAGGAGAAGCTATTTATGGGCTCCGCGCCTCATGAAGACCCGAGGTCGCGCATAAATAATAATTACGCGAAAAAATTAAAAATAAAATTCTAAAAATACGCTTGGATTGGACCCAATTATATTTTTGTGCCTTTTGCGGTCGAGACCATGGGACCATGGGGGTCCGAAGCTTCCCGTTTTGCTCGCACCTTGTCATCAAAATTGATCGAGACCTCCGGAGACCAGCGGGCGGGGAGCTTTTTCCGCCAACGCGTCAGCTTGGCTATCCAAAGAGGAAACGCTGCCAGCCTTCTGGGAACCCTGCCGTTAAGAGTGCGTATAAAGCAAAATAACAATCTTAGAATTGAAATTTACCCGAGTAATAGTATTTAAATGAAAAAATATTTTTATATGGGTATTTTCATTATATACGCGAGGGTTCTATCTGAGCAAAAACATAATGGAATGAAATTTCCTCGACAGAAAAAAATCACAAAGCTACCTCTAATAATAATGAATTTTCGGTTTTATTCGTTCATGGTGTATCTAATTAAGACAAAAATTCGATAAATAATATCACTAACATATGACCTAGGGCTGCTACTAACGATTTTTTAAAATATGCTATACTTTACGAGTTATAAAAAGCGCTTAGTTAATTTTTGTTCCGCGGAACACGCTATCTCCATCTCATCTCCACGCGAAGATTAGACATAAGTTTGTTTCATCTGACATTGCCATATTTTTCTGGCTAATCGGAATCAGCGACATGCTTGAGGAAATTTTCTATATATAGATTGTATTTTGTACATATTTGTAATAAAGATATAGTTATAATTACGCGAAATTAAAAATGCTCCCTCGTAGTCAGGAATTGAATTATATTCGCTAAGATCGCGAGAATCTTCGTTGTGCCACAAGAACTAGGTACACAATAAAAGGAGCCTTAAATACACTGAAGATTTGGATAGTTCCATACTAAAATAGGCTGCGTGTGTACGCTTACCATCTTTGGCCACATCTTCACTTACCATGGTGAGATTGTGGTGTAATAAAAAAGTTCACCGAAGATTTTTTTAAATACAATGTGAATTGGTGAATATTGTTACCATCTCTCTTACACATATAGGCCTGTGTTCCTATGGTCCGTATTTAATTACGTGTTCCAAGGAAACGTTAAGTTTATTTAATAATTTATTAAAAATAAAAAATGATTTTTAATAAAAAAAAACAAGCATACACTCGATACATACTTAATTTCGTCATGTCTATAAATTAGCGAGTCACCCTCTATAAACAAGTAATTTCTGCAACGACTATTATTTGCCGCTAATTCCCATTCGGAAGTTGCGCCCAAGTCGACCCTGTAACCCTGTAATTGATTTGTCGCGGAGGGGCACTCTTGCGACCTGCCAGTGGCGCGTCACGTGGCAGCCACGCGCCTCTGCCACGCCCCCTACGAGTACGTTTGATAGTTTTTCGCGTGAGATCTCTTGTCGGTTTGCATTTGTGTTTTGTGGTTATATTGACTGAAGTAATTCGGTTTGTGATTGATGGCAAGTACTTAACGTTTAATTTTAGTAACTACTTTCTATGTAACAAGACTTACTTCTTTACATAAGTACTTCATTCATTTGATAAGTAGTCTATCTGCAAAATATAGTCTAAGAATGAATACTTGGATATACCTATTAAGATGGTATGGCAGTAAGTAAAATAATTAGCTATAGTATAGATGATTTGAAAGATAAGTAAGGTGATGATAGATCAGTGGTAGAGACGTCGGATACCAAGACGAAGGTCCCGGGTTCGGATCCTAGTATGAACTTGAGCTTTCGGTGAAGGAAACCATCGTGAGGAAACTATAGCACAGTGGTATGATACTTTATAGTACCCATCAGGCTGGCTACCACCCTCAAGTTGAAAATTTGTCGCCAAGCACCTATCAGGGTGTTTCGAAAGCTACACTTGAGAGCCAGTTCCTTCTTGGCTTTGTGTCTTTACCACCTCAGTGTCAAACACAGGCTCACACATAAAAAGAAATACTTATAGTCATGAAGACTCAGCTAGTATTCCTAATTTTTATGTAAATATAAACAAAGTATAGTTGCTAAATGCAATTTGTCACGTGAAAAGCTTTAAAATATGATAAGAGTACCTAGACCTACCTAGTAAGTAAGTCATAAAAATTACTTCATAAATTAATTAGGTTAGTCTTTTGCATTACATTTCTGTAAAATAATGTGTAAGAAAGATTTAAAAATGACGCAAACCCAATAACACTCGCTCTACCGAGGTTTACCAAACTAGCAAGTATTCAACTAAACTCAATCAAATTTTTCACATGAATCTTAATTTAAATCCAAAAACCCAACAAGTTAAACCACAGCGTTTTAACCACAGCCATAGGGATTTTTTAATTTATTTATTTGTCTGCATATGCTCGGCTGAGATTATCTGGCGAGAGCGTACATTCTACAGCTGTTTGTAGGAGTCGCGTGGCCACGCCACGTGGCGCAGCCGGGCAGCAGGCGCGGGCCAGGCGGTCGCCACGCGGCTCTCAAAGTGCCCGGAACATGTCCGACGCCTCCTTCAAAACTGTTTTTCTGACTGCACTTAATTAATCCGTGTCGTGAACTATTTATAAAACCAGTTATTTGAACCGTCGTCGAGCAATTATCTTAAGTATAGTGGAGTTGATCTGAATCCGTTTTTGAAAATGTGTGCAATTTGAAATTATTTCTACCGCGTATTAATCTGGCTTATACTGAAATTCAGTTTTTATTTTCCTCATACTTTACCTTATAATTAAATATTCTAGTATAACATGAATGACGTCATGCAGTATAGTATCTAAATAAATAGACGCCTGTCAGTAGGTAGTAATTTATTCGCTTGGTTATCAAGTCTAATAACAGGTCCACCTAGCTATTTTCTAGGTCGCCACAAAACAGAACTAGCTGGTAGGTAATTTAGATGCAATTGTTTAATTCATTCGTCTGTAAACTGTATTCAGGGTGGAGATTTCGAGATGGCATATTTAGTAAACGTGGTTCAGCATGACTAACCCAACATAGGTTTCGAAAATATGCCATCTCGAAATCTCCACCCAGTATCTATACACTAGTAGTTTCAATTGGCCGTGAACTAAATCGCTCTCATTGTAAACACCCCAGCCCGTATTTGTCTGTCTGTTTGATGTATTTAAGCATTTGTTATACGCAATTATTATCAAGTCGTCAATAATGCTGCGCATCATGGTGGGACAGCGGCACTCAAACTTAAAATAAAAACTGCAGTATTAATCGTATTAATATTTTTCTTTGTATTTTTTTTATAGTCTTGTGTTTGACTACAATCTCATCAAAGTAAGTGATGCTGAAACCTAAAACTGGTTCTCAATGTGAAGCTACCTAAGAAGTATAAAAAAAAGCTGTCGGAACACAATGATAGTAACTTTTTGAAAGATTATCAGTAGCCAAATAGGCGAGTACTCTAAGTAAGCAAGACAACGATTAAACATTTATTCGGCCTTATAAATAAAACAAAAAAATATATAATTTTTCATACTAAAGTTCAATCTTGCTCGATTTTTTATATTTAGCGGATTGTTTGAAATTGAACGATAAACTATGAAACTTAAACAATGTTTTAATTAAATCATCATCATCATCATCATCATCAGCCTATAATGTCCCTCTGCTGAGCACAGGCCTCCTTTCACAAATGAAGGTGAAAGGGAATGGGCAATACTCCACCACGCGTGCCCACTGCGGATCGGTGGAAGTAGGCTAGTGGTCAACCTACTGTTGGAATTTTTCAAGTCGCCTAGGAGGCATCCAACTAGCTTAACGACTATCACAATTAAGTGATAAACAGGACCAACGGCTTTACGTGCCTTCCGAAGCACGGAAGCGCTCGATTTGAAATACCACTAGGCGGTCACCCATCCAGGTATCGACCACGACAGGCGTAGCTTAACTTTGCCCATCGATTAAGAACGGCTAATCATGCTAAACCACGAGCGCTTTTCTTCATTTTAATTAAATGATTATGGTTAAAGTTTGAGTATTTCTGGCTTGTCCCCTGTAAACCGCAAGTGAGGGTTAACCGCCGTCACACGGCTCATCCCCTCGAGTGCACGCGCCGGGTCCCGCTCGCTCCTATGGGAACTACACAAATTACACAAAACTAATTGTCTAATGTGTCAACGCTATTTAAGTGAGCTAAACATATCGAAAGTACCGCATTTTTTATTATAGCGATTTGTTCTGGATTTGTAACTTTGCTATATCAGTTTTAAATTTTTTATTTATAATCTACTTAAGGTTGATTTTTCAATAATTAATGCGTTAATTATATGCGTTATTTGGCAGTTAATTTAAAATTAGATTAGTTTTTGTATGACACACATACTGAATTTATGGAGGAAATATTATTTGAGTACCTAGGAGTACATTAAGAAAAGATTTTCCGAAAATCAACTCCTGAAGGAGATGGAAAGCTGATAAGGAAAATAAAACAATTTAATATAAACAATGATAATACTTTAATAATATTATAATATTAGCTAGTTACTCTTTTCCTGTGTTCCTTTTTTGTCCAATTCGTCCACCACCAGGGCTTCGGTGCTGGTGTTGAACTGCGCGTATTTGTACCGGAACGCCATCGCCGTGAAGATGAGCATGTCTATCATCATCAGACCCGCGAATAAGAAGAACTCCTTCCACTGAAACCATGTAAGATAAATATCAGACTCTGTAAAGAATATACCTTAAATTGTGGACGAGTATCCTATAGCCATTTGTTGTATGGTAGATACCGCCCAAGCGTGCCTGACAAGAAGGTCCAATGCACCAACTTTTTCACAGTTTTAGTCCAAAATTTTCAAAGAGTTTCACATTTAGACCAAAGAGTGGAGCAGCAATTTGATGCTACATTTTTAATCACAGTCACATTATAAAAGCGAAAATACATCATTATCTACATGCCCTGTTCCCAATCAGTTGGGGTCGGTGCAATATATACGCTTCTTCCATTCAACTCTTATACCCGGCATACTAGCATTCACTCCTTTCACTCCATATCATCGTTCACACAAACCATCCCTACATCTGTATTTCGCTCCACTTACAAATTCATAACTCTTTTAGTCATGTGGCTATTTTTACGTACCTGTGCATCCAAAAAGTTTCCTTCCACTATGAGCACCACAATCAAGTTGCCGAAAGCAACGGTGAGTAGCCACACAGACTGCAGGACTGACTTCATGGACGATGGAGCCTGGGTGAAGGAGAACTCTAGGCCAGTCACGGAGAACATCACCTCTCCCATGGTCATTACCACGTACTGCGGCACCAGCCACAGGATGTGGACGCTGTTTGGTGGGGTTATCATTACTGCCTTAGCTACCTGTAAAGTAAAGATACGGCAGGTCTAGTAAAACTAGGGTATTTAATTCGTCACTTTCTAACATCGTACAATAAAAAGTGCCAGTGTTTCAAACCTGGGTCTTACACATCGAACAAATGACGTTCATTGGGTTCTTTCCTTTTCAAAAAATGATGAAGATATAGCCCGTTAAAGTTCCGCGTGACGTCACATCTCTAGTTATTTTTAGCGAAATGTGACGTCACGCAGAATTTTAAAGGGCTGTATCTTCATAATCTCTTGTTTGATTAACGAAAAAATACGAGTACAATATTTTCTGTTAATCTAACTGACGGACTAAATATATTTTTTTAGGAAAGTAGCCCTGAATCAGGGCCCTTATTAATCAGCGGATAATCACTTAATAGTTGCGGAATTAAATTGCTCAGTATTTACTACTCGAAAGGGATTTTTCTAGACTTGTTTTATACTTTTGTTATAATACAGTTTAAGTTTTGGATGAGGTTGGATTTTGGTCTTTTATCTGACATGTTAAGTCAACCCCAGATAAAATAATCAGTTTTCATGGAATTTCTCTTAGATATTGGGGCCAGAAATCTCAGCTTCCTTTGATGAAAAACTACGTAGCTATTTCGTGTTTATTGGTAGGTGTATTGATGTACATGGCGATGATAGCGCCGTGCATAAAACCTGCTGTGAATTCGAAAAAAAAAAACATTAGCAATATTGCTTTAGCTCCTTTTTAGCCCCCCTGGCCATTCAAGGATTATTAAATATGATACATCTATATATTTATGAAATTATGTTATGGAATCGAAACTGTCCGTTGCTTATGTTCTCTTAACGTACCAGTCTCATAAAACGTTATTATAAAATACTGTTATAAGTAACACATGTACCCTGATTGTAAATAATTGAAAGTCATAAAACGCTTATCGCTACTACCTGCTACTACGCAATAAGTGTATTTGAGAAATTAGTTGCTGATGGCACCGCGAGAGGCGCTGCATTTCCTATACTGAAATGTCGACGCATTTATTATATATATTCTAGTTATTATAGGGTTTTATACACATGGGATAAGTCTAAATAGATGACGCGAGTGTATTTACTTTGCGTGCCATAAACTGTGCCAAAATGGAGAGCAATGCTCTTCTTTTGAAACTGTTACGCGCGGAAAGGGACCCACATAAGACTGCATGTCCACCAGAGATGTGTAGCGAGGGATATGTTTAGCGGACAAATGGGATCGCCTCATTTTCACGTTACAGCTCTAATGGCAACCAAACTAAAGCGCTCTTATGACATTATGGTAGGTGTGTAAATGGTTTGGTTTTCATACGGATGGAGGGACTTTGCGTTATCTATTTAGATTTATGTGTGTGGTTTTATGAGTAGGAGGTTCCAACTTACATAATCCCCGTTATTTTGGTCCACGTTGATCGTGTAAACTGCACCGGATTGGAAGGAAAAGTCTTTTATCACAGTTTTGCCGTCAATAATCACATCTCTGACACCTTTTGAAATGAACTTTTGACCATTATCATTGCTTTGAAAACTTAGCATCGTTCTATTTTTACCTGAATCAAATATTCGTATTTGTGCTGTGGCATTGGAGTTTGTTAAAAACCTGAAAATATGAAATACATTAATGGTTACGTAGAAGCACCTGTAACTTTTTGTCCCTCCAGGGAACCAAACCAACCTACCTATCTATTCTTATATCGGGAAATATCAGTAGGGGATCCACACACAGACAGACATACGAGCCGGGGATTCTCCATTGTAATCATGAATAAATAGGTTTCAAATGTGGAACCGTCGCAGTCGCAGTTTTAATCTAGAGAACTTTTAATAGCAAAACATTTAACGACCTTCTAAAATTAATTAATGTTGCAATATCGATAAGCAAAGCAAAAAATAAAATAAAGCAACTTATTACAATGTGAATGATGAGTGATGTTTGGAATAGTTGTGTGGGTTTTTTCTTCGCTGTTTTTGCACATTGAGTCGTACAAAGTGGAAGTAAAAGTAAAGCAAGGAACGTTGATAGGTATTGCAGAGCAAACTGTTTTTGATGGCCGGCTCTTTTACGCATTTTATGGGGTACCGTACGCGGAAGCTCCTGTTGGAAAGCTACGGTTTAAAGATCCAAAGCCGCTTAAAACATTTAAAAAACCCTTGGACGCAAGGACTGAGTACCGAGGCGCGTGTCCTCAAACACATATCGTGCACAAACATGGAACCTACGGCTTCGAAAATTGTCTCAAGATGAACATATACACGCCAAGTCTTCCAAAAAATAGAAATATGGATTTAAAACCAGTGGTAGTGTGGATTCATGGATACGCCTTCACATCAAGTTTCAGCCACATACATGGAGCGGACTTTCTAATAGACAACGAGGTCTTATTTGTCAGTTTATCACATAGAATAGGTGCATTTGGTTTTATTAAAATGAATGACACAGATTCTGATGCAAATATGGGATTAAAAGATATTGTCATGGCACTTAAATGGATTAGGAAAAATATTGACAGGTTTGGAGGAGATAAAGACAATATCACTATGATGGGCAGCGGATCGGCAGCAACGTATTTGTCGCTACTTCTAATGAAAAAGTCCAGAAAAATGATTTCCAAACTGATTTTGCAAAGTGGTTCCATATTCTCGCCGTCGATATTCAAAAGGGACCATAATTTAGAAAAAAATAGACTTCTCGAAGAGCTGACCAAGAAAGGTATAAAAGATATAATGAAAGCTTCAATTCAAGATATTCTTGCAGTATCAGAGAAAATATACACCAGGAAAGAAATTATGAATTATCAAAGACCTTTGGTTCCTTTTACACTGATAATGGAAGGAAAGTCGAAAACATCCTTGCCTCAGGAGTTTTATAAAAGTATACGTGATACTAATTTGAATATACCTATAATGATTGGTTTCAATAGTCAGGAAAGTATATCCGAAGTGATACCATTTCTACATAATCCATTGCTGTTGAAATCATTAGGAGCTCATTTTAAATTTATGGTACCTTTTTCAGATGGATGCAGTTTTAATTACACGTCAACATTATACGCAGATATTGGTGCAAAAATACAACATAATTATTTCAAAGAAGGTATTTCAGAGAAATCCATAGTAGATATGTTAAGGTATGCGTCAGATCTTCAAAAATATCCCATTTATAAGTTTATTAAAGCGCATTTAAACACTATAAGCAATGCAACGTATATGTATAAGTTTAATTATAATGGGAAATTTAATGCAGTGAAAGCGACTTCAACGGCCGGTGCAAAAATGAGAGTGAAAGGTGCATCTAGTGGAGACGAGATATGTTACATTCTGAAGTGTGAACCACTCTGGGAGAATTACGTGCGGGTTAAGGATGATATTAACGATCCAGACAGAATATTCATCAAAATGATCGCGCAGCTGTGGGCTAACTTCGCAAAGTTCGGTAATCCTACACCACCTACGTATAAGGGGGAGATGTGGCCACCGATAACATCAACTAATGGAGCTGCCTTACGTATCGGCAGCGTCAATAAGCTGACTGACACCAAAACTGAAGAGAGCATCTACAAGTTTTGGGGAAAACTTTACGATGATCATTATTCTTCTGAGCATTGTGATCAAAATGAGCATGATGAACTCTAAATAACAATGAATATTCTATACAAGAAGGTCCGCCATATTCCCAGTATTGTAAAAAATAACAACTGATTATTCATATTTAACACATTTCCTTGTAATATCGAAATGATCATCAACCTGTGTAAATCTTAGTTTAAAACATGTGTCACGAAACATTGCGTATGAAATATAAAGCCGTGAACTTACCTAACTCCAACTCCATCGATGGCCTTGTCGTTATTATCAGTAAAGTTATAAACATGTGTTTCATCAATAAAGAATGAATTTGCTGTCGTCTCCTTCAAATGGAATAAGCCGGAGTATTCTTTACCAGCACAGGCTCCGTTGTCTTCACCCCGTAGTGAATAAGGTAACGTGACGAAAGCGGTTGCTTCTATATCAAGCTGTTCGTAAACAGAAAGTGGTCCAATCATTATTTCATCTGTTCCGTTAATATTGTGCGCATTCATATTAAGTGTGAAATTACAATTGAATCCATTGTAGACTCTTAGTTGTGCCAAACCAGCTGATACTGGTGTACCGTACGTTGGCTGTAATAAAGAAAACATTAAATAACACTTCATTTAAAAATCATGCTTCGATATTTAGCAATACTGCTGTTGTAGTACCAATATAAAAAATTAAGTAGTCTCTTTTTACAAGCTGTTATTTAACTTGCAATGTATGTATATATTTTGTTAGGGTGGAATCTTGCTGTGGTCGGATTGACTAGATATTTGGTATACATTAGTATATTGTATGACAATGCAAGTACAGTCAACAAAAAGTACAGTCATTCAAAAAAAACTTGTATAAAAATGAAATTATTAACAAAGAACTTATTGTAGTGTTTAAAATAAAAAAAAATACTGTTGAAAAACTGGCATAAATAGGGATGTACTAACCAGTAGATTCAGTTCAACAATGCCGGAGATAACAAAAGCGCAAGCTGCCAGGATGCCTCCCCAGATCATTTTGTGTAAAGGCTTCCGTACAAGTCTACACCATGTAAGGAAGGGATATACTGCCTGAAAGATAAAATTGAAATTATTATCACACTTTTTAAACTATGGGATCTTAAGAGGACTCAATTCGTCATACTTTTCATACAAAACCCCTGTACTTATTATGGCGTTGTTAAACATTTTTCGTTAGATATTTTGAACAAATTAGTATCTTGTGTACTATATCTAGCCTTGTATCTTGGCGTAATTTAAAAAAAGTGTGAAACAAATTCAGTCAAAGCCTCCGAAAAACAGCGTTTTTGCCTGAACTTTGGCCATATCTAATGTACCTATAAATTATAAAAGTAATGAAAACATTAAGATACCAGGCTTGCAAATGTATTGGAGATTCTAAATAACTAACTTTTTTTTCACAAACTTGTAAGATTTTTTCTCAAGAAGTATACTCCTGGAACAAGTTTTATGAATGCGAAATCATGAATGACGACCTAGCGAAGCGGCCGCGAGTGATCAGCGGAATTTACCGACTGATAACCGACGGCTCTGATGCTATCTCTCTTTATTCGCAGTCAAACATTACGTTGGATGAAACAACAAGCTTTTAGACTATGCTCGCGTTGAAGTTGCGCCGGCCACAGAGGGCCGCCTTAAGACAATCCGCCGTATTTAGATTACCTGAACGTTATTTTATGGGCATATTATGCTAACTTTTACAGTGCGGAAGCCGAAAGAATGCTTTTCTGAGAATAACCCAATATAGGGGATTGGGTTATTCTCAGAAACGATAAGCAGTTTCCATGATTTAGACAGAAACGCATCATCATCATCATCATCAGCCTATAATGTCCCACTGCTGAGCACAGGCCTCCTTTCACAAATAAAGGTGAAAGGGAATGGGCAATACTCCACTACGCGTGCCCACTGTAGATCGGTGGAGGTAGGCTAGTGGTTAACTTACTGTTGGAATTTTTCAAGCCGCCTAGGAGGCATCCAACTAGCTTAACGACTATCACAATTAAGTGATAACCGGGACCAACGGCTTTACGTGCCTTCCGAAGCACGGAAACGCTCGATTTGAAATACCACTAGGCGGTAACCCTTCCCGGTACCGACCACGACGGTGGTAGCTTAACTTTGCCGATCGATTAAGAACGGCTAATCATGCTACACCACGAGCGCTTCAGAAACGCATAGATAATTTTAATTCAAATTAAATGAAATGAAATTGTTTATTACGCCAGTACCTCTACCATGAGTTTTCTACACTAACGTAATCTACAAACGCTAGCGACTACGGTGAATATTTTGTACAACGAGCACCGCCTCTAGTGGATACTTTGAGAAGCATTTCATGCAAAATGTTTCATCGTAGTCGCTAGCGACTGTAGACTACGTTATTGTAAAACTCATGGTAGAGGTACACTAAATTTCGAAATCATGTAATTAAATATTCGTCTAAGCTGTAAAAACATCTAATCAGTAAGCCACTTAAATAATTTGGTCTTAAATAGGTTTGAATGTAGGCTTTTATAATTTCTGGTTATTTATTAAATATTTGAATGGCCATGGGACAGTTAATATTTCAAAAAAATGGGGGCATTCCAAAAAGAACCTTGAATTCCCAGGATGAAAGGATCTATGTCAAATCTGTTTAGCCATTCAGCCATTGACTAACATACCTATACACAAACTTTCGCATTAATAATAAATATATAATAAACGATAATGTTGCTGATTCTGTTGTTTACAACTAAACTAATTTAGTCTCATGTTATTTTAACATAAATGGATGTAATAAACTTAGTCCAACGCTTGTTTTCAATATTATGCCATCGTTACGTCTAAATACCTGCAAATAAAGACGGCAAAGACTAATTTGACAGCTTTAAATAAGTTCTATCCTTTTTCAATAAAGTTTGTAAGAAAGAGAAGTGATGTGATATGTGACTAAAATTAGTTTAGTGCTATTTACAACAGAATCGGGATATCTCTGATTGTTTCCGATTGCCGACGGCAAATTTTAGGCGTACGTAACAACGGCCCGTCGGGAGTAAGTGAATAATGTTGTAATCGTTTTGCTTACCAATGGTAGTCTTTTTTTATTGCCAAACTGGGCATATAGATCAATTCGTAAGCTAATTTTGTGATAGCTACTTCCATATGGGAGGGTCTGCTATGCAAAGCTTTGTGGTCTTTGCTTAATTATTAGTAAAGATATAAGAGTCGGTCCGTAAATTATAAGAATCGGCCATTAGATTAAATGTTATGCAATCCTAGTAATTTTTACACGCAGTGCTATAAAAAACATTAGAATAGAAAGTTTCATAGTTATAATACCGATGTCAAAAATACTGGATAATCTTACCACTTCAAATAGAGGTATAAATATTAATATCAGCAGCGGATTGAGGACTTGCATCTGATCAGCCTTCAGGGTCCAGCTGCCTATGTCCTGTTCCATCCTATCAGCTTGGAAGGTCCATCTTGAACCCTGAGAAAGAATAACAGTCTTGGGTCACCATTACTGGGGTACTGGGTGAGGAATCCATGTCACGATGGTAGGGTACTTTGTAGTACCCACCTGACTGGCTACTACCCCCAAATTAATACTGTCGCCAAGCGCTTATTTATATTATTATATATTTAATTCATTTCATTTATTGTATATAAGGTCCTAATAAATTAGTGAACTTCCTCCTGAGGGATGAATGTTTAGTTCATTAGTAATCAAAAAATAATATTAAAAAAAAACAGAGGGAACATTTTTTTTTCTTTGACTTGCATACAAGCTAAGTTTTTTTTTAAATATTGAATTATCAATACAGGTGAACACAAAATCAATGCAAGGAATAGTATATAATGTACGCTGTATCTAGCTATCATCAATTAATTATATGTTTAATTATTTAATTGGCTGAGCATAGTTATATTACCGACGCAAACCATAAGAAATTAAATAATGTTATACCTAAGTAATAAATAAAACTAAACCATTAGCAAAAACAAGCCACAGCTTATACATAAACATTGATAAATACATTAAAAAAACACTTTCGCAAACAGTAAAAACAAGAACACAAATGGCATTGACTCGATAATGAATCTCATGTGGCATAAATTAAATTCTTTTGTTGCGGAAACAAGAAAATTCGTACAGATATGGTTAATGCCTTTATTGCATGAGGAAAAGTGAAGTTACCTGCTGATCAAACAGAGCCCAGAACACTGGCAGCGGTATGAAGAGAACCAGAACTCTGAGGAGTGACTTGACATCGTCGATGAGACCAGCTTCAAACTTATCATCGGCGTGGTCAAGCCAGTGTTCCCGCTTCTCTTTGCTCTTGAAAGATTTCATGACGGCGTGCTAGAAAAGATAACATTATAAAGAATTTAATAATATTTTTTATACAAGCTTTTTTTGAGTGACTGTACTTTTTGTTGACTTTACTTGCATTGTCATCCAATATACTAATGTATACCAAATATCAAGTCAATCCGACCACTGGAAGTGGTTGAAATTCGACTTGCAAGATTCCACCCGAACAAACAAACATACATACATTGCAAGTTAAATAAAAGCTTGTAAAATGGACTCCTGAATTAGCCTCCTCTCTCTGTTAGTGTGATTAACTCGGGAATCACTGCCCCGATTTTGATGCGGTTTTCTTAGTTACCTAGAGGATTTCTTGAGGAAGTTTGGAAACTTTGTGTCACTATGCACGGTCACTGCGCAGCCCTCTTTAGTCACACCTAAAGAGAGCTGCGCAGAGACCGTTTTAGTTGTACGTAGTATTTATATACTCTGAGGTTTTAGTAACTCTCTGGCTTAATCTGGAGCGTAAACTTCTTTCTTATTTTGAGTTAGCCTATATCTATTTATCTGAATCTCAAAGTACATAATAATATGATAATATCTATGTATTTATTCTGCGATAACGGTTAGTTTGTAAACCAAGGGTCTTTGACTGTCCCCGTACTTAATAAAACAATGATTATCTGTTCAAATATCTGATAAATTGGCGACTGTCGAGTGGAGACCTTCGACAACGTCTCCTGAAGTGTTACTTGTCCTAACTGATATTTTGGATTCCTTATATATACCTTCTTTGTATTATGCAGGAACTGTTTTCTATATTTGTTAATATTTAGAGATATAAAACTGATTAAGCATGCGTTCCTGAGATTAGCGCGTCCAAACATACATCTTTCATTTTATATAGATAAATAATAAAGCTAGAAAATTCATTGTTTTAATCGTACATGAATTCAAGCCACATCTTATATGTGATGTTTAACAAACCATGTACATACAGGTCGTTGTTTTGGTCAGCGACGAGCGACTCAGGGTCGATAATACAAATGATTATGGTGCTAAAAAAAATATAAAAAATACTTTATTTTCTTTTAATAATAAAAATAAAATAATTAAAATTTTGAAAATCATGTAATAAGCTAAACTGTAGACATAATACTCAATGGGAGTACGAGGGAGTAAAGGGGTGGGGCGATGGCGGCTTGCACCTAGCTCTAGTCTGTGCACTTGCCTAGTAATCATACTTTGCAGTAATTTTATTTCACATTGAATAAGGTATTTCTCAACATATTTACAGTATTTAATGGAATTTTTGGGGAATATATATTTTGTACTACCGCTCCTGGGTCGCTTGTCGCCGACCAAAACAACACCCTGTATATTGAACAGAAATTCCCCGTCCGTCCGTATGTCATACAATTTACTATCTATTGTCATTGACGTTATCTGAATTGGTAAGTAAGCAAATAAATAATACAAGACAATTGTAGTAGTTTTAGTCACGTAGCTATGTAGGTAACTGCGACATTTACTAAAAAAAGCGTTATCAATTACACTATACAGAAAATATATCTATACACCTCCGTTTAAGGGTATCGAATGGGCAAAACGGATCCCTATTACTTTCTGTATGCTTTTATGACAAGGGAATCCCACCAAAAACATTTTCATGTAAAATGTTGCCAAGACGTAACCATATGGCTCGCACTGTCAAAAAGTTATCAGATCTCATGTAGAGCCAAGCTTATAACTCTACACGCCCTAACTCTACAAGCCCTAACTTCACAAACTCTACACCATAGTCAAAATATGTGGCTTGGCCGCTTCAACTGGGCGTAATGTGAAAAATTTATTCACTGTTAATTCATTTTCTGTACCTAATACAATATAATAGTTCTTGTAGTATCTGGTAGAATCCAAACCTAAGTTATGAGGGTTCATAAAAAACTACGAAGCGCTTCGAGAAAAGATAGGTAGTGCCCTTGCGCTTCGCTTAGCTCGTCTTGGCGGGGGGCACTCCCGTGCCCACAGATATTTAACTAAAGGGAACTTAATTTGAATACTGGTGAAGTAATTAAGAGAGGTAGAGCGTAGCATTTATTCGTTCAAAGAGCAGCTCGACTGGGGAAGTACCTCCACCTTACAGAATACCGCAGCCAAATAACTATATGTTGTTTTCCTGCGCGTGTGTAAGGTCACCAGAGGGCCAGTAACGCGGGAGGCCTTTTGCACATTGTTGTGTTGTAAAGTGTACCTATGTGCGTGTCTGATCCAACATTAGAAAAATCTTGCAATACGTATGGTGTCATATAACATTAATGCGACTGAATGTAATTTCTCATGAGATTTGTTTATCATATGCAATAGATCTGATGCCTCGTATTTTGCTACTATATGGCTAAGGTAGCCGCTTACCATCAGGCGGGCCGTATTCTTGTTTACCGACTTCGTAGTATAAAAAAAGTAATTCAGAAAAAGAACCCAGTGTAACCAATCCATACGCTGAAACCTGGACTGTCAGTGTCCAGAACACATTAAATATTTAACCCTACATTGGTATATTTTTATCTTAGAGTACCTATATTTATCGGGTATAAAAAATATCAATTATAAGTAGTACTCAAAAATATAATACGGTCGGTTAATTACAATAGGATATAATGTCCTTTAAATTGTTTTATGGTACTTCAATGTACGCATTCAAATGTATGCCGGCGCACACGTGTCGCGTAAATGCATAATAAAGTATTGAAACACGATACATAAATCCAAGCGTACACACACCGAGACATCATAATTATCATTTGCTAAGCTTGTACATAATCATTACTAAAGGAATACTCTTTTTAAGTATTAGAGTCAGACTCATATCAAATCAAAAATGAAAATCAAATCATAAAGTCATTTATTCAGTTTAGGCCCTAGTATGGCACTTATGAACGTTAAATTGGTACATACAGTTGAATTTACCACCGTTTCAGAGAAGACTCCGGCAAGGAACTCAGCAAGGCTTTTTTTGGCAATTGTCACTTAGCCAGGGGATGCAAGTGCAGAGAGAAGCTAAGTACTACAACCATATATTCTTGTCTTCCACGTAATGAGCCACCTTATAGTAGGCTTTGTCAATTAGACTATTTATAAGTCCTGCGAAGGCCTATTTGAAATAAATAATTTGAATTCGAATTTGCAACAGAGAGCCAGTTCCCTTAGCACTTTGGTCTCTCTTGTGGGGGATGTCCGCACTTACCGTAGTAACAGCCATATATAAAAATACCACCTTTTGCTGTGATTAGATACCATTTGAATGTATTGTCGCAGAATGCATCCCACTAGCTTCCGGACGTGCAGTTACACCGCATTACCGGGATGTAAAATAGCCTATATTACTCCCAAATACTCCCAATAAAGTATGAATGAACAACTGAAATATTACCCTATATTTTTTATTGTAATATGTGTCTTTAACCATAGCTATCTTAATGCAAAAAATCACTCTGATATTTTGCTCTGTTACTGCGTGAAAAAAGGACAAACCAAAGAATTAGTAGCATTTATAATAGTAAATAAGTATAATGAACTTACACTGATACATGTAGATACTTTTCCTAGAACGTTGCCAGCTGGGTTTTTGATAATGTATAGTCTCTTACCCGCTACGAAGAAAACTGAAATAATACCAGGATATTAACATGGAAGGAAATAGAGATTTTTATGTATTCGTTTATGGACTACCAAAATGGAAACTCATTTATTCACTTTAAGCCTTTATAAGGCATTTATAAACGTTTTCACTGACCTCTGCCACCAACAACGGGTCACTGACCTCGTGTAATTTTATTAATGTGTGCTCTATTTGTACAATTCATTGTGATAAGATACTCATCAACGGATTTTAATGTGGGATTTCTCATTTTATTTTCATAATATAAGTTTTACATTCATTATGTTTAATTCAATATTAAATGAAAACTGTTTGTGTCTGGCGTCAACCGGGTGAATTATTCAACATGGCTGCACTCTACAATCCACCGAAGTTTCAGCACAATCGGATGAATATTATACAGGGTGACTGGTAATTAGTAAACGATACTTAGACACATGATTGTACTCATGATAACAAACAACTTTCAAAGAAACAAATAGGGATAATAAATAAGGTTAGTTATGTTTTCTAACCACTTACAAATAGAAACAATCATAAGTATCCCAGGAACACCGAATGCGAGGGAATAGCAGTCGTTTTCTCCGAAGCAATGCACGTCTGCTCTCAGGATGGGCGTGAGGAACGTGGAGATCAGACTACCCGCGTTAATGGCGAAGTAGAACAGCGAGAAGAAGTAGCCCAGATACTTCTCCTGTTCGGGGAGTCTGAACTGGTCACCTCCGAAGGCTGACACACAGGGCTTTATACCACCGGTACCAAACGCAATCAGGAGGAGAGCAATTATTGTAAATTCTCTGAAAGGAAAATGTTTTTGTTACAGAAACAATTTAGGTGTCACTGCGATGATACTTAGTAACGATTGAAGGTCGTGGGTTCGAAGCTTGAGGTTTGGGAAGACGAGAAATTCAGCAGTATTTCAAAGGCAAAGCCATTTATTCAATTTGGTCCCAGGAGGGCACTTATGTAGGTCAAGTACTAAAGATACCACCGAATGTATAGTCCCAATCCTTGTTAGGACCTCATGGACCTTTTATATTCCCCTCGCTATTGGAAACGGCTAGTATCCCAACAGAAGACATACTCTTAGTCTTTGGACAGATTATTTGGATATGTTGGACTCCAATTTCAGTATGATTCATGATGTTATGGCCAAAACAATCTAACTAACTAGGTCTTAAATGTATCTGTCTGAACACACCGATATATGATGGCGACAGATTGGAAGCCAGCCAGGCACAAGCTAAGAGACAAAGAAGGTCACGTTTGTTACAGTATATGAGCCCACAGTCGTCCACAGAGGTTCTAAGTATGTATACCATGTGGAATAGGTACTTCTTCTTCTCTGTCGTTTCGCTCTTGGCAGAGCGGTCGTGGTCAGACGTCTACAAAGGTGGTAGAGGCGGACACGGCTCTCCGCACGATCTCCCGCCATCTCTTTCTGTTGGCAGACTTTCTGGTGCAGCCAGATACGCTATTTCCTACTGCGGATTTCACTTGGTCAGTACAGCGAATAAGTGACCTGCCGCACGATCTGATTCCACTTTTCCCTGTACGACCAGCCGCTCTATGGAGTCGTTATACCGCGTAGAGATATGACCAAAGTACTGCAGTATGCGCGACTGTACTACGGCCGACACACGCCATGTGATGCCGAGCTCTTGGAGTATGGACACGTTGGTGCTGATCGAATACTTACAATGATGGCAAATTGACGGGCGGCATGGCTGTTACAGATATGAGTACACTGCCGGTCGCGTACACCACCGACAAGTATAGAATAGTTCTGTAAAGAAATAACATATTGTAACGATTGAAAAAGTAAAGATAAGATATTGCCGCAAGCCAGCTCCATGCAACACGAATGTCATTCTTTTTTTGGATAAAAAATAGTTAAACTCAATGAAATTTGGTAATAACTATTCAGTAATTAATAGAGCTCTATTACTCTATTTTTTATTTAATTTATTTAGAAACAAACGGTCTTACACGAATTTAAATATATATCTTAATATTAAATATAAATTGACCTATAGTTTCATTACTTTACATACTCAAAATATATCAATTATAACTGCATCGTTCCAAATTCAAATCGATACAGAACTACCATAGACCATAGATAAGTAAACATAAAATATAATTAAAAAAAACTATTAATTTTTAATTACCAATTTAATCACAGAGAGTAAATAATTTGATGTTGAACGATTGACTTGATATCACATATTATTAATTCATACAAAACTCTTTAAGTCCTTATAACTTTAGTCAAAAAAAATATTAACTGATTTGACATGTTAACATTAAATTAATATGAATAAAAGCGTATTTTCAGTGAGGCTACTGTGCAACAGAATATATCCACATTTGTTTTTTTTTTTTATACGACTAAGTCGGTAAACAAGCATATGGCCCGCCTGACGGTAAGCTTTCCCCCTTCCCCTATGAGCTCTGGCGACCTTACTCACGCGCAGGAACACAAATTTACACAACATAAAGTTATTTGGCTGCGGTATACTGTAAGGTGGAGGTACCTACTTCCCCAGTCGAGCTGCTCTTTGAGTGAATAAACACTATGCTCTACCTCTCTCAAATATCGCATCGACTAATTTATCATGTTCATTGTAAAGTATTATCGAAAATAATTTTGATTCCGTTTTTAAACCTTAACATTTCTGTGGGTTTTAACTTGCCAGGGCTTTATGACAGTTTCTCATTGATATTCATTTGTTTTCTTCCTCTTTTAAAATATCAATAAACACTTTAAATATATTCGACTATAAATTATTATTTAACGAGATATAATTAAGAAATGTATTTAAATGCAATATAAAACTGTTATCAACATAACGTATCGACCAATCAGGTTCTCCTGACCGAAATACAGCAAAGCTATTACAAAAAATCTGGAAATAACCAGTTTGAGCTGGTTTCACAGTTTACCTAAATCGCCCCAACCAGCCGTCAGCGATCATGGCACCGAGGAGAGGGAAGAAGTATGCAAACATTGTGAACACGTGGTAGATGACCGTGGCTCCGTTGTCCGAGTAGCCCAGCTTGTCGCGCAGGTACAGCGACAAGATCGCTGGAACGAAAGCGGCAATGTAATACATGCACGAGGAGAAAGTCACTTTGAGATACATTTGTGTTGGCTTGCACATTTTTTACTTGTTAAAGTAATTCATGCATGGAGCGGTGTCTTCAAAATCCATTGTTTGATTTGCACGGATGCTCTGCGGAAATGTTCACGTTTACATTTGAGATAAAATAAAAGAAATTACTCCGTAGGAAAAATTGTTCAGAAAGACGGAGCCAAGTTTAATTAGCTATTAGTTTCCAACAAGAATACACCCGAGGACGTCTTTTTTTTGTCGTCGATAAAAATGCCTTACACCATGCAACCCACACACCTGAAGTCTCAAATCATGCATCACTTAAAATAGGTATGTATTCTTATTTAAATATCTAATGGTGCGTCCTTGCTACGCGAAGCGAGAAAGAGCCGAGCCTCGAACGAACAGGATTCGTCCGTTGCTCGCGACGTCAAGTGTGGACGTTACAACGAGCGCGATCAATCCCTATGATCGTGAAAAAACTGACAATCGGGCGGAGCGCAGTCGAGCGCAAGAAGATGCTCGTTCGAGCCTCGCATGTTCACCCACGCTACGCAAACAACTAATAATGCTTTTCGTTCGAGGCTCGGCTCGTCCTCGCTTCGCGTAGCATGGACGCACCATAAGGTACTCCATACATTGATGTCGACAAAAATGTGTGACAAATGGTTATTTAATTGACTCGTTAAATCAACATGTCACGCTCAAAATTATACGAAATTAGTTCTAAAGCTATTTATTGAAGTGGCGCACGAGCTCGATTACAACTGTGTTACTTGTACAAAGAAGGTTTAATACAAATTACTATGTATAGAATTCGCAGAGCATTTAATAAAATCGCATAGGCCATAGAACAAGTCCTAAAGGATGTAACAATCAGGTATATTTTTCATGGGGTGGTCAAAAGCATTGATAAACAAAATCGTTTTATTATCGATATTAATAATACCTATGCTATTTTTGGTAAAATTTTAAGACACGGAGATATTGTAAGTATTTAGGTAATATTTTATCATAGGTGAATTAATGATTATTCATCGTTAATCTATATACAATGTTACTAGTATATTTACCATACAATCGATGAGATGTGGACAATTGAGACTCGCTCGCTCGGCAAAATGTATCGAGACTAATTCCTCGAAGTATCCGATGACAATCGATATATAATATAAAATAGTTTATCGATGTCGAAGACTTATTGACCGACAAGTTTAGTGCGAAACCATCCTGCGATCCACTTTTGAGTATCATTCACATCATGTCAGCTACCATTAATCGATTTCGATATTCGACATCGACATTATACAAATATTTAGTGTTAATTAATCGAGTAGGTACTATAAATAAGTATTATTCAGTATACGTAAGCAACAAAAAGTTCTTCGAAAGAATCTATATATCAATATTTCTGTTTGTTTATCCGATATCATTCATCCGATTGCGATGACACTGATGATTTAGGTCCATATTTTAGAACGTTAAGTTTTGAGTCGACTTTAAAACAATTGAATTTGGAACCTGGATTGACATATATATTTTAAATTATCACAATGTATTCTTGAGACTTGCCTCAAGGATTGATTTTCGTTGATACAGGCCTTAGATATTACGTAGTAAGGCGCCGAACCCACACAGATGTTTTAGAGTTCTGCGTTCAGAGTACTGCGTTCCGCATCATTCTTACTTATTATAAAGCATAGTCCTCGCCGCATCTATCAGTCTGTCTCATAGATCACTCTAAACGCGATAAACTCAAAAACTACTGAACGGATTTTCATACGGGTTTCACAAGTGGACGGAGAGATTCATTAGGAAAGTTTAGGTGTATAATTCATTATGGTTTTGTGTAAATTGGCTGGAATATTACGTTGATTGTTGAACATGTCGGAAAAATCATGCCGCGTGGATGAAACTACTCTGTTACCGCTCTGTGGTCGCTAGTAGTAAATATTTTAAAAAATTACCCAATTAATGAAACGAAACGGGCGCAAGAAAGCGACATTGGTTTTCGCACTGAATACTATCAGTTTTTTTTACATACAATTTAAAACAGTCATTACAACATCATGCCAATGTAGGTATTGTAATAATAAAGTGAATGTGATAGATAAATAATACGGAACGTATGGTATAGAAAGAGATAGCTATCTGTAGCCGCTAAGCTAAGTTACGACAATCGTCTGATTTTTTCTGCAACAATTAGCGCGTGCTAGTGCGATATCTACCTCTTTTATTATAATATCATGGTTACATCACACTTTTGTGAGCCAGGTCCCTGCCAAGCTTTGGATGTTTATTATCATATACTCCTACCATGGTGATTTATAGAAGATAATTAGTTACACAATAGATAGAGGCATATAAACATTGCCTATATTATATGTTTATTCTTATATCAAAACAATATAAGGGTACATTCCGAAATGGATAATATCGATCACAGCGATCACAGCAATAATTTGCGTACCGAATTAGATATCACGCTTATGACAGCTGAGAACTATCAACAATTCGGAACGCCCGTTATCGCGCTCACAGTATTCAAAACAGAACATTTGAGAATTTAATTAAAATCTGAATTATCAATGCGCTGGGACTCCTTATATCTTTTATGAGTTGACTCGCAAAAAGGAATATCTGCTTTTTTTATTTTTTTTCTCTCATAAAATCATAAAAAGTATCTTTGCCAAATAGAAAACCAAGAATCTTATTAGATTTTGCCGTCACTTTTGACAGCGCTCACGGTGATATCAGTTTAGGGCATGGTCGGTGTGAGCGCAAGATGGCGGATGTCACGCTCAAATCGATTACAGCGATTACAGCGGTAATTCGGAATGCAGCCTAAAATTGGATCATTTTGAAAAATTTTCCATCACTTTTGGCCAAACCATCATCGATCACCAAACGCGAAAAATTCAAAACTAAAAAGTGCGTGTACTTTTTTATGGGAGTAGTTACACGAGTTTTCCGCTAGAGGAGGAGCTTAGTGGACGTACCATTAGATTCAAATGTCAAATTGAACATGTTTAACCAATGATATTATACTAGAGATATGCTACCCTCATACTAAGCGGCGTTCAGTTATTGTTGAATTAGGTGAATGCGATAGATAATACGGAACGTATGGTACAGAAAGAGATAGCTATATGTAGCCGCTAAGCAAAATTACGACAATTGTCTGAATTTGTCTGCAACAATTTTCGTGCGTTAATGCGATATCTACCTCTTTTTATTATAATATCATTGTGTTTAACGATAATAGATAGAAAACGTCCGTATTCTCGGTAATTCCCATTTAATCCAAGACAGAAGGTATTAATTAGCTGTTTTATCAAAAACAGCAAAGCTGCACACAAGAATTCACAAAAGTAGCATCGCAATCAGATCAGTAACATAGAAACATGTACAAACAAAAAAACAGACTAACACAAAAAAAACAGCAGGACATGGAGACATGTTCATGCATACAAATGCATGTCCTTAGTGGGAATCGAACCCACGATCTGTGGCCAAACACGCCAATTGGCCCGCCATGCGCCAGTAGGATGAATATTGCTTCTATTTGTCCACAAATAACATAAACATCCACGTGACATCTCCGTTAATGATGTAATCAATTCATTTCATCAGCACAATAGTCCATTAACGGCTAGATAAATGAATCATAAAATAAAGTAGGTAATAGAATACCATCGAAGCAAAACGTATCGTTTTACATAACGCGTTACATACACGTTTACACCACACGCTGCGATAGCAACGTCAGCTCTACTACATCAAGTCCCGACTCCCGGCTAATCGAGTCTGAGTCTGAATCCCTCACCAAGTTCCCACCTTCCTTGAACATATTTCATGGTTTGGGTCATCTTTTCAAATAAACTGTGTCAGTTAGAAACATTGTTCTATTTTTCTTGTAAAATTTACATCTCACCAAAAACATTTTCATGTAAAATGTTGCCAAGATGAGACCATATGGCTTGCACTGTCAATAAGTTATCAGATCTCATGTAGAGCCAAGCTTATAACTCTACACGCCCTTACTCTACAAGCCCTAACTTTACAAACTCTACATATCGTAGTCAAAATATGTGGCTTGGCCGTTTCACTACTACAAGAACTATTGTATAACAAAAAAGTAATTAACAGTGAATTCATTTTTCACATTACTCCCATGTGACGGTAGCGAAACGGTCAAGCCACATATTTTGAAGGTGTAGAGTTTGTGAAGTTAGGGCTTGTAGAGTAAGAGGTAAGAGCATGTAGAGTTATAAGCTTGGCTCTACATGAGATCTGATACATTTTTGACAGTGCGAGCCATATGTCTCGGCATAATTTTACATAAAAATGTTTTTGGTGGGATTTCATTGTTTGTACCGTTTGTTTAAGGTTTGTTTGTTTAACAAGAAATATACAATATTGACATAAATACTTCACACATAAAAATAACCACTTTTCTTTTTAAATAAGTAAATAAATAACGAGCATGGTAGACATGCTATCGATAAGAAACTACTAACGATGGCGAAATTGTCCGTACATATTGTGACATACATTATAGTTAGTGATAGCTGATAAAGTGGGTCGAAAAATATATGTAAAATTGTAATTTCAAAATCTGTAGTTATTAACATTTGCGCTTGAAAAAGCATATTTAGTTATTTATACTACTTTATTAGATAGATAACGCTTTATTGTTACACCACGTGAAAAAAATAAAAATACAAGAACTTAAAAACGAAAGTGTTACAATGGGCGGCCTTATCACTAAAGGTGATCTCTACCAGACAACCTTTATTGTATGGATTAAAATAAAATATTTAATTAATATTCTCGCCAAGCGTTGAAATAGTCACTGATGATGAGAATAATGGTGAAAAATGTCTTACTTCGCATTCCATAGTATGAAAATCGTTCGCAGAACTCATTTGTGACTATAAATCCAACTGCCCTTGGATACCGCAAGGTCTGAAAAATAAAGAAAAAACACATGTTACAATGGTAGGTATTTTATATGTTTTCCCAATGGAGTACAGCATGGGGTTCTTCAAAAAGGGTGTGAAGAGGTTTCTTCAGGGTCGGCAACGCGCGAGTGATACCCCTGGTGTTGCAAGCGTCCATAGGCTACGGTAACTGCTTACCATCAGGCAGGCCGTATGCTTGTTTGCCACCTTAGTGGTATAAAAAAAAAAAAAACAACTAAGCAGAACTTGTACTTTAGCAGCAGGGCCACCGACTTGATGAATTGAAATTGGCTTCCATTTTCAGCAATTATACATACATACAGTAGTACCCAACTGATATGGCGCATCGTGAATCTTCGTTCGCACAGAAAAGAAAGTATAGCCCCGAAGATTAATGAAAGAATGCTTAAACTTACAATCAACCTTAGATCACTACTATAAGGTTAATAATACACTGCAGCTGTTATTTCCGTCTCACTCGCAAATCACGCCCCTCCGCTAACATGGCGGCAGCTGCAGACCAATAGCGGTTTCCTGCACTTTGAAAATGTATCTTCTGCGCAGGTACATCGGTAAGCCATATCAGTTGGGTACTACTGTACCTATGCGAAATCTAACAATCCCCAGCACGCGCAATATGCCTAAAAAAGTCCAATACAAAGATAGCTCTTCTCCGTTATGATTTTGTAGCAGATATTAAAGTACCAGGATGAATTTAAAATTCGTCACGTTTCGTTTCGTTCGCCGGGCAGTTTGCATTACTTACTGTGTTACAGTCCATTTTCTAACAACATTTGCGAAAAGATTTTTCATTTTCTAACATTTCTAGTGCCCTAACCTAGCTTGGTCTCATAGAGCCTATTGTTTCTAGTCAGAGACAGGATCGAATAAGCTAATAAAAATATTTTTAAAAAATCACCGTTTATTTGCTGACGGTACCATTTTTCAAAAAATCTGAAATGCCGATGGCAATAAATCAAAAAATAAAGGACAGTCACTTAGGACCATATGCGCGTGGCTTCAACCCCCCTTACTGACCCGTCTAAAATTTTCCCTGTAGATCTAGTCTATGATTTTTCTGCACGTTACAAAAACCCAAACACGCAATTTTTTTTAAATGCTGAACCGATTTTTACAAGACTTTCACTGGCACGTAGTGTATTTAAGAGAGAGTAATCAGGCTACTTTTTATCCTAATAATGAATTATAAAGAACCATTCCTAAGTGATTGCTTACGTTATTCAAGGACAGGAGTGCCAAATTTCATGTTAGTAGACGCTGCGGTTTGAGCTATGCGTGCAGGAATCAATAAGCCAGTTGCATGACAGATTGTATTGTTACAGACAACAAAGTCAAATGTCCCTGATATAAAGTGAGATCGGAAATTCAACAATTTGCTATTTGTTCATGGCTACTTCTAAGATCTACCAAACGAGTGAACTATTCACAAATTAGCTCTCGGAGTTTTTGACGGGATCTTGTAGAGTGGCGTTGCATTTTCATTTATATTTTCATAAATTCGTGTATTTTGAGTTTTATTGCATATTATCGGTGGTATTTTATCCAATAAAGATCAATCCATGTGCACCAGTGAAGTGAAATGAATGATGTGACTCTTCAGGATGTCTCAAAAAGTCCGTGAAGAGTTTTAGTACAATGACCATTGTAGTAATGGCTGACATGACATGACATGACTATAATATAACTTGACATTGGCAGAAATAAGTCCTCTTTTGGATTTGGTTGCCATATAAAAAAAAAGTGGCTCTCAAGCCACACTCAAGCTAATGTTTGAGATAACGTTGTTGTAGTGCCGTGGAGAACGCTCCGTTATGTTCCTCAATTGTAAACAATAACCTAAGTATTGATGGTGAAGATATCTTCGCATCTGAAGGATATAGCCTACGCTGCAGGTTTCCTGGGGTCTTTAGATCTCAATAACTGTTGTGAGGCCACAAATATATAAGGTACCCAATTAAAACATATAACAGAACGATGATTGTCTTAGAAAAACCCTCAGTTTATTCTGTGATCTGAGGAAATACCCTATTGATAATAATAATTTGGTCTTAGAAAGAAAGAAAGAAAATAAGTTTGTTTTGAAATACACACAACACCACATATTACACTACATATAAAATATAACAGACACAAAGCTTAAAAAACAGAGTAGTGTTGTGTGACATCAAAATTGACAACAGCGACTCAGTATTACACTGCTATTCCGAAACCGGGTGGCAGCACTGATTTTCTGTCGCTGCCATTAGTGACATCACAAATATAAAAACAAAAAATTAGTACATAATATTATGACAAACATGTCACATAAGAAATTAACCAAACAAGTTTTCATTACGACGCGAACTTGAAACGTCCTGAAAAAAACAATGGGAGTACGAGGGAGTAAAGGGGTGGGGCGATGGCGGCTTGCGCCTAGCTCTAGTCTGTGCACATGCCTAGTAACCATACTTTGCAGTAATTTTATTTCAAATTGAATAAGGTATTTCTCAACATATTTACAGTATTTCATGGAATTAAGTCCATTTTCGGGGAATATATATTTTGTACTACCGCTCCTGGGTCGCTTGTCGCCGACCAAAACAACACCCTGTATAAACTGTTGGGTGTCCGGCTCTTATTGGTCGTCTATAATAACACATAAGTCACCCTATACGCTCTGAAACAGCTGTGCCGTTGTTTTGACCTCACTTTTACCGTGCTAATCCGGCAACGGCCAATTTTGAAGTTACCAAAACAATAGTATCTTGGCTGGAACAGATTTCCGAAAAACGTGTGTAAACATATATTCGCAATTCCCGTTAATATAACAATGTATTCGACGCTTTCTTTATTCCACAATGAACGGTAAATTAAATGCCTTTTAAAATAATGTTATTACTAACGTGTTGGAAAGATTTTTGTGTTTAAATTCCAATGCAATATTTTCCTGTAAAAATGTATCCAGACAAACTGTGTTTCTAAATCTATGCATATACTTACTAATATAATAAAGCGGAAGTTTTTTTGTTTGTTTAAACGGGCTAATCTCTGGAACTAACAGTCGGATTCGAAAAATTCTTTCACTAATAGGAGGCTATAATATCCCCAAATATTATAGGCTACTGTTTATCCCGGGAACGCGGGTGAAACCGCGAGGAACCGGATCTGTCCGCTAGTGTGCCAGATTACAGTGACTTTGAGGAAGGTATTTTTGCACTAGTACTTAGGGAGCTGTCAATATTATGATGGTAAACTAAATACGTATGTATACAATAAGTTGATTTCCATAGTAAAAGCTCTGCTTGGTTTGTTTTGTATCTAATCAATTTGTGAAGATATTGTGTCCCAAGGTCCCAAGATATCTATTCTCGCTTAGGGGTATAAATGGACGTCAGAAGATCGAAAGGTAAATCCTCATATTGTTTATTTTTCATATATACTATACGAATAACTTTTGTTTACGGCATAGAATTCCTGAATAAGGATGGGCGTCCTGTAAGGTCCTAATAAATTAGTGAACTTCCTCTTGAGGGATGAATGTATAGGTCATTAGTAACCAAAAAATAATCCGAGGGAAAAAAAAACTTCTTTGACTTGTTTGGAGAGTCTCTATGCAAATCAAGGAGTTTTTTTTAAAAACACCAGGAACCAGTGGCGTGCATTCCATATAGGCAAATAAGCAATGCTTACCTCATAAGATTCAATAATATGATATATTGATTCAATTAAACTACAAAATCATTTTAAATAAAAATTCTAACCTAACATTCAATACAAAATTTCAAACTTAGCCGCGGAGGCACTCGCGAGTTCGTGTAACAAATTCACGCACACTAAAACGATTTCGGCATATACATACACGCACACACACTTCTTTAGGATAATACGACGAAAGCATAAATCACGTTTTTACTATGCGTAGCACACTGACATTTGACATTCGCGATTTATGGACCAAAAGTAACCATACCTACTCTGTTGTGACACTAGTAACCCAGCCAAATTAAAAAAACTACAGTTTACCAACGTTAGAGCAACTCAAATATAACTTCGCAATTTATTTGTATTGTTTTGTTTATGGTTTGGCTGGCATTGCATAGGGTTACCGTACTTGGACAAAATTTATTATCGATAGATCCAAATCGAAGTGACTGATATCGATTAAAAAAAATATATACAAGGTCGATCATTAGAAAATCAATATTTATATTTTATATTATATTATATTATGATATAAAATATATTTCTTAGTTAATTAGTAGTTTTTTTTTTAAATGCACTGTTTATTAGGTCACTAATAATAATCAAACGAATATCGTTATTCGATTAAACTTACACTGTCGAGATTTTTAGAAAAAAAAACGATTTAGACGCCCTCCCATCGATTTCGGCATTGATGAGAGAGAAAGAGAGTAACTTGTGCTAATTTATTAAAAAAAATATTTAACATAATACTGCAAAAAATAATCGATTCGAAAATTCGAAATGAATATTATGGTCTCGTTAAAATCAATTTCCGATCTTTTAATTTCGTGGCGATCTTAAGATCGATCCGTATCTCCAAAGACGATTTAAAAGATCGAATATTGATTAAAAATCGATCGATTCAACCGAGGCTGGAAACCCTAGTTTGGCTTTTTTTTTAATATTTGTTCATGACCATGGACACAAAGTCCTTCAGTCGCATACATTTTATTTATAATATCACTTTCATATACCTAGTCCGCACATTAACTTTTACATAGTCCGCATTATCAGTCACCGTTCAGTCGTGTTATAGTAAAATGGTGGTCACTGTACTAAAACTTTTCACGAATTTTTTGAGACAACTTGTAAAATCACGATACACATAATTCATTTCATGTCACTAGTGCACGTGGATTGATCTTTATTGGATAAAATACCACCGATAATATACAATAAAACTCTCTTAGTACTTGATTGCCTACCTCCTCCGAAAACCAATGCACGCCACTGCCAGGAACTAATATACGATGACGACATTAAATAAATTACACAGTAAATATCTCATTTAGAAAAGAAGACAAACACGACATGACAATTAATTATATGTATATAAGGTGAAAGGAAATTTCTTTATTTAATTATGAGAGTATAATTAAATTTTTAATTGCAATTTAAATGCTTAACATTTTATGATAATTTTAATATTATATCTTCTTATTAATGTACCTGGTAACAAAAGATTTACCAAAAACTTGTCGTTAAGGGGGTAAAATTATGTTTTCATGGCCGAACCGATTTAAATGAAATCAGAGAATTACAGCCTATAAAGATGAACATTTTAGACGGATCAGTAAGTCTGAGGATCGCTAACTTTTTGAGTTATTAGTGTCGGCATTTGCAGAATTTAAAAAAAAACTTTTCATTTTCCTAACAAAATATTCACCATTCTCGGACCCCTCTTATAATTTCCACTCTGTAAACATAAGACCAAAAAACATTATACAGGGTGTTGTTTTGGTCGGCGACAAGCGACCCAGGAGCGGTAGTACAAAATATATATTCCCCAAAATGGACTTAATTCCATTACATACTGTAAATATCTTGAGAAATACCGTATTCAATTTGAAATAAAATTACTGCAAAGTATGGTTACTAGGCACGTGCACAGACTAGAGCTAGGCACAAGCCGCCATCGCCCGACCCCTTTACTCCCTCGTACTCCCGTTGAGTATTATGTCTACACTTTAGCTTATTACATGATTTTCATTTTTTTTTTATTTTTATTATTAAAAAAAATAAAGTATTTTTTATATTTTTTTTAGCACCAGTATCATTTATATTATCGACCCTCGCTCGTCGCTGACCAAAACAACACCCAGTATAGTTCGGGATCACAGTACCGCAGCGCTGAAACTTATATGCTCCACCAATGATATTATAATAAAAAGAGGTAGATATCGCATTAACGCACGAAAGTTGTTGCAGACAAATTCAGACAATTGTCGTAATTTTGCTTAGCGGCTACATATAGCTATCTCTTTCTGTACCATACGTTCCGTATTATCTATCGCATTCACCTAATTCAACAATAACTGAACGCCGCTTAGTATGAGGGTAGCATATCTCTAGTATAATATCATTGTGCTCCACAGAATAAGTGGACTGCACTACATTTATTCTACTATCAGCAATAATTTATTATCAAATCACTCAACTCCCAGCTACATAAGGTCCAGGCGAACACTACTATCATTTAGTCAATTGACTGATATAGAATGCAAGTAACTCGTTGAAATATTCAGATAGGCATTTCGGTACGCACTTCGATCAATAATCTCGCGCAGAGGCTCTCAATTGCGCTGACCTCAATTGCAGTGCATAGTTGGAGCAAAATTTTTTTTTTTTTTTTATACTACTTAGGTAGCAAACAAGCATACGGCCCGCCTGATGGTAAGCGGCTACCGCAGCCTATGGACGTTTGCAACACCAGGGGTGTCACTCACGCGTTGCCGACCCTGCAGAAATCTCTTCAGACCCTTTTTGAAGAACCCCATGCTGTACTCCATTGGGAAAACCACGGCAGACTACTTGCAAAATACAAAAAATAAAATTCGAAACTACATTATTTATGCACTAAATTACTGGCAAAATACCAAACAAATGTCATCAAACAAAAGCTTTGAAACTGATATCATTGTTAGATATATAAAAAAAAAAACCTATTTCCGTAAGAGCCTTAAGATGACTACGTACAAGTAAAGATATCAAAAAACAAATATAAACAAAAGTGACAATACCAGCGACTCCGTAATAATGAGTGATGTCGAAACAGATTGCGATGTTTCTTATGTAAGTCGAGCCCTTTTACGTCATCATGAATAACCGGACAATGGCATGCATGGTGGTATCTTATTCGTTAATTTAAATGTAATATTATACTCGATGTAGCAACCAATGAATTAACAAACGAAGGGTTAATTAACGGCTAGTTAAAAAGCGTTTCAATCATAGTAAATTTGGAGCCACTTTACGTCTCGTCTTGTTCCGAATTCCACACGTCGCTTGCTGTGTTTGCAACTGGTAAAAACTGGCTCGTGATCTTTGTCGGAACCGCTGCCTGCGCCCGCGCTGATTGCAATTACAGGCGGCTCTCGCTTGACGGGCCAGTGACCAAATTGGGATCATATTGGGATACAGGTTCATATTTGAATCCTATAACGGTTGAAGGCAACAACTGGCTGAAGAATTTTTTAATGGCTGACTTCTTAAAAAAATTTAACTTGTATTAAGTTGCGTAGAACCTCCTTTTCATGAAGCCCATAGGTCTTTTGTAAGTTGTGAAAGCATACATTGCAATAGTCACCAGTATGTCATTGTACCGGCGCAGGCGCAGGCGATGGTCACACTGATTCATCGGTAATTCACCGTCACAATAGAATTAATAGATTGAATGGTCTATATATGTAACTGTGGCCAACACATTCGGTACCGTTATGAAGGAACATTGAATTGATCTCTTCGTTAAAGGTTTGTAGGCTCAAATACCGTTTTTAAATCTATGGTGAATCGATTTTAGTCTTGTACCCACTTGTAGGACAAATCAAGAGTAATTGCCGAGTTGATTGCCAACTCTCAATAAAATGAATCTTCCAAACAAGTACAATTCATAAGTAGTTGTGAAGGCCCATTTTGAAACAGATATTTATAGTTCAGGTTTTTTTGTTGTTTGAGGAGTAGGTAGATATAACTAGCTTGTAGTGAAGGTCATTATACGCTAATACTCATTGATGATGACGATCCATTCTAACAAAAAACAATGACACCTACTTGAAGATTGGCGTACCTATACCATTCGATCTACAGTGTACATTTTAAAGTGCAATTAGACGATCGCGATGCACTCCAAACCGTCAAAAAAAAATCTAAAAATTCTAAATCATTTATTCAAATAGACCTTCGCAGGCACTTATGAAAAGTCTGACTCTAATACTCTAATACCGGTTCGGAAGGTTGCATTTGCTGAGAAGAGCCGGCAATAAACTCAGCAATTACTCTTTTCAAAACAAGCTTAGATTCATTACATAATATTTACATTCTAATCGCACTGACAACGATTGAGTGCCCCGTCCGAAAAAGATACAATAATTTGTACGATAATGAAATAACTTCGGGTTTATTGGTACCTACTACCTACTACTTTACTGCTTGTCATTTTGTAAGAAACGTGATCAGGTTTAGCTTGATTAGCCGTTCTTAATCTATCGGCAAAGTTAAGCAAACACCGACCAGTATGGGCAGTACCTATACGTTTGGGTGACCGCCAGTTATTTCAACTCAAGCGTTATCCGTGCTTCGGAATTCGGAAGGCACGTAATACGTTGGTCTCGTTGTGACAGTCAGGAGGCCTACAAGGCGGCTTGAAAACTCCAACAGTAGGTTGACCACTAGCCATTATGGGCTGGTGATGATGATCATGATGAATGAACGAAGGCCTCATAATAGTTATTACACATATTTCAGTCATATGTATGCCCACAGTCTGACAAACCTAAGTTACCTAGTTATGAAGACTTCCCAAGAAAAAATAAATAAGAAGGTATCCTAAAGTCGTATTATTATGAATGCGAAAGTGTGAGATGTTTGCTACACAATCGCCGTAATGGCTCAATGAATATGCCTGAAATTTTGCACATAAAAAGATTACTAATTGGAGTATAAATAGCATACTTTTTATTCTAGGAAAACATTAGATCCTTTGAGAAACTGGTGTAAAACGGCGGACTGGAAACAAGATCTTAATTTTTTTAATTATTTCTTTAAGGCGCGGTCTGACTACGATTTTGACAGCACTTGTTCTTCACTGGAATAGGGTTGAAAATGGTAAATCATAAGTGTGTCGACTCTATGAAATGGACTGTTATTTAAGGGTTTTCTTTAGAGTATACACAATATACATATTAAATTGAATAAGTGTCCGTTTAACATTCTAATATAATTCTGTATCTTATATATTCTTAAAAATCAAATTGTTGTCATCGCTGAAAATACGGAGAATTTCGACGGGAAAGATTTTTTAAGACGCAATTTACGAATTTTTTATTGGGAATATCAAAGCACTTTATAATATTCTATTCGGTTAACATTTTTCTCAAAACCCTCTTCTGTCCACAGTATTTTTTGTGTTAGGTATTTTCATTGCGTTACGTCATACTCAAAGAAACCCATTTTTGTGAATTTGAGCTTAGACCTCCCCTTAATACACAAATATTTTCATATATTTTGTAAACGCTTAATGCCTACAAACTGCACATCAGTTTATTGGCAGGCAGTGGTCTCTACATTTGCTTGCTATTGAGTCAAGGTAGGTCCGATTAGGAAGCGGAAATCGCCTTGCCTTGAGTCTTCCACGCACTGCACATTCTAATGAAGCTAATCCGATGAAAGTTGAATATTAATTTGTGTTATATTAGTCTGGTGGTCAGGTACTTTGTAGTTCCCGTCTGGCCCTCAAGTTGAAGATCTATCGCCAAGATACGCCGGCAGCTGCTCTTGAGCCAGCTCCCTTCTAGTATGTTACCAGATTACCACTTTAGGCTTAAAAAGACCGGCCAAGAGTCTGACTCACGCACCGAGGGTTCCAACCTTCTTTAGAAGTATAATTTCTTAGTTTAGACCATAACTGGGAAAAAACCGGACTGCATTTTGTTTGTGGAGGAATTTTAATGATTTCGAGAAACTGTGCTTGTTAGAATCATCATTCTTTTTATGTTTTTCCTGTAATATTTACGTTAATGTCTATCTACCGTAATTATTTGCGAACTTCACCATAAGGGTTCCTTTTTACCTTTTTGGTTTGGAACCCTAAAAAGGTATGATCATATTGTTTAACCTGAGAAGTTTTGTTGATAAAAACCACCAAACTTATTTTAAAATATGTGGGTGTCTGCGGGTCTGTTGTAATCTCGTCAACTTTATGGATTTTGGATGGAATCGCTAATAAAATCTTTTTTTTTTGTTTAAAAATAATATTTATGCCTCATAAGGTTCAGCCGTGACGGCGTTATTGAGTAAGAAACAACCGCCCAAACTTTTACATAACACTGATCTTCCAAACATGGTTTGAATGTTTCTTTTTGGAAGAATCGGCAATAATTCTCTCTCACTTACAAAATTGGAACTATTACCCAATCTAATATCTTTAGAAAATCAGGTAAGTTTTATTTTAGTTGATTTTTCGTAATCTTTTAAGGATATAAGGAGTAGCGTGGGTCTTGGTGACCTCGTATTACAAACTTGCCAAAGGACAGCGATGAGGTGTGACTGGGATCTTAATTTGTATTATTTGGCCTAGATTTTGTAATATCGTTACTAATACCGTGTGCTTTTTATACATGTTTATGTTTACTTTTAGCTAACTGCACAGTGTAGTGTAATAGTTGGTATCGAACCGAAACTGCATAACGTTACTTACTGCTGCTATATGTAGGAACAAAATTACTTTTTTTAGTCAACCTAACCTCGTCATCCACTTCGGTGGTGGATCCGTATACACGGTGACTTTTAAATCGTTTTTTCGCTAGAACAAGGGTTGTTCAGACCATGGTTTACTAACATTATATAACATAACGGGAATATAACATTTTTTTTAAATTATTGTTTGTATTGACTCAAATCGATCGTATTATATCTGAGACGTAGCGAAGGTGGGCTAATCTATTTCTTCTAATCTAATCGCGCTTTTCATCCCGGAGTTATATTACAAATGCGAAAGTAACTCTGCCTATTTGGTAGGTAGAGTCAAACGTAACTGCGTGTTTCCATGCCTATATTTAAACATTTGTTTACAATTAGCAATGGTTTATGGTATTTCGAACACATGTACACACGGCAACACATCAAGCTAACCATTTCCAGTATAAGCTGATCTCGCATTGTATAGGATTTCGGTACAATGGGAGGTCAGCTTATACTAGAAATGTATAGCTTGATCTGTAGCCGTGTGTACTATTTCTATATTATTCTAGTTTCGCAGTATTCGTAGTTTTCGTTGTATTATTGTATTCTAGTTTCGCAATATGAAGGAAGGTAAATGCTTTGATAAATATCATGCAGACCTGGCGAGGTCTTGAAACTTTAAATCCCGGAAAATTTAAATCCCTAAAGGGGGCATATTATTGTATTAAAATCTGTTGTTTTATTTTCAGCCCATGTCATTTTGTATTATTATATAAGCCATTTGGTTGAAAATTCAGTTTTTCAGAGTTTTTGGAAAATCACCAACCACAAGTCTAATTTTAAATTTTATCCCAACAGCAGACATTTCTGTGTAGATTTTGTCCTGCTTTTTATTTAATCTTGAAGAGAAACTGTGAGGTGAAGGTCTGTTGTCTGTCTGTGCAGCTAGATTTTTGCTACTTGCTTTACGTACTATGTCAAGGCGAGCAATTCTCGCGATATAATCTGAAGGTGATGATGATCCCTACTTAGTAACTTGCTGGGTAATACCTAAGTAATAGTGAGGTAATTGTGTTATTACAATTAAAAATAGGTGCAAGCTTTTTGTCTCTACAATGTCGCTTATGTCACTTTACGAGCAAGTGTGATGAAATAGTACATTGTGATAAATGTGCGCAAAGTTGGTCATTACACACGAGGTGTGAGCTAATAAGGGAGCCGAGGGTGTAATTATCAATGCACGCATGCCATTATATCGTTTTTCAACACACATGAGAGAAAAAAAAATTTTTTTTTTTTCAAAATTTGATGATTTCTTAAATTTTTAACGAATATAGGCAAATAATATCAATTAACACGCTTTACTCGTACTTTGTCATAAAAATTGATCGGGGGTGGAGATCAGTGGGCGGGGAGCATTTTCCGCCAACGCATCAGTTTGCCTTTCAAAGAGGGAACGCTGCCAGCTGGGAATCGGTAGCAGCGGCAGACTGGAGGAAATGTTCTATATGTAGATTGTAATTTGTACATATTTGTTGTAAATAATAACTTTGAGAAGAAGGTAGGTTGCCTGGAAGAAATTGCTTCAGCGATAAGGCCACCTGAATTGTTTGCACTTTTGTTTATTATTTTCTATTTTTGTACACTGTTTTTGTAATCGTGTAAACAATAAAGAATTTTTGTATTGTATTGTATTTTTCATATTGAATAAATATTTTAATATTTTCGTTCAACAATGATACTTTATAGCATTTGTTATCATTACAAGAGGTTGTCAGTTTCACAGATTATCACTATCAAGTTTCGACATGGTTTAAATATGTCACACACAGTAAACGCGAGGATAAGCACTGGTTTTTGAAAGATAATAGTGAATTGTTAACATTTTATTTTCAGTGTTTTCATACAGTTTCATCAAACTGATTTTGATTTATAAACGATAAAATGTCTTTGCTTACGAAATACGTCACACACGGCCTTAAGCAGAGACTTTAATATGGAATTCAGATAATAAATGATATACTCCCACCATCTACCATCAAGAAAGGATAAATGCGTAAAACTTATGCGTTCAAATAGGTACAGTACAGTATTACCCAACTGATAAGGCGCGTCGTGAATCTTCGTTCTCACAGAAAAGAAAGTATGGCCCCGAAGATTAACGAAAGAATGCTTAAAACACAATCAACCTTAGATCACTACTATAAGGTTCATAATACACTGCAGCTGTTAGTTCCGTCTCACTCGCAAGACACTAAACTATTTGTAGTTTGGGTTTTAACAAAACTATGAGGAAAACCATAGGATGACATCAGATGTCGCAAGATCCGACAAAAAACAAGCCTATTTCGAAGAAAAAAACCTTTTTCTTTTGTCAATGGATTAACCTTGATGAAGTGTGGCTGACGGACACATAAAGATTAAAAGAGAACGATAGATTAAAAGAGAGAGACGAAAGATAAAAAGAGAGTCAAGCCCTGCCGTAATACATTGTACATGGTGCTAAGTCAACTTGAGGGTGGTACCCAGCTGAGCATATACTACAAAGCTATGGTTTTCTTCAATCGAAGATCATGCTCATTGTAGGGAGCGAACAAACGACCCGACTGAATGACAGATAACGCACAGCCTAACACGATCGACGTAGAGATTCGGTAAATAAGCATACGCCCGCCTGATGGTAAGCGGTTACCGTAGCAATATGGACGCTTGCAACACACGTAGCATCCTCCTTTTTCCTTCCCAATGAGCTCTGGCGACCTTACTCACGCGCAGGAACACAACTTTATGTAACACTAGCTATCCCGCGCGGTTTCACACGCATTCCTGAGTGATTGTATGTTTTACCGGGATAACAATTATCCTATGTGATAATCCAGAACATATTTTATCTGTGTGCCAAATTTCATCCAAATCCGTTCAGTATATTTTGTGTGAATGAGTAAAAAACATTCATACATACAAGCTTTCGCGTTTATAATATACTTCCCGAATCGAGCTGCTTTTCGAGCGAATAAACGCTACGCCTCTACCTCTCTTAAAATCCCTTGCGTACCGTAGGGTGCAAGCATATTTTTTTAAATTCAATCCCTAAATGGTTGAAGTAAAGTATCAAGGATGAAACTACGGGCTAGGGCCCAAGACTGATATTACAATTATGTTCCAACGACACTATTAATGGTAGATTTGACAGTTTTGCGTCTAAAACAATGGTTCCCAACCAGCGGTCCGCGGACCACCAGTGGTCCGTGGGAGCCAAAATATGGTCCACGAATGATTTCACGGGCGATGCATTAAATAACAAATATAAGAAGAACTCGTTGAATTTAGAAATAATGGAAACTGTTCGGACGAATTTTAATCTCACTCACTAGAGAAGTTTTGGTGTAAAAAAGCAATCTTATAGGTACTTAATACTAAAATTCGAGAAATCGCCTTGCGATATCTTATGAATTTATAAACATCTTATTTCTGTGAACATTGGTTGCCTGCTTTGTTGGTAATTAAAAATAAGGCCAAGAATCGCTTGAAAGTAAGTGATGATTTGCGTGTAGCTTTGACCAATAATATTAGTCCTGGGATTACCGAACTTGTTAAACTATGCAAACTCAAAACTCACGTTGATTTATTTATTTAACTTTCTAAACAATTTTATTTTTTCTAAAAAATAATATTAAACCATTTTACTATTGAGGTTTTGATTAAAGTTTGATTTCGGATTGATTCCGTTTATTTTTATTGTATGTACACCGTGGTCCCTGCTAATAACAAAGAAATTAAAGTGGTCCCTGGTCAGGAAAAGGTTGGGAACCACTGGTCTAAAACCATTATGAGTTTAGTTGACAACGCATAGGGCTCTATGGCAGGCGAGTTGTAATGGGGTTTGATAAAATAACAGTCTCGAAACTAGTATCATGCAAATGATATAAATCTTTCATGAATCTATAGGACTATGGCGTTGTACTAACCAGAATCATGTTTGAATCGTTTGATAAAAGTCAGTAAGTAAACGTACATTCTGCGTTGTTTAATAAGCTATTTTAATGAACCAGTTCGTTATTTGACTCCTGAAGATTTCTTAACGCTTGGTTAAATACATACTATGAGAGTTACTCACGCGTGTGTAGACATACATAATATGTGAATTAATATTTTCGCATATATCACACATTATTGTACACAATGTTGCATGTAGTGTATGTATTGAAAGTAAAAAATCATGGCCATATTCAATATTGAAAAAAAAAAAAAGTTTTTACTATTCGAATGTTGATTTTACAACACTATTCATAATCGCTTCTTATCTTAACTAAATCAGTGTAATAGTGTGCCCCGTCTCACTCTTTCGATCACCAAATGTCACCTGTCAGATAAAGACTTCGGAATTTTAGCTAATCAACGTTTGATAACTTTATTATGAATAAGGGGGTTAGTATTTTATAATACCTTTATGTTTTAAGTATAGTGAACTATACAATTTGCAGTTTTGAGGAATTCATATTTTATTTTCCGGGGCTCCAAAAAAAATAATAATTTAACTGCCTCATGGTCGACAACTGTAACGTCATACAAGGTTCAGTTATTATATGTTTTTCGTAATAAACCTGCAATATTTATTTCGTACTCGAATGAGGTCAATCGATATATTCAAGTAAGAAATCCACAAAAATGATATTGTCACACAAAGGGGATAGAACCTTTGTGGCATAGCTAGCCGCCGCCATTTTGTTTTTTTTTCAATGTCGCGGCGCACGATGTAACTGGTATTTATGGGTAGAGGACACATATACAAACAAAAAATGTTAATCCATATGGTGGCCTAAAGTGTCACGTTTCCGAGATATTTGGAGGTAAAGATCGCCATATGAGAATTATGACAATCATTTAAAATTTACTTATTACGTGTTTATATGCATTCGATTGTATTCAAATAATAGTCCCCAGGTTGATTTATCAATTTTTTTGAATAGAGTAAAACTAGGAGCACGAAAAACAATATTTTTAATTACTTACCTACTAAACAACATCGTAATATTCGCTATGAACCACAATGTTGTCAAAGAAGCTCGGATCGTGACTTGTTTTCCATCTTGTCATTATTATACAAACAAAAATGACAATACTTGTCCTAAAATCTATGTTACCAAGTTAATTGGAACTAAAGATCGCTAAGTAATGTTCCCTGGGCGCCAAAATTGCAATAGCGTCGTAAATAAATAAAAAAAACCCGATCCCGCGGCCGTCCCGACCTAATAAAACTTCCACCTAAATGAAAGTCCCGTCTTCGTGGAAGACTGCTTACGTGCACACAATGCCAAAAAGGCGATAGATCAGACCCGACGTATTATAGGCCTATTGCCATCACCTCCCATCCTCTCCAATGTCATGTAGCGAGTGATCAACACGCAATTCTTGAGATATCTAGAGGATCACGATTTGTTGAGTGACCGACAATATGGCTTCCGCCATAGTCCCTTGGCTGTGATGTGTCTATGTATACACTAGAAGGTCACCAGCCGAGTGGTCACTTGCCATTGACAGTCAAGGTGGCGAAGGCGTTCGATCGGGTCTGGCACCGGTGTCTTCTAACGAAGTTACCAGCATATGGGCTTCCCGAGGGACTATGCAAATGGACCTCCAATTTTCTGTCCAGCAGATGCATAAGAGCTGAGAGATATAAATGCTGGCGTCCTGCAAGGGTCTGTACTGTCTCCAACACTGTTCCTACTGCATATCAATGAAATGCTGTCTATTGACGGCATTCATTGTACAGAGGATGCGCATCGCCCGCGCCGCACCACCTACCCGGCCCACTGACCCACTGCCTGTGTCTACTACGTCGGCCCCTTTTACGAAGCCCATGCCTGAAAAGGAATCGAAGCGGGCTTGTGATGATGGTTTTGAGATAGTGCAAAGCAGGAAGCACCGTCAGAAAACGAATAAGAACCGATGCGGCACAGCTCTTGTGGAGCCCAAGCAAACCATGCGTGCTGCCATGCCAAACACTCCGGTGTATATTTCTCGTCTACACTACGCCACCAAGGCGGAGGACATCGTGGAGTACATTCGCCAAAGAATCAAGTACTCGCTGAGGGTGCAGCTGTTGGAATCGAGCCGCAACGTCAACTTCAAGGCGTTCGTGGTGCGAGTATCAACCTGTTTTCTGCACCTCGTCATGGAAGAGGACTTTTGGCCGCAGAACTTGGTGTTCCGTCGCTTTCGCGGACAAGTGCCACATGATCGCACGAAGACATAGTGCAGTGCAGTAGTGTTAACTAACATAGGCTTAAATGTTTTATACTAACAAAAATGTTTTATTATAATATTTATGTTAGTTTGTAAGGTATTTATCTATGGGCTACAGTAGCTTGATAATAAATATTTATTATTATTATTGCAAATATTCCTCGTTTCGTGGTGGATGAAAGCCGCGAACGGCTTGTGTCTGAAATCGAGAGCTCACTAACTAGTGTCTCCGATTACGGTCGACTAAACCTAGTCCATTTCAACCTCACTAAGACCCAAGTATGCGCGTTCACCGCTAAGAAAACCCCATTTACTGTGGCTTCACAATTCCAGAACACGGACATCACTGAAAGCATCGGGATCCTCGGCATCGACATTTCTAACGACGTCAATAGGCCGTCTAGAAGACAAGGTTAAGCTAGCATCCAAAAAACTCGAAGTGCTCAACAGAGCGAAGCAGTACTTCACATCGAGGCAAAGGCTGCTACTTTACAAGTCCCAAGTCCGGCCTTATATGGAGTACTGCTCTTACCTGGATACCAGTTTGGGCCTTTAGGCTCGGTTCAGCGACGTGCCATTAGAATCGTCGACGATCCCGAGCTCACAAGCGGCTTAGGGCCCCTTAATCTGAGGAGAGACTTTGCCTCCTGATGTGTGTTCTACCGCTTGTACAACAGACATTGTTCTGTAGAATTGTTTAACCTGATGCCTACGGCTACCTTCTACTATCGCTAGTCTCGCCATTGACGGGAAGTCCATCCTCACACATTGGAACCTAAATAGTTTCGAACTATGCGGTCTCACGGGAGCTTTCTTCGCATACAATTAGGCGGGCCGTATGTTTGTTTGCTACCTAAGTAGTGTAAAAAAACCTTTTATTTAAAGGTTTGAAGTCACGGCTTGTTTCTATTATGTGTTTTATTTTATTTTTAAAACCGTGATGCACTATTATTTGACCATTATTGCTTAAAAACAAGAACATAAATTGTACTTAATCAACATTAAACTATTGTCATTCGTCTCATATTATATATACATCGATATTCCAATATCTCGGTAACATGATATTTTAAGACAAGTATTGTCATTCTTGGTTAATAACGGCGACATGGAAAACAAGTTAGCCACTACGATCCGAGCTACTTGACAACATTGTGTTTCATTGCGAATATTGCGATGCGGTTTAGTAGGTAACCAATTAATGAATATTGGTTTTTCGTGCTCCATGTTTACTACCGGGTGATTTTGAATTTCTTAGCTATTTTTTTTTCCTCGGATCAGAATCACTAATAGAACACATCCGTGCAAAAAAAAGGACCTTTTTTTTTCATAATTTTGTCGTAAGAATATCCTAAATACTCCACATTGCTGGATAACGTTAACAAGTAGGTGACCTTGAACTTCAGCTGGCAGACGTCACCAGAACATTGAAATATACTGCGGAAATACGTGAATACTTTCGTAACGCGCACTAGGTGGAAATTGTGTTTAATACCTACTAAAATTTCACCATATTATTTTTCTATTTTCCATTTACAAAATTAAGTAATATCAGGAATAAACTCTTCATAATGTTGTTTACATTTCGAGTATTTTGATTAGCAAAAACTGTCATTGAATCGAATCTGTCATTCATTAAAATCTTCTAAAATAATTTCTATTTTTTAATTTTCACCAAGGAGGTTTCTTTGAAGGTGACTTATCTTTCAATAATTATCAACAATTTAAGGCCTGCACACACCATACAATCGCAAGCCAACTTTATGTCGGAAAGAACAGAAAACTTGAATCCCATAGTCTATTAAATGTCCGCTTTGTAAGAAGAAGGTAAAATAAGATAGTAAGTTAAATTTTATTTAATTGATAATAACTTCAGAAATCAGGATAACTTTTTAAAACGTTTGACTTGGTTAATACTCCAAAAAGAACGTTGTCAAAAACAAAACAGGCAGTTTGCAAAAAAAAAACATATCACAGGTTGGCGGGAAACTGTCAGTCGAAAACGGCAGATCCTATTCGCGACACGCATTTATTTGAAAGTACCTCGTGCAAATGTATACGTACAGTAATCGTGAGTACTACGAGATGGTGAGGGTGTATATCGAAAGTGGAGAGAGTCTCTATGAAGCCCGAAGATTGTACGAGTCGGAAAGCATCCCCCGGCTTCGCAATCAAGGATTCGTTAATGCAGCAGTTCCTCACCGAAACACAATTTTAGCTGCGAATCAACGGCTTCTCGACTATGGCCAGTTTACCGTACCGACCCACGTACGTGGAGCTGGCCCATCACGTATGCCATTTGAAGTAGAGCAAATTGAAGATAGATCACGTATTTCATTTCGAACAATTGTTAAAATACTCTTATTTTTTTTTACCGCAGTGTGGTAGCGTGCAGACCCGCCTTAATACTTCATATTTGAAATAGTTGAAAATAGCTAATTAAAAAAAATATTATGAGTTGCGCACGCATGTATTCTTTGGTTACTGGTTGCTAGGGCAACGTTTTAGAATATCAACAGTCGTTATTGGGTGATACAAAATATTTTTAAATTTAATTGAATAATTATGGGACTCTCTGGAGTACACTATTAGTTTGATCAATGGAGGGCTTCTGCCTCACACACGATGCCGCGCGGCGCTGGCGCCCGCCACCCCACCCAACTGTGCGCTCTGTGGTTGCAGATCACTGGAAGTGTGTTATTTAAAACCAAATAATAAGTTAACAATAAAATGCAATATTCAGTTCAATGTGATTTTGAATTAGCTTTAAGTTGGCCCAAAAGTTTTAAAGTGTTACAACGATACAGATGTTAGAATTGTGATACGATGAGTATGTTTGTAATTGAGTTAATAAAAAAAGTGAGTTACTGTATTTTTGTGGCTTCATTTTATAAATTTTAATCGGGTAAGAATACCTAGAGTTATGTATAGGATTTAATTTGGATGATGTTCGTGTTTTCGCATACATAGGCAGTATCTCACATTCTCGGTTGTTGACAGCTATGTGACGTAGCGCATTGGCGCGCGGTACGACCAACGATTTCGATTATTTGAGAAAACTTTGGATCGTCATAACTTTATTTTTTTCTATAAAAATTATATCTAAAAATAAAACATGTATTTTTTATTTTTTATTCATTTGTAGACTCCTTTAAAATAGCTAAGTAATTCAAAATCACCCTGTATATTCTAATAAATAGTTAAATCAACCTGGGAACTATTATTTGAATACAATCTAATGCATATAAACACGTAATAAGTTCATTTTTAATGATTGTCGTAATTCTCATATGGCGATCTTTACCTCCAAATATCTCGGAAACGTGACACTTTAGGTCACCATATTGCTTAACATTTTTTGTTTGTATAAGTGTCCTCTACCCAAATATATCACTTACACCGTGCGCCGCGACATTGAAAAAAAATCAAAATGGCGGCGGGTGGCTATGCCAGCTCCCATACAAAAAAGTTCGTACCCCTTACCAATATATTAAAAAACAATCTTGCAAACTTTACAATGATCTTTGCGTAAAGGATGCGCTAATAAAACGTGATATTTATCGATAAATAAAAACTCTAAAAAAGGAACGTGAATAAATTGGCCAGTTTTGATACTGAGCCTTGGAAAGAGAGATCAGCATAGTAACATTCACTTTGCACAAAATGATTGTAACATTGATGCAATCGCGTCAACATGATACATTTTTGTCTTAGCATTTATTGTTTACTATCTGAGCCCGCGATTTCTTTTGCATTCTGAGGGACCTATTATTTTCCGAGCATAAAAAGTAGTTCCAATCCATATTCTACCTGTGTGCCAAATTTCATCCAAATCCACACATTACAACATCCATACATCCTATCCTAACTAATATTATATGCGAAAGTGAGTTTGATTGTTTGTTTATTACGCCTTCACGCCTCAACTACTCAACGGATCATCATGAAATTGGCATACATGTACCCTATGGTATAGAGACGAATATATGCTTTTTATCCCGGGAATATATCAATATAAAAAATACTAAGATCGTTCGCAATGTGGTTAAAAATAGGAAATAACAAACATAATTCTTAAAAAAAAAAACAGTTCTAATCGTCACACGACTATTAACCATATACCTATAGAGGGGAAGTACTTAAAACTACTTTATATAGGACTAGCTGTCCCGCGTGGTTTCACCCGCGTTCCGGCGATAAAAAGTAGCCTATGTCCTTTTCCATACCACAGGCTATTTGCATGCCAAATTTCATGATGATCCATTGAGTAGTTCAGGCGTGAAGGAGTAACAAACTCACTTTCGCATTTATAATATTAGTTAGGGATTAGGATTTGTGAATAGTTTGTTCTAAAGTAAAATATAGTGATAGGTATTTAGCACTCCTAGTGCCTGAACCAGAATGATATTGATCTATGTAATAGCGCTCGAAAGAGTCAATCATGAGGATCAAGTAATTTTAATATTCATTATTAATTAATAAAAATATGAATAATTAATAACTACCAACTAGTAGGAAGTTATTCTTCAGTAAAAATTACTACAAATATTTAAAATGCTTTCGACTCATATATTGGAAACCCTACGATCAAAATTATGTTTTCAAGTATCAGGCAAGACCTGTTTGGAAGTTACAACGGGTTACCAAAATTCATAATTAGCGAGTTTTTTCGACGCGACTCTGAAATACTTTACTTGGTGTAAAGCTCAATAACACTCATGGAAAGCTATAGAGAAGAACTTACACTGTTATTTTTTTTCCTAAATACCAGATATTCCAGGAAGTACTACATTCGAAGACCCTCGGTTTAATCCACGTTCCCGGTTTAATATTTTCCTAATAAATATTATCTATATGACGTTTATTTTGTTTATGGAAGGAATATGAGGTGTTGCCAACTGAACAATTGTAAAGGCAGCTAAAATTGCTAAAATGTAGCTAAAGTTGGCAACATCATTATGATCGTGTTTTTTACTTTTTTTTTTATTGTACTGTGTAATTTTCTTTACATGTTTTTTTTTCTAATGTTTTTTTATGCGTCGAATGGCGTGCAGAAATAAAATATTTTTCTTCTTTTCTTCTTATATTTTATTTCAGAGGATGATCTAAGTTGTGCATTTAACACAATCACTATTGGAAATCACAACTACCTATCTTTTTTATTGTTTCATAAAAAATACATTCAAGTGAAATGAAAATAATAAGTCGTAAATAAAACCATTCACATGCGAACCGAGTGTTTATATTAATTTGAAGAGTTATTATATTCCCTTTGTTATAAGTTTAATATTTACTATCCAGCTAATTACGTGTCGTATAAGCATAAGTTTAGTTATCTTAAGGCCGATTTACAATGCTTTAGTTGTGATCCAAGTTGTCATACAATTTCTGTCACGAATTATGTGCGAAAGTTTGGGTGAATTCCTCGATTGGTTGAAGTTTGCCACACGGATAAATTAAGGCGTCTATAGACGTCACGATTTGCCACCCGATATGTCGGGCCGATCGGTCGGTCCGATTTCTTTTCTCATACAAACTTTGCATCAACTTGCCTCCTGATATGCCAATTTCACACCAATTTGTTGGGCCCCGCCCAATCGGCTAGACATATCGATTATCTGGATTGCGGGGAATAAATATCACGAGACGGCATCTAATTATCTTTTTTTTTAAATAAAGTTTGTTTATGGTTAACTATGTAGATTTATTCGCTTTCCTGACAATAAAAACCCGATGTTTTTCTCCTTGATATAAACATATTTTACAACAATTAACAAAACTGTCACATTTGCGTTTCTTAGTACAAGTGCTCGTATAAAAACGCAAACGTAATAGTTACGTTAATTCTATTTGCAAACTTTACACTCTGGTACCGTTGAGGCGTCAAGAACCACCAAACAAACATACTTTTTTACGGATGATTCCAAGCAGGTTACAAAATACAATCGATCAACTTGATAGGCGAGTTATCAGAGTACTTAACTAATGCACGTGTAAATCAGGCTTAATGCATCAATAAAATAAATTCCTAAAGGCACCGCATTAGGTAATCACTTAATTCGCTACTTGCTCGATGGTACTTAAACGCCTGTAACTCGAACAAGGACAAATAGGAACTTGCTAGTTGAATATTAAATTCGCTTTTTATATTATTAGTACCTAGGTATTTAAAAGTAGTATCCTCTTACTAAAATGTAGTTTACAATTAAATTTAAGGTTTATTTTTATCTCATCATTAGTCGCCAGTAATTTTTAATTATCCCATTTTCAATTGACTATCTACGGCAACCGCGTAAGTCAAACACATCGAGGAACAATTCCTTTAGAGTAATACCGAGTAATCCGATTCCGAAACTAGTCAGTGATTTGTCACTGATTTTGAACAGTAAGGACCAATCACTGCATCTTGACTTGGCCAATCAGAGCGCATTGTCTATGGTGGGAAATTGGCGGAATAGATTGCAAGCAAAATCAACGTCATTGCGTTCCTTGGAGTTAGTTGTTCGATGGTCTCTTAATAACTGGGTTTCATTGAAATTTTGGAATTCTATAACATTTAAGCCTGTATTATAAGGAGTTCACAACTTGGATCAAGTCACAAGAGTTTCCGAAAATTTCCAAATTCAAGCTTGTTTTATTGACTGCGTAACAAAAATGTTCTAAAACTAAAACCCCTAATTTCTTTATTTTTGAAGCAAAAGAAACTTAATAATGTTTATACCTACTATGACACCCTTTTACATGCTAGGGCAGGTAAAAATAATTTTATTTGGCTCCCTTTTTATGAAAAATTATTCTTATTCAGTTTCAAGAGTCAAGATTCTAACCAAATAATTTCAGAGTACCCCTGTTTTTAAATAAAAGTCTGAGTATTTTAAATAATTACTTAAAAGTAACGACGAAAGAAGAACGGCTATCGTCTCTAAGGACCATAACTATTGTAATGAAGGACACAAAAAATCTAATAATCCATGAAAAAGACTCTCCAAGTGATTAACTTATAATAAAAAAAACAGACAAATCTATTTGCTGTAGATTATCGCTCGTTTAGGTTCAATTTACAATAAAACACCATAATAAAACAATTCTAAATACACGGATAAGTACTTAAATATTTAAGCAATTAAATTGAAAAGTAGCCCGAGCAATGTAAACATTACGCGATGCAGAGAAAATAAACGTCAAGTTTTATTATAAAATAACTCGCTGTTCGGGAAATGCATGAAACAATGTTATTAATTAAATTATATTAATGTGTAAATACCAACCACTGATTTTTCCTCCATATTTTCCAAGATTTGTCTTGCACAAATTCAATAACGTGCACTTTCTAACTTTGTATATTAGGTATATCTGTATTTCGCAAGTTAACGTTCTATGTCATATTTTTTTAATGTTGCGCGGCGCAAAGGCAAGCGCGCGAACAGTCAGCGTGCGAGCAACTGACAAGCGCCGGAGTCAACCGTCGTGACGATTCGACGTTCACTTAAGACTTGACTGAGACACATTGCATTCCAACAAATAACACACAATTGTTAAACCAACAAGTTTTCTAAGACACAGTATCACTGGCTCTGTGTGCAGACACAATAGAAAGCACAGACCATTCACAAAATGTGGTGGGATGTCTTTTTTGTCAGATAGGTCATAATATTAGTGTTTGACAATAACTTTTTTTTTTTTTTTTTTTTTTTTTTTTTACTGTTTATAGGCCTGTGTTTGACTGCAATCTCACCATGCTAAGTGATGATGCGGCCGAAGGTGGTAAGCACACAAAGCCTAGAAGGAACTGGCTCTCAAGTGCAGCTATCGGAACACACCGAAAGGTGCTTGGCGACAGATTTTCAACTTGAGGGTGGTAGCCAGCCAGGCGGGTACTACAAAGTACCCTACCACCGTGCTATGGTTTCCTCACGATGTTTTCCTTCACCGAAAGCTCAAGCTCATTGTAGGATTCGAACCCGGGACCTTCATCTCGGTATCCGACGTCACTACCACTGAGCTATCATCGCCTTAAATTTTCGCCTTCGCCTTATAACATTTGAAGCTTTAAATAACTTTAGGTATACATTGTCATTCGTTAGCTAATGGAGGAAGTATTGAAATTAATCATGAACGCAAATCAAATAAACGTAAAGTAACTATTACACCGTCCTTTTTTTAGGATCCTAACTAGGATGGTTCTAACTAGGAAGCAGGAAGCTACTTATTACACTACACTATTTTGCTTTCTAAATAGGACGCGGCAAAGAGTACAGCAACTATACTAAAGCGGGACCGACGACTCGTAGGGATGTAACAAAGGTCGATTTAAAAAAAATATAACGATACTTACATCGATGATCTTCCGATGTTTTAAGTTTTTTATGCTCTCAAACCGATCACACAAATTAAAATTTCAATGAATACAAATAAGCTCCTTTATGTTAAAATAAAACAAAATTGAACTTTATGTAAGTAAGTACCGAGTATTAATTTATAAATAATGTAGTATTTTCAATGTACGGATTATTTTTCTATTATTGTTTTTTGATTACTAATGACCTATACATTCATGCCTCAAAATATACGCCAAGACTTTAGAAGGGCCTTATATAATTATTTCAAAACATCGACGTTTTGAAGAACAATGTTACGTCCCTAAACGTCCTAAATCGGAGCGACGCGATTACACTTTCCTGTTTAAGGAAGTAGAGCGGTTGGGACCTTCCTATCTCACTACTTAGGACTCTAACCGTTCTTTCTGGGATTACACGTTCCTATTTCCTAGTTAGGATCCTAAAAATAGGACGGTGTAATAGTTACTTAATGTTTATTTAGCTAACACCTTCTGATTTATTAGTAAACTGTGGGTATCATCGCCAGTGGTGTAACTAGTGCCTATAAAAAAAATGGCCCACTGAATTATTGGCGAAAACACCCACTTCTAGTAATACTTCTCAATTCTACACAAACAATGAGAACTCTACGCTTTCTGTCATTGGAATTTTGACATAACAGGACCACATGTTCATGCTAGGGGTAGGCAATAACCCCTCACAAGTATATGAAGCCGAAAGAAGAAATCATTTTCATGCAGGAAGTGCGCGTGTTGCAGTCCATTTCACGTCATGCCCAAGAAAGATGGGTTTTTACGACCAGGGGCCCAAGTCTGCTATCAGGGCCGGCTTTACTAATGCAAGGTGCGCAGCGCACGCGGGCGTAGGGTCTCAGGGGGGCCCGATTGCCACTCGTGACATCTACACTAATAGAGAAAAGATTTGTATTTTTGGTTGTAATTAATAAACTCAAAAACGAATGGACGGAAGGCTTATGCGGTGTTGCCACCTGTAATTTTCGTGGTAGCTAAAATAGTAGGCAATAACTTCTGTGTTGTGATTATCAACTATAAATAGTATAAATATTAATACTTATCAGTGTTTTAGTTAGTTCTATTTTAATATAATCATTTATCACTGACATAGGATATTATTTTTATTGGGATCTCTGCAAAATTTCCATAACTGGTTTAAACTGCAGAACTAAAATGTAGTCTTTTATATTTGCACACAAATTTCCGATCACTCTAGTGAGAATATAACTGTTACCTAGTATTCTATTTTGTTCGCGCGCCTACTTGGTCTCAGGGTATTGCTTGCATCCGGGCGCTATATAGGCTAGAGCCGGCCCTGTCTGCTATTACAAATATTACAATTGTGTTCCAATGAACTATCAGTGGTTGCAAAATTGAGAGATTTGTCAGTTTTGGTAGTCTAATTCAATAACGTCAAAAACTATTATGATTTTTGTAGGCTACGCACACTGGCATAGGTGTCGGATCGTGATTGGTGATCCTCAGTTTATAAGACCGTGTTCCAAGCATGATGATGTCCGCGTCATTTGGATGTATTTTTAATATTAATCGCTCTACGCAATGTCAAACCAAACTCTGTGTTTTATATTTTCTTAGACTTGTTTGTTGTAATTTAATTTGTAACTCTTTTTATAAGTCACCTCTATGTATACACTTATTTCCTAAATACTCATATGTCCACCCACAAAGTATTTTATTTCTTCACTTTACTGTTTTAATATAATTTTGATTTTTGATATGGTTTCAGTATTTCTTGATTTTATATGAAAAACAACATTGACCCACATAATAACCTCTAATTATGTTTATGTTAATGCCAAAAACATGTTTAGATTAAATTATCAATAAATACCACACATGTAACGTTATTATGTTAATTTATTTAAAATAACCATTGAGTTATCATTATATAGAGAAGACAAACTATGTTCCGTTCACATGAGGCCATCAGGCCACATTTTTTGCCGTAGAACGATGAACGAAACGCGTAAGCGCGCCGTGAAAATCACGGTGTTTGCGAGAAAAATACTCCTAAAAGCGCTACGTGTTTCTATTGTCTGCTTATACGACTAATGATTGTTTCAGTGCTAAAGATAACATTAGTTGACTCAAAAAAATTGGGACATAGCCTTCGCTTATGATAACTTCTCTATACGTAGTCATAATAGCTCAATGAAAATAACCAGATTATGTTTATTCAAACATGAATCAAACCGTACATTGTGTTTTATTAATAAATTGTACCTATTATTGTTATAGTTGCCTGCACGTCCTCTACTGAGAATAATACATTGGTGCCGATTCTGTTGTAAATCGCACTAAACAAATTTTAGTCACATCCTCATCTCTTTCTTACAAACATGATTGAAAAAGGATAGAACATATTTTAAGTTGTCAAATTAATCTTTGCCGTCTTATTTTGCGTGTATTTAGGCGTAACCGCGATAGATGGCGACTAAATTTATATTGAAAACAAACATTGGACTAATTTGACAGGACTAAATTTCTTACATCCTTTTCTTATATTCTTTGTTAGAAAGAGACATAGTGACATTAAAATTAGTTTAGTTGTGAACAACAGAATCAGGGCCAATATTACCTTATTACAAACTAACTAGCTGTCCGTCGCGGTTCCACACGCGTTACCGGGATACAAAGTAGCTCTGTGGTGGACCAAGCTATACGTAACTGCCAATAACAAACAACAGTGACATAGTTTAGCCGTGAAAACAACAATTTCGAGTTTTTAAATAATTGCAAGGAAGTATAGTTTATCCCACCAAAAACATTTTCATGTAAAATGTTGCCAAGTGGCTCGTAGTGTTGCATAGCAATAGTGAAAATATCGATAGTCTATCGATACTATCGTGACCTCGGAAAATAGTAACAATATCGATAGCGCTATCAATTGTATCGATACTATCGATAGTATCAATTGAATTTCAATAGTATCGATGCTATCGTAGTATCGATACTATCGGTCTGCAATATCGATAGAATCAATACTAACTATCGATAGCACTATCGATATTATAACTAGTTTTCGAGGTCAACTATCGATAGTGTGACAAAACTAATGGCTCGCACTGTCAAAAAGTTATAAGATCTCATGTAGAGCCAAGCTTATAACTACACGCCCTAACTCTACAAGCCCTAACTTCTCAAACTCTACACCTTAGTTAAAATATGTGGCTTGTTGCAAGGCAGTATAGTTCATTTTATGATTTAAAAGGTCAAATTAATTAATAGCTTTAAAAAATATGTTTTTAGTTCGAGTTATTTTATTCACTCGCGTGCATTATAGCTAAAACCTGGAACCTTCTTCACACAAGGACAACCAGATAACTGATATACTACATATAACACTACGTTTTGTTTGTAAATACATACGTAAGTATTATACATAATTATCAAGCAAACCAGATTAAGGACATGCAGACTACATCTTCATGCACACAAAGGCATGGCCTGGATGGGAATCGATCCCTGCAGCGTGATCGCGTCCGCGATGAGTTTCCAGTTACGCCAACTGGCCCGTAAAAATAGCTATTCTTATTGTAAGTCACGTCCACGAAAGATTGCGATGTTCACTCACGCAGGTGCAATAATTAGTTTGGTGGCGATACATGGCGTCGCTCTACTGTCTACGCGCTACGGCGTGGAAGGCCGTAGCCTCCTTCGCGGGACCGTAATGGTCCAGAAAGAGGCTGCTGAGCGGGATCGGTAGAGCGCCGTTGCCACACGGAGACGCGTATTTAATAGCTTTCAGTATGTCCCCCAAAGAGGGATGAGTGACGAATATCGTACAGTGTATGTCTCCTCGAAGTGCCTTCGATAAGCCTTTTCAGCTACCGTATCAGCTTAGTCCTACATCTACCAAAACGTGATGAACTAGGTACGGATTTCGCAAGAAACGCTCGTAAGAAAAGGGTATCTGATTCGTCGCGTCGAGTACTTCACTGATACTTATGATAGAAGTTTTCTTCCCATAATTACAATATCACCATAATATAAATATCTTATAATGGAGACTCATTGAGTACGGATTTCTGTTTACTGACTTTTATTATTGCAGTAGCTCAAAAAGCGTATCTAATTAGGCGACATACTGTGTACGATATTTCTGCTGTTTAAATAAAGAAAGAAAGAAAAAAGAGCGCAGTCGAGCGTGAGACGCATGCTCGTTAGAGGCTCGCAAGTCCGTCCACGGCACGCGAACAACGAACGAATCCTGTTCGTTCGTGGCTCGGCTTGTGCTCGCTTTGCGTAGCATGCTACGCTTACGCTACACCCAAGTCTTGTCATCAAGCAGCAAGCATTGACGTAAAAAACACATTGTATAACACGCCTGATAATTTATCCTTGATTTTAAGATTGTAGATTGATATTTGTCAACATTTCTTATAAATAGTGTCAAAATATCAATGCACAATTTCAAAATAAAGTATACGAATATGAGCGTTTTGAATAAATTGCATCATTATTTACATAACAATGCTCATAACGCGGCAACACTCATGAAAAAATTCCATTGCCTTATCTTGATAGTTAAACCATAAACATAACCTTACCTCTTCGCCGCGTTTCTGCAGGAGATCGCGATTTAATTCCACTGCATCTTCGGAATCCATTGAGAGGTTGGTTCCACATTCAGGTGAAAAAAAGACTCACTGCGCGTACTTTTTGTGCACCGTTTAGATAACACGATTACTCTGATATCTGTGTAACAATGAAGTGTGCAAAGGAATGGCAGCATTTGGTTGAAAACGCAAACCTAACTCTATTGAAATAAAGGTTATGTCACGCGTGATAAAATGGGACCCAGATTCTTACACTAGTCTTACTTTTTGCTTGCACGTTGTCTATCAATGATTCAACTGACAGTTTCTACGTGTTTGTACACGTGTGATTTATTTTTAAACCTTGTGGGAGGCAAAGTATCTAACTTAGAAATATGAAAAAGACAAACTAGGTAAGTAAAAACCAATACTAAATTACTGGTTCTTTCTAAAAAGTTTTGATAGTTCATTATCATTCACAAAAACCTAGACAAACGTACCAGTGTACCTATCACTCAATTCTTAGTCTTATAGTGCTATAAATAAAGTTCATAATAATTGTAATGAGTGAATCAGTTATTTGGGCTTGGTAAGCCGTACTAGAAAACCTGCTGAGCTATTTTTATTTATGCGCAATAGAGCAAATCAAATTGTTATTGTGAATCTATTATATGCATGTTGTTTTGGTGCTCTTAGTAATAAAGAAAACTGGTATTTATTGGTGCCGATTCTGTTGTAAATCGCACTAAACTAATTTTAGTTACATCTCATCTCTTTCTTACGAGCATTATTGAAAAAGGATAGAAGATATTTTAAGTTGTAAAATTAATCTTTGCCGTCTTATTTTGCGCGTATTTAGGCGTAACCACGATAGATGGCGACTAAATTTATATTGAAAACAAGCATTGGACTAATTTGGCAGGACTAAATTTCTTACATCCTTTTCTTATGTTCTTTGTTAGAAAGAGACATAGTGAGATTAAAATTAGTTTAGTTGTGAACAACAGAATTAGGGCCGTGTACCATTTAAGATTGTTACGAAATAAACCTTGATTATATTTAGTTTTACCAACCATATTAGTTTCATCTTTTCTGTTTTAGTGTTCCGTGGTTACATGAATCTTGGCTTATTAGAATGTAGTGCCTTGGCCTCCTAGCTTTGCTTAAAAACTCGATAGATCGATTTATCGTCCCAAAAAACCCATATTAAGTAATCGTTTTCGAGATATCTAAATATTGCTCGTTTAATAATGTGCGAATACGGAATAAAAGCAAAGGAAACAATGAATTAACCAAAGAAATATTTACATACATAAATGTATATAACAACTTTGATAAAGAAAAGGCAGTTATGTAACATAGTCCAGGCATGTACTGATAAGATTAGTTCACTGCAGTATTTTAGAGAGTTGTGACATTTTCATAATAAGTACTTACATATTTCACAGCCTAATGTTACAAGTAGGTACATTAGATAGCAAAATAGATAAAGATCATGACACGAACAGATAAATTTTAGAGGAAGATAAACATCGATAAAACAAACAAAATCATTTATTTAATTGTATTTTTTCCATCACGACTCAATCGGACCAGTTTCTGCAGTAATGTAATCCACCGATGGCACCTCCTGGCAAAGAAACTCCGTGAAATGTCTGTAAGATTGTAAGCAGAACAGGTAGAAGTTGGAAGACATTTTGTGGCAGCATATAATCCTTACTGATATTCCGAAGCACTGAGCCCAAACTATCGAGAGCATATGTTTCAAAGGACATTTTTTTCTTTTAAAAACTTCGAAACGGTTTTGCATAATTATATATATTTTAAGAGCAGTAAAAGCAGCAGGCTTTCCTTGGTGCAGCCGGGATGAGCTTCGTAGGATATGTTTGGGTGAATACAGTTTTCTTTATGAATGGATTCTGCTTCTCTGTTATGGCGTGGTGTTTGACCTCCATGTTGATCCTGGCAAACATGTCACCTTTCTCCTCCTCCTTTCTAATCAGTATGTAGTAGGGGCGAAACTCGTTTGCGTACATTTTTTATATTTATTTATTTTACTATTTTTACGAGAATTTTATTATTTTGATTTTCTGTCACCGTTGACGTGTCATCTAATAGAAAATTTGAAAAGTGGTAAAGAAGTTTATTTCATGTTTATTTACTTTTCAGAAGACCTCTTTGAAAGTTATTTGTAGACTGTGGTTGTAGAACAACTTTTATAATGATATATCAAAGAGGTTTTTATGTATATAACAAGCTTTCCGCCCCGCGATTACACTCTTCTTTACCCGCTTAGGACTGGATTTTCCAAAAGCTTTCTAATAGGCTATAAAAGCAGCCTAACCAACTTTTGAGTTACGTAATCAAGACACGTAAAATCCCTTCAAAAATACCCTTTTTGCCCAGTTAAACCGAAAAATCATGTATTTTATTTACTGTCGAAGAGGTTCAAAATCACAGACATAAATCTAAATACATACTGCAAGTCCCTCCATCCGTATGAAAACCAAGCGTGTAACTTTTTATGTACTAACCATAATATCATAAGATTGATTTAGTTAGGCTGGCATTAGATTTTTAATGTGAAAATGAAGCTATCCTATTTGTCAGCTAAATACATCCCTCGCTACACATCTCTGTTGGACATGCAGCCTTATGCGAGTTCCCTGTCCGGATGTCCGCGCGAAACAGTTTCAAAAGAAGAACATTCGGCCCCATTTTTGCACAGATTTTGACACGCGAAGTACATATACTTGCGGCATCTATTTAGATGTATATCCGTGTTCAAAATAGACTGTGATAGTGGATTGCGTGTTTCTGTGTTCCATAGACAAGCTTACTATTAAAAAGTTATTCAAAACAGGAAACGTACCTAATCCAAAGAGGCTAGGTATATAGGCTTTGACCACAACCGGGGTTATGGCCAAAACCGGGGCTCTTGCCCTATATATGTATCTTTGCAATTATACATATACCGTCAATAAAAGAATTACTTCTAATTCTAACACATAGACGGATTTCGCAACGCTAACAATTCTTTGTTCTAACATTTATTTGATGATGTATGTATTTGGATCGAACGAGTAAAATAACATAAGTACAGGTTACAATATATACGCTCTTTTATTATGGTTCGTAAAAAGAAACACATTTATCGCAGAAACAATGATTAGTTTTTACACCTCTGACAACCACGCATCCGAGGTGCTTTGGTGGTATGGAAATGCTCCTTCATTTGTCTCAGCAAAGTTTTCATAAGACTCTTATCCCTCATAAGTTTACTGTCTTTCATTTTCTCCATAACTTTCTGTATTTCCGGCGCCATTGTGGTAACAGTGCTTCTTTTATTGTTATACATGATATCGTTTCGAGGCGTCTTCTCGCGCGCCTGTCACATTTAATATAGCTATTACACAACTCTGTGATTATTGGTAGTTATATACTGACAGTTATAAATATATTAGTTGAAATAAGTTGCTAGTACAGGGAAGTGGTGTTTTTCATACGGTACATGAACTTTCTTTTAGGCATAACCACCTTGAAGAGTTTCTCTTGTTGGTTCTCCTTGCCACGGGCGTTGCATGTGGCGCACTGGAAAGAAGACTCCGATTGGGACAATACAGATTTTTTACTATACAGGGTGTTGTTTTGGTCAGCGACAAGCGACCCAGGAGCGGTAGTACAAAATATATATACCCCAAAAATTGACTTAATTCCATTAAATATTGTAAATATGTTGAGAAATACCTTATTCAATTTGAAATAAAATTACCGCAAAGTATGGTTACTAGGCACATGCACAGACTAGAGCTAGGCGCAAGCCGCCATCGCCCCACCCCTTTACTTCCTCGTACTCCCGTTGAGTATTATGTCTACACTTTAGCTTATTACATGATTTTCAAAATTTTAATTTTTTTATTTTTATAATTTAAAAAAAATAAAGTTTTTTTTTATTTATTTATTAGCACCAGTATCATTTATATTAACGACCCTGAGTCGCTCATCGCTGACCAAAACAACGACCTGTATACTAGACATTAACTTGAGAATATGGCGGATAATTTGGTAAGTAATCGTAAAGTATAATACGTACGTACTATCATACAATAATGGCGAAAAACGCGAATCTTTTATATCTAAATAATGATTTGGAAGAATTTTTAGATAGGAGTGGCAAATAAGAAAATAGGCTGTGTTCAGTCATGTTTTTTTCTCCTTATAGCAGGTATGAGCGCAGTCAACTTATTTTTTATATTTTGAATAGTATTTCTAAAATATTTTTGAGAAGCATTTAATTTTTGTAAAATATAAGCTTGGTTTCGATCTACCGCTCGTAAGCTCTGATTTACAGGCTTGGCTGGTTTCTTGGATGGAGCCTGAACAACAAGAAAAATATTTTATACTCTAATTTTTTTTTATTATACGGTAAATTCGGCAGACATTTGCAACACACGTAACACGGTGCCTTGCAAAATAAACAACGTTGTCGGCAGAGCTCATCGGTGAAGGAGGAAAGGTCTTTAACGCGCAAGTTCTACCCTCATCGGCTACGGTAACCGCTTACCATCAGGCGGGCCGTATGCTTGTTTGCTATCTTAGTAATATATAATAAAAGAAAAATACATTAAAAATATTTTAAACAACTTACGGCACTGACTAAATACATAACGAAGAAAATAACAAAAAGGAATAATATTTGCGTGAATGTCTTCATGATTAATCCAAAAGTATATGAAATGGTGAACAAGTCGTTGGTTCACTTTATGAGCTATAAAACAATATGTGTAACTTTTATTATATTGTATAGTAATTTTTATTACCTTAGAGAATTTAATCTCTAAGATTTACCTACGGCTCGATCAGTACGTAAGTAGTTGCGGAAAAATATCTCGGTAAACTTATATTGTTGTATATGTTTAAAGCGCTAATCTCAGGAACTAATCACCAATACGATTTGCAAATATATTTTGTGCCCAAGTGTGGCACTTCCCTTAGGGGGAAGACCTGCCAACAGGTAGGTAGTTAGTAGGTTCGGATGTAAATTAAACTATAGGATAAATTCCATGAACATTTATTGCCTATTTTCAGTGGCCGCCTCAGGTCTAGGTTTTTACAGTTAGGTTAAATGGGAACACTGGCCTGAGTGGTCGCAGACTCGGTATCTTCATCCTTCCACGCCGGCCTAGTCCAGCTCCCAGGGTTCAGCGATCAGGGGTAGATGAAGATACGGGACGTAGGTTCCCCGTAGCTCCGCAGCGGGTTATCGTGCTGGTAGGTCCTGGTTAGGTAGTCCTAACGGTAAGCGTGAATCCCTAGCGGGATTCCAACACTCACGTATATTTATATAAATGATCCGTACAATATATAATTATTTCAAAACATCGATGTTTTGAAATAATTATATAAGGCCCTTCTAAAGTCTTGGCGTATATTTTGAGGGATGAATGTATAGGTCATTAGTAATCAAGAAACAATAATAGAAAAATAATCCGTACATTGAAAGTACTACATTATTTATAAATTAATACTTGGTACTTACTTACATATAGTTCAATTTTGTTTTATTTTAACATAAAGGAGCTCATTTGTATTCATTAAAATTTTAATTTGTGTGATCGGTTTGAGAGAATAAAAAACTTAAAACATCGGAAGAACATCGATGTAAGTATAGTTATATTTTTTTAAATCGACCTTTGTTACATCCCTACTAGTCGTCCGTCCCGCTTTAAGTATAGTTGCTATACTCTTTGCCGCGTCCTAGTTAGAAAGCAAGATAGTGTAGTGTAATAAGACGCTTCCTGCTTCCTAGTTTGAACCATCCTAGTTAGGATCCTAAATATAGGAAGGTGTAATAAGCCCTTTAGAGGTGCGGGAACCATTATCATTAATACGTACTTGTAGAGTCCGTACAATAAATTTTATTAAGTATTTAGATTTTTAGAATAAGTTGTAAATATTATTTTCTAACTATACTTATATTTATTTATGTAGCTTGCAAGTGCAACGTTACACAAGGGAACATGTAGCTAGTGTAGCTACTCTGCGACTCTGCATCCCTATTCTGAACTCCTAAGCCGAATTTATGTTTTATGTACAGACACATCGCAGACTCAAGTGTCAGATTCGGAAGAGTGAAGAGTGAGCGTTACCAATTCTCTTGTTTGCGAAATGTCAGATTAATCATAAAACACTTTTACTCTTCACTCCGCAATGTTTGGTCCTCTTGAATAAGGAAGGCAGACCCGCAGATTCTCCCTCGGCGTACCGTCCCATATGCCTGTTAGACGAGGCTGGCAAATTATTCGAACGAATAGTTGCCGCTCGTCTCAACGGGCATCTGTCGCGCGTTGGTCCCGATCTGGCTGATAGTCAGTTCGGCTTCAGGGGCGCTCGACTGTAGATGCAGTCTTGCGCGTCCGTTTTCTGTCGGAGCAGGCTGTCTCGGGGTGGAGTGGCGTTGGCGATAAGTCTTGACATCGTCAACGCCTTTAACTCTCTGCCTTGGGACGCAATCAGGGGGGCACTAGTATATCATCAGGTGCCCTCCTACCTGCAAGGCGTGGTCGGTGACTACTTGCGCGACAGGTACATCCTATACATGGACCAAGATGGTACGAGAATCCGAAGGGAGATTACATGTGGGGTTCCACAGGGGTCAGTGTTGGGCCCATTGCTGTGGAACCTTGCGTATGATGGGGTTCTGCGTGTCGACCTCCCCACTGGCATAAATGTCGTTTGCTATGCAGATGACACGTTGGTGACCAGTGGGGATACCTTCGAGAGGACCAAGGAGCTCGCCGAGCTTGGGGTAGAAGTTGTCGTCGCCAAAATCCGCGATTTGGGTCTGGAGATAGCGCCTCACAAGACCGAGGCGCAATGGTTCCACAAACTGCCTAGGAGCAGGGAACCACCAGACTCGCGCGTCCAAGTGGGTGGGTCGGAAGTCAGGGTGGGGCGGTACATGAAGTACCTGAGCCTCACCTTAGACAGTCGCTGGGGTTTCGAAGAGCATTTTGATTGCCTCGTCCCCCGGATCGAAAGGGTAGCGGGTGCCATGCATATACTGCTGCCCAATCTCGGGGGTCCGAGGGAGGAAGTACGCCGCCTCTATGCGGGGGTCATACGATCCGTAGCCCTGTACGGGGCGCCCGTATGGGCGAATAGGTTAGCCATCCGACGCTGTAGGACGAAAATCTACAGCGTCCAGCGAAGGATGGCGCTACGGATCGTACGAGGATACCGCACAGTATCCTTTGAGGCGCGACAATTCTGGCTCGCTTTCCACCACTTGATATTCTGGCGGACATGGATGCGGGGGTCTATGACCGGATTCGTCCGGTCAAGCGATGGAGGCCACCCAGAAGAGGCGATCAAAGGCAGGAACGAATTATCGCGTTCGCGACGTGGCTTCGGGAGGAGCAGTATGCGCGCAAATGCGTCGTTGGAGCAGTCTTGCCGGACTTCGAGGCCTGGATGCAGCGACAAGGTGGACGACTCACCTACAGACTCGCAGATACTCACCGGGCACGGGTGCTTCGGTGATTATCTGTGTAAGATCGGACGTGAAGCGACGGCGGCTTGCTTTCACTGCGGTGGGAGCGGCCAGGATTCCGCATCGCACACGCTCGCAGTGTGCCCTGCGTGGGAACCCGAGTGGCAGATCCTGGTCGGCCTAATCGGGCGGAATCTTTCCCTGCCAGCAGTTGTGTTGGCGATGCTGAGCGGAGATACAGCGCGGCGTGGAGGGCCGTAGCCTCCTTCTGTGAGACCGTAATGGTCCAGAAGGATGCTGCTGAGCGGGATTTGGAGAGGGCCGATCCCACTCGGAGATGACGTCGCCGAGGCGCAGAAGTGCCTCGTGGCGGCCCTCCTGCCCTGTAGCTAGGGCTTAGAATAACAGCTACGGCGTTCCCCCTGCCTGTCGTAAAAGGCGACTAAACGGGGCCTTTGGGGTCGTGGGCAATCAGGGCGAGGACCCTGTGTGTCCAGAAGCGACCCCAAGGAGGACGATGAGTCGATGTGGTCACGACTCATCGTGCGATAGCACAGCGAGGGTGCTGGGGGGAGGTATCACACTTTCCCCGGGACGAGCTATCTTAGCGCCGTGGGTGGAGGGCTGAGCAGGTACGCGTTCAACACGAGAGCCCGCCCCCTCTCTACAGCGCAGATGGCGACCTCCGTGGGGTTTTAGCCGGTAAAAGTCTGGTATAACCTGGCCGCTACCCGATTTCCCCACGAAAAATAATAAACAAAAAGGCATATTTATGGGTCGGTAATTATTGTAATCAGTTTGGTTACCTTTTTTATATGTATAAATAAATATTGATTTATATAAATAAGGTAAAAATATCGTATCAGTTGTAAAAGCAAAAGTTTTCCGACGTAGAAGGTTTTCCAAATTGCTGTCTACCACGAGAATAAGAACAGGACCGTGTTTTTACTTGACCTTTTAAAGAAGCAACCTCCCGTATCAGCTCAGCAACTTGCTTGATCAGATCACTCATGACGTCATTAGAAGACGTACTGGCGACCATGGAGAAGATGGAGCAATCTCGTGAACCTTGTCCGCTAGCTCAGCTACCGCTTCCTTCCTGTTGCGTGTATGTTACTTGGCAGTAGGTACGTAGAAAATCTTCAGGAAAACTCGGTCGCGCCAAAGTAAGCAAATGAGGCAAGAACTGTGAGGGTTTCCGGTCTCCCAACTCCTCGTGCATCAGCAACTGTTGTATTTTTTTATTCTGCGAAGCCGAGAGACGCTTAACTAGCTCTGTCTTGAGTTTCACATATTTATTCGTAGCTGGCGGTGATACAATGACATCTTTGACCTCTGTCGCGTATTGGTGATCTAGCTTAGCCACCACATAGTAAACGTCTGACGTGATTCCTGAAAGAATAAAATGTCCTTCTATCTGCCGAAAGCAAAGTTCGGGTTCCTCGGGCCAAAAAGCCGGTATTCGCATACCGACATTTGCTCATCTCTCTAGAATCTTCTTTGACACTACCGTCATCTTCTTGTGTGTCGGTCAATTTTCTAGAACGTGGACGTTCGAACTCGGGGTCACCATTTTGTAGTGCCCTTTGCGATCAAGACTAGCTAGACTGATAGGTAAAGGCACTACAACTAACTAAGTCAAATGATGAGGTTGACGGGCCAGTTGGCGCCATTGGTTAAGACTCTGGTTAAGATTCCTCCTATCGCCAATCTGCGAACTATCTCTTCATCCAGTCCAGTGATGGCTGCAGTCTTGTTGGGACACTCGAAGAATTTTCTTGCTGTGTTCCCGTCGTCGGTGGTTCCTGATTCTTGCTTTACTATATCGACCAAGGGATTGATCTCATTTTTAAATCCATCTTGGATATGTTTTTTCCTTGTATGTAACATTGCTTTGTGCTCATTTCCTCTTGCAGCCCACTTCTTAAAATCGAGTCGATATACTATATGGAGAAGGCATTCCATAGAATTAATACGAGCATGTAGTGATGACAAACCAAATTTATACGCATCAGAGGATATAGTATTTGATGCAACTGTAATTAGATTATTCATTTCGGTAGGTTTAGCTAAGCACAGGAAGCATGTAGCGTTTGACCAGCTTTGGAAAGATAGGTGCCAATGTTGGCAATAAAAATACACATTTTGTGAAAATGTAAACTGTCTACCTATTACGGTTCATGAGAGATTTTAAAATAGTATTGTCGTTAAAAATTTAATAAACGCACTGCACACCATTATAATGTTGATATGAAGGACGAAATAATTGGACAAAATAAACAAATAAAGTTATACTATTTTTTTTTTTAGTTAACATTATATATTATTTTAAAATATTTTAATTAGGTGCTGCATAAATAAATTCAAACAGTGCAAATAGTGCTCATTAAAATTCACAAAAAAATCTTAATCATTATCTGCTAAGGTCTTCAGCATGACGAAGTAAGAAAAATTTGTCTTTAATATCTGTAACAAATGTGACATTTAGATATTTTAAAGTAGTGTAGAAAATAACATAGGTTAGTAGCTACCTATACTTTAAACCTACTCGCGTCAACCTGGGTGAAAATTTTAACCATTTAACCCGATGTTACACAACACAACCCGATGGTACGTCATTATAACCGATCTTTTAGCGCAATTGTGTTAAAATTACGTACAGTTATGTTAACTACACATTCAGGTATTATTATTTAACCGAGGTTGACGCAAGAGAGAATAGTATTGACAGTTTTGATACAATCAGTCGAGAAAATATCAATATATTACTTTTTTTGAAAGGGTAAGTATACAGTACTAAAATGCCAATCAATTTTAGACGCTGACGCCGTACTTATAGTACAAAGTATAAAATGAGGTCGCTTTCCGCGTCTGTCTGTCTGTTTATCCGCTAATTCCTAAACCACGCAACGGATTTAGATGCGGTTTTCACCATGAGTTAGATCATTTTCCCAGGAAGGTTTATATATAATACATCTATGTTATATAAAAGTCAATGTTTCGTAAACACAGATTTTTTTGCGCTTTCTTTGCTAACGCTTACTATACTTTACGAGGAATATCAAAACTAAGTAATTGTGTATCTTTAAAATATCTACAAAAAAGTCCGGGATTGTATATGTCTGTCTGTATCCTATGGATAACCCACAGTAACCTTTTTTTTTTGTAGGTTATACTTTCGTAGTTATTTTGACCCATATCATATTAATCCTGATCTAATTAAGGAAGTTAGTTACGACGGGCATTTAATGTAGATAAAGTTTGTTCTTTACAGAAAATCATTATCATTTGTATTTTAAAAGATATCACTGATTTAAAATTTGGAAGAAACAGTATTCGTAATACCGTGAACGGGCGGGCAGAGAGTAGCGCGGGCGCGTAAATCGCTCGACACCACACGATATTGCACCCGTGCGAAGCCGGGGCGGGTCACTAGTATAGTACAAAATTATCATCCTTTACCAAAAGCTCATTGTTTTAAATCACTAAATGTTATGATAAAATTATATATATCATTCTAATATTGACAAAGAAACACCTCTTTCTGAGTAGAACATTCTAGTCTTACCGAACCACGAACTATCGATAGATGTCCTTTCAAAACAAGTACCCTCGGCCTATGAATAGGTACTATCTATAGTTTAAGTACCAATAAAACACGATAAAAAATAATAGTGTTGCCGCAGCCCATGCTGTCGATAGACTATTGAATCGGTAACACTAGTACACCATTGCCAGAGCAGTCGGTCCTGGTAATCTTTAGACTGATTCTTCAGCAATTACACTAAGATTTTAAGAGAGGTAGAGCGTAGCGTTTATTCGCTCAAAGAACAGCTCGACTGGGGAAGTACCTCCACCTTACAGAATACCGCAGCCAAATAACTTTATGTTGTGTTCCTGCGCGTGAGTAAGGTTGCCAGAGCTCATAGGGGAGGGGGAAAGGTCGGTAACGCGTGAGCGATGTGTGTTGCAAGCGTCCATATGGCTACGGTAACCGCTTCCCATCAGGCGGGCCGTATGCTTGTTTACCGACATAGTCGTATAAAAAAAAAAAAAAAACTAGCGATAATTTTCCATCGATGTTTGGTACTCTTTAAACATTGTTTAAAATAGAAATAGAAACCTAAAGTAGGAATATCTCTACATACCGAAGCCATAGTCTGGACTCCCACGCTGACCATACCCAATGCCTTTACGCCAATTGACTTCTGAGACTGATATAACAGAACGTACAACAGTTTTCTGTTTCTTGTGTCCATGTACTCCCAGGGTACACTGTACACAGCATCTGGCAAAGCTTCGCTCTAGAAAATTATATAAAACACACCATCACACAACACCCGTAATCCAGATTATGTTAATATCCTAACTAATATTATAAATGCGAAAGTGAGTTTGACGGGCCAGTTGGCGCAGTTGGTTAAGGTTCACCTTACGCGTCGCAGGTCGTGGGTTCGTTTCCCACACAGAACATGCATTTGTGTGCATGAAAATATCTGTATGTCCTGAGTCTGGGTGTAATTATGTATATTAAGTATGTATTTACAAACAAAAAAGTAGTATGTGTATTATATCAGTTATTTGGTTTCCATAGTACAAGCTCTGCTTAGTTTGGGATCAGATGACCGTGTGTGAGCAATGTCCCAGGATAAAAACAGGATAAAAAAAAGTTTGTATTTACGCCTCACTCATTTATTGTTTGTTACGCCTCACTCAACGGATCATCATGAAATTTGGCATGCAGATAGCCTATGGTATGGAGAAGGACATAGGCTACTTTTTATCCCGGGAATGCGGGTGAAACCGCAGGGGACAGCTAGTATTAGATAAGATTGTGTTAATCGAAAATAATCCTAATGTGTAGGTTCTTAAATTATATTGTTTTAAACTTACGGCTGAAGCAATCTTTTAGGTAATTGGTAATTAGGTAATCGTAAGGCATATCGAGCTAAATTTAAATTAAATTAAATAAATGCACAGCTTAGTGGAATATTTTATAGGTAATTCTTTAGTTGGTTCCTTTATTATCATTACATAAATAAGATAGTTACCGCTCAAAATTTTGAGAACATCGCGACGAAAAATAAAGTTTGAGCTATAATTAACTTTTTTTACATGCTATTTTATTTTTATGAAATATTTTTGAATAAGTCTTTTCTTTGAACATTTGACATTACAATATTTTTTTTTTCTCGCTTGTAATATGTACCAACACGCCTAACTGTGCGACAAAGTTTTACGGTGTCCAGCTTTGGATAGCGCTTTGATTGGCGTTCAATAATACGGACCTTTTTAATTTTTTATTTATTATAATATATCATATTCAATTTAAAAATCAATAGGTCTGATGATTGTGAATAGAATTTTTGTTAATATCAATCCATTGAAAGTAAATATTACCAAGTAAAAGATGTACTGTACACCATCGTTTCTCAATCTGGCGGAATAAAGCCCTAAGTGCCGATTCTGTTGTAAATCGCACTAAACTAATTTTAGTCACATTAATCTCTTTCTTACAAACATTATTCAAAAAACATAGAACATATTTAAAGCCTAAAGCTCAAATTAGTCTTTGCCGTTTTCATTTGCGGGTATTTAGACGATAATGTAATAATAAGTTTTATTTATCTCCACAAATACATAAAGGTGAAAATAAAAAATACATGTCATAAAACACTATAAGTACTTATAATGTTTTGTGGAGACTGGAGCACATACTAAGGTTTGACAACCTGTTTTACAGGTCTCCAGGTCCCTACATCTTAGACCTGCAGGGCTATTTTAAAACGCTCGGATTCGACATCGGAAATGGATTATAAAACTACAAAGGCGATTTTCCGCAATTGCTATTTTAATTTCCGAATTCGAATATTTTTGAGGTTTCTTTAGGGAAATATCAATTCGATTCATCAAAAAGGTTTAGGAAATTAAAATAACAACTGCTGAAATTCGCCTCAGAAATTTTGGAATCCGTTTTCGATATCGTATCCGACGTTTTAAAATAGGTGTATATTTTGTTACAGACAATACTTAATACTATAAGTCAGCAGAGACACGATGTTAGCCATCAAACAATCAAAGTAATGTTTATCAGAAAATATTGCAAATAAAAAATAATAATGTGAACAAAATGAAAGATTTTGATCATAATTAATATATAAACCCCCTTATTCTAATAATCGCTTTTTAACTGAATCAGTGTAATAGTGTGCCACGTCTCACTCTTTCTATCACCAAATGTCACCTGTCAGATAAAGACTTCGGAATTTTAGCTAATCAACGTTTGATAACTTTATTATGAATCAGGGGGAAAGTGTTTATGTGTATTTATCAGAATAGAAAAGTGAATATTAGAATTTTCCAATGAAAAAAAATCGTTAAAGCAAAATGATTTGGTAAATTGAAATGATTTTATGTAGTAGTTGAGTAGGCAAAAGGATATACGATGTAAAGATGTTTGACGAAAATATACTATAATGTGGGATTGGCGAGTGTACTAGTGCGCTGGGAACTAGAAAGAACTCGGTCGGGAGACAATGCCCGACGATAAGAAACAATAATATTTTGGGATTAATAATCAGGCACCTATGAGTGGAACCCGACTGTCAATTGCAATTAACCGTGAGGACATGACTATCAGGGGGCCTACCACAAGCTCTTAAAACAAGGTTAAAATAACCTTATTTGTCTTTTGTCCCGTTTTGAGGTCGGATGTCAAAGAAAGACAAAAGTCAAATAAGGTTATTTTAACCATGTTTTAAGAGCTTGTGGTTCGCCCTCAGGCCTTGAATCAGAGTAGGAAAACGCGAATATGGATACGGCTTATGAACACATGTCATAAGATTTTCAGTGGAATCATAATCCAAAATTTAAGTAGCCATTTGCGAAGTATCTCTTTGACTTGAAATTATGTAATTTGAAAAATATTACCAGTATATTAATTATTATTTTTAAAGATTTTCTATTACGAGGATCATGACTGCAAACACACACAACCATTTTCGAGTTATAATAGACGATACCAATATGATACCAGTGTAGGTATACATATTATAGTTGCAAGGTTTTTTATGTAACTTTTTGGCTTCTTTTTGGGTCGCTGCACTAAAAAGGTTGAGAATCGATGTTGTAGTCCTAAATTTACTAGAATATTTATCAAAACATATATAATTCTTATTTTTTTACAACGGGCATTTATGTAGCTAGACAAAATAAGATTGTACGTACCTTTGACTTCAATAGTTCAAACACAATAGATAACTGTATCAGTTGTTCATTTAATATTATCGTTAGAGGTAAATAACGCATTAAGGCATCTGCTTGCTGAAACATATACATATTTGTAAGCATTATCTTGACATATTTTTTAGAGCAGTGTTTCTCAATCTATATAGCCTTTAAAGCGCTCGTGGTGTAGCATGATAAGCCGTTCTTAATCGATCGGCAAAGTTAAGCTACCACCGTCGTGGTCAGTACCTGGATGGGTGACCGCCTAGTGGTAATTCAAATCGACCGTTTCCGTGCTTCGGAAGGCACGTAAAGCCGTTGGTCCCGGTTATCACATAATTGTGATAGTCGTTAAGCTAGGCAGCTTGAAAAATTCCAACAGTAGGTTGACCACTAGCCTACCTCCACCGATCCGCAGTGGGCACGCGTGGTGGAGTATTGCCCAAGCCCACTCCCTTTTGCCCTCATTTGTGAAAGGAGGTCTGTGCTCAGCAGTGGGACATTATAGGCTGATGATGACGATGATGATGATGATAGCCTTTAGCTGCTTGTCAAAAAAGAGAGGTAAGTTTTTTCTTTTAGTTTTGGTTTTTTATAAAACGACTTACCATTAGCGAGCATTCGAGAAATAAAATGCAACCACAAATTTGATGGAAAGCGTAGTATATTAACAGCACCGGGCCGAAGATATTTGACATTTGCGATGCAAAACTGTAACAGAATAGTTTACTCTCTTAGAATATAATATAAACCATATCTTGTAAATCTCGCATACTTAAATATTCTTCAAAAATAGCAGTACTTGGTCTCCAACCATAATTATTTATTATGCTAACAAGTTTACCGTCGCGAGCGTCGCGTCGCGTCGGTAAATTGATTCATATAGTAGCTTAACGTATACTTACTTTGTTATAAATCCATGATAAATGATATACTCCTTCAGCGTAATGAAAACACGCTCATTTTCCTCTTTGGAGTACCATAGCATTTTATACTTTCCCTCACCAATACTATTCTCAGGTCTTGGAAAATTCTCAAGGTTATATATAAGGATCCTCAAGTGTCCCCAAAGATGAAACACCATGATTAACATGAGTCAGTCGACGGCAGCTAGAGCATAAGTACAGCTGACGGATATGTACACGTTAAAAATAACTACCGCTATATACCCAGGATAATGATACAAGTAGTCGAAAGGTAGGCTGTAGTACACAGAGTGTTCAAATGTGAGATTCAGTGGTTTGTCCGACTTGAAAGCACCAGCATAGATATTGGTACAAAATGGTATCATATTGAACATCATTAAGCCTAATATTGGCACTGACATTATGACCATTATCATGAAGTGGCATATCTTGTGGATTTGTAGTTGTACCTGAAATAATTTACATTATTATAACCATGGTAATAAATGCCGAATTCTTCAGGGATGAATTCTCGACGCAACTTTATTCCTGCTGCATATCAACGATCTCCTGAACCTCGTTATCTTCGACATGCCACCGTGCCGTTGAGAATTCAACCTGGTTAAGCCCGATGCTTCCAAAATACAGACGTGCTTGTTCACAGCCAAACGGAGTACTTTAAACCTGACTGCTACTTTCCTAAATATAACGTGATCTCTTGATATAACCGTGAAAAGCATAAAACTACTGCCAAAAAACTTGGCATCCTCTGTAAAATAAGGCGATACTTCACATTGGACTTTACGTGTCGGTCCAAATAAACGCAAATACATAAGTATAACAATTAGCTTACTAAGCGACTCGTCCCACACCAGAGAATAATGAGATTGTATAGCAGTAGACATATTTACTGGCTTGCCAAGCCATTGCCCAAGCATTTTATGGGAGTGTAAAAGCATTTACTGGGCTGAGTGTGATATATTCTCTTCTTCGGCATGAGAGCATTGAGCAGGAGGTCTTCTAATAAAAATAAAGAAATTACCTTTTTGGCGTAATCAGATTTTGCGTCATGATTATATAAATGAATATTCCTAATAAAATCAAATGTAAAATTCGTAAATTTTTTAAAAAAGAACAATAATATCCTTGTCTGAAAAAGATGAACAACATAAATTAATACTTGACTCATCATAAATACTGATAGCAATGGCCCTGATTCTGTTGTTCACAACTAAACTAATTTTAATGTCACTATGTCTCTTTCTAACAAAGAACATAAGAAAAGGATGTAAGAAATTTAGTCCTGTCAAATTAGTCCAATGCTTGTTTTCAATATAAATTTAGTCGCCATCTATCGCGGTTACGCCTAAATACACGCAAAATAAGACGGCAAAGATTAATTTGCAACTTAAAATATGTTCTATCCTTTTTCAATCATGTTCGTAAGAAAGAGATGAGATGTGACTAAAATTAGTTTAGTGCGATTTACAACAGAATCGGCACCATTGGCCCTGATTCTGTTGTTCACAACTAAACTAATTTTAATGTCACTATGTCTCTTTCTAACAAAGAACATAAGAAAAGGATGTATAGAAATTTAGTCCTGTCAAATTAGTCCAATGCTTGTTTTCAATATAAATTTAGTCGCCATCTATCGCTGTCACGCCTAAATACACGCAAAATAAGACGGCAAAGATTAATTTGACAACTTAAAATATGTTCTATCCTTTTTCAATCATCTTCGTAAGAAAGAGATGAGATGTGACTAAAATTAGTTTAGTGCGGTGTACAACAGAATCGGCACCAATGTCTGTTATTTGTTGACCGAGCGACCGCGAAGCATCTCCGTTTCAGCTTGGGCAAAAATGCTTACGCTGTCCAGATGTCCGGCTGTTCTTCTCTACACTCTTCTCATTGGGGAGGGGGGAAAGGTCGGTAACGCGTGAGCGATACGTTCTGTATTGCAAGCGTCCATATGGCTACGGTTACCGCTTACCATCAGGCGGAACGTATGCTTGTTTACCGACTCAGTCGTATAAAAAAAAAAAAAAAACACTCTTCGCTTCGCATGACTCAACCGACTCTCGTGAAATTTTGTAAGCAAGTTAGTTATTTGACGGGCCAGTTGACTTTGGTTAAGATTCTACCTAGCGCGCCGCAGGTTATGGGTTCGATTCTCATACAGGACATGCATTTGTGTCCATCATAAATGGAATTTAGTCTAAACTTGTCAATAGTCACAGTGATAACAAATTGTGTGTTTAGTAATTTTCCCTTGGTTTAAATTTTAATTTCTATGGCAGAACTCATGTTCACTTTAAGGCCTTTGCTTGCGGCGGTGTTGTGTGACGAGTCGCTCACTTCCCCCCAATATCGTCAGGAGGGCAAAGGCTGTCACACGCGTCATACTTGTGAACAGGTGCTTCTTGTGGGGCTGGTCAGCTTAAGTTTGCTATTTATTTACTTATTAAATATAGATTCAGTCTACTTTGTAGTTTTGCCGCCGCGCCGGGGCACGCAATTGTTGTCAGTGCGATTAGAATTTAAATATTATGTATGAATGTAAGCTTGTTTTGAAAAGAGTAATTGCTGAGTTTATTGCCGGCTCTTCTCAGCAAATGCAACCTTCCGAACTGGTATTAGAGTATTAGAGCCAGACTTTTCATAAGTTTATTTTATTTTTTTATTCCACTAACTTGGCAAACAAGCATACGGCCCGCCTGATGGTAAGCGGTTACCGTAGCCTATGGACACTTGTAACACCAGGGGTATCACTCGCGCGTTGCAAAGGAATATTTGAATAAATGATTTTGAATTTTTGAAAAAGTTGCTGTACCAAAATGGACTCAAGAAGCAAGGGATAGGATAAAATGGAAAACTTTAGAGAAGGCCTTCATCGAAAGACAAGCTATGGCAAATGATATGGAATATGATGAGAAGCAACGGAGAGAGACTCAAATGAATATTAGTAATCTATTTAATCATATTTACGTTTATTATAAATGATAGAGTATATATTTATGTAGTTACGCTCTTTGTCTGTCTAGCCTACTCCACACAAAATAACTTATGTTAGCTAATTATTCATAGATATAGGATATAGGACAGGGAAACTAGGGGTTATGTTAAGATAGATTAAGGTTATTTATAAAACCTAGTATAATAAGATATAAAATGTTTAAGTAAATTCACGATATAGAAGTAATAAAACAAAGAATCAAGTGCTGCAAAAAAAAAAGTAGTCGTAATTTTTCAAACACAACAAGAAAGCTGAAAACGATGAAAGGGCAGGAGATTTATCTTAAAAACCTAAACACTTACATACCTTAACTTATAACGACACATGAAATGCATAAACCTGAACAATATTGCCAAAAAATCGTAAACTCTATATTAGAAGGTTTAAAATGCATAAAAAGGATAATTAAACGCAATATTCTATCAGAAGTGGCGCTAGAGCTCATGAAAGAAAGGAATAAACTATAAAATAAGCCTAAATTAAATAAAACCGACAAAGAAATTAATCTTGAAGTAGAATCTTGTTATTTCTTTGTTTGGAATTATACAATTACAAACAAAGAAATAACAAGATTCTACGATTACTACAGAATTAATACCATACAAAGGCACCTAGACAAATCTAGATCCGCCAAAAAAGCTTACAAAGAACTGAATAGAACAAAGACATGGAGTCCATCTCTAAAGCCCGGCTCTACCAAAAGTATGTCCCGAATGGAGGTCATAAATACAGCTACGCAGTTTTACACAAAACTGTATAGCCAGCCAGACTCAATAAAGCAAAGGAGTGCTGTCAACCAATGCATAGAAACCTCCCCAACTCCAGAGTTCACAGAGCCTGAAATCCTAAAGCAAAAGATGAAGCTCAAACCAGAAAAAAGTGCGGGACCACTCTTCTATTCATCAAAATTTTAGAAAAAGAAGTTGTGCCTCCCGATTGGACCGAATCTGAAATTATCTTACTCTATAAAAAAGGCGACGAGGCTGACATATGGAATTACCGCCCGATAAGCCTGATGCCTTGTCTCTACAATTTATTTGCCTCAAAAAATAACCCAAAAAAGTCTTGGAAAACAATAAATAATATATTAAATAAACAAAACTCTAAATCTCCTCCCACTGAACTTTTGGCTTCTAATCTAAATGACCATAAAACCTCAATAAACCATGTGAATCAATTTTTTGCGAATATTGGTAGAAATCTTGCGACAAAACATACAGATAACTGCATTAAACATGCCCCTTACCTACGGGATAGAGCTCAAATTGATTCCTTTGTACTCCTCCCGCCTGACCGATCGGAAGTTGAAAGTCTTATTATGAGTCTCCGCACTGATTCTGCAGCTGGGTGGGATGGAATTACTGCAAAGATTCTTAAACTAACTCGATACACCCTAGTACCCCTGATTGCATATATCTGTGAGCTATGTATATCAAAAGGAATTTTCCCTAAGGTATTAAAGAGGGCCATTGTACATCCCATTTACAAGAGTGGGGATAGAGACGATGTCAATAATTATAGACCTATATCGGTTCTCCCAGCGTTGTCAAAAGTATTGGAAAAGGTCCTCAATAATCGGCTGATCGACTTCTTACAGACTAGTAATAGTCTGTCTGAAAACCAATATGGTTTTCGTAGAGGAAAATCATGTGAGGATGCAGTAGCCGCCCTAGTTGATAACGCTGTTAGAACTCTTGATAAGAAATCTAAATGTCTTGGCATTTTCCTTGATCTTTCCAAGGCATTTGACACCGTCTCTATTCCCATCCTCATTGGAAAACTTGAGAGGATGGGCGTTAGGGGCTTAGCACTTGATATTTTTAAAAGTTATCTGTCGGAAAGGACACAATGTGTTAAAATTGGCAACTCTATAAGTAATGAACTGACACTATCATTTGGAGTCCCACAAGGTTCAATTTTGGGTCCAACATTGTTCCTAGTGTATGTAAATAGTCTTTGCAGTCTTTCCATTCCATACACCAATATTTATTCGTACGCAGATGATACAGCCCTACTTATTTCCGGTCATACGTGGACTGAAGTCCAGGAGCGGTCACAATTTGCACTCGGCGTGGTCATGTCCTGGTTGTCTGCTAACAAGTTAACACTAAACTTAGAAAAGACACACTATCTCACCTTCTCACTTAAAACATCTACACAACCAGATGACACATTTGCCATAAAAGCACATGTTTGCAGAGGTGTTACTCATTCATGTTCATGCCTGCCTATAACTCAAGTAAAAGAGGTTAAATATCTTGGCATTACTATAGATAACCTACTAACTTGGAAATCTCAAATAGGTAAATTAACTGGCCGAGTGAGAAAACTAACCTCAATTTTTAAGAACCTTCGCTACTGTGCTGATCATGATACACTCAAGATGGTTTATGATGCGCTGTGCCAATCTATACTCTCATTTTGTATTACGGTTTGGGGAGGTGCTCCTAAAACTACTTTCTTACAACTGGAAAGGGCACAAAGAGCCGTTTTAAAAGTCATGACCTCTAAACCCTACCGACATCCAACTTTACTTTTGTATAAAGAATGCAAAGTCATGACCGTGAGACAGCTCTTTGTGCTCCATACTATTTTGCGTAAGCATTCGTCGCTTAAATTTGATCCTAGGCAACTAGATAAACGAAGAATAGCAAATGTCTGCCCTGTCGAAAGCCACAGGACAAAATTAGCGAAGCGGCATTTTAAAATTCTCAGTGGCCAGTTATACAATACAGTTAATAAAAAGTGCAACATATATTCCCTTAATAAATACAAATGTAAGATTAAACTAAGAGATTGGCTAAAAACATTAAATTACGAGGAGACAGAGTTTTTAATCTGAATACCTAAAAATAAACAAATATTGCTTTTCATTTTTCATTTCACACACACACACACACAGACACCCCTACACATTCACAAAACACCTCTTCACATTCACCACACACCACTCGCACAAACAACGCATACACACCTCCTCATCCAGTAAAAACGCAAAGAGGCTTTTGCAGTTATTTTCCTCATCTTTATTTTTATATTATTTTTAATTTTTGAAGTTATTTGTATGTAAAATCACTAGCGTAAATTACATCTATGCTGTTTGTTATAAAAGACTACGAGTAAGGTTTAAAGTAAGAGAGAACCCTGATACCCATAACACAAGTTTAATCTTAGCTTGGGTGCCAGGAGTTTCAACTGATCTGTGACTTCAATTGTACAAAACAAACTATTGTGTAATTTTTTGTATAAGCCACATTTTTGTAATGATTAGTTTTTGTTAATTGTAAAACTGCAAATAAAGAAATTTTAATTATTATTATTTATTTATTACTCTTGCGTACTGGAAAGAATATCCCCAGACATCGACGCACGCCAGCTGGTGAAACAAGCTGGATTCAGAAGCGGTTTCAGCATAGCGGATCATATTCAAGTAGTCGACCAGGTTATTGAGACATATTTGTAATTCCGCAGACCTTTGTATATATAGCTTTTCTAGATTATAAAAAGGCTTTTGATTCTTTATCACATGTTGGCATCTGGGAAGCATTGCGGTCACAAAATATAAAAGAAAAATATTGTATAAATATACTCAAAAACATTTATGCCAACAGTACAAGTAGAGGCAAACTAGATAGAGTAGGGGAAAAAGTCAACATAAATAGAGGCCAAAAATCTTCATAGCTGTTTTACAATATATAATGAAAAGCTTCCATGGTCTACGTACGGTATCAGCATAAACGGGAATTATCTAAGCCATCTCAGATTCGTCAACAACATTATTCTGTTCTCGGAATCTTCAAATGAATTAAACAAAATGATAAATGATAAAACCAGGCTTGTACAAGAGTTGGGTATGAAATAAATCTCGACAAAACGAAAGTCATGACTAACCACCACGCTACCCATCTCGGTAAACAACATCTCTCTCGAGTTCGTAGAAAAATACGTGTACCTAGGCAAACATATCTCTTTTAGCAAAGAAAGAGGTACTGAAGAAGTAGCTAGAAGAGTAGCGATCATCTGGAAAAAGTACTTGGCTCATAAAGAAATATTTAAATCACAGCTCCCGTTGCCTACCAAGAAGATAGTTATGGACTCTGAAATTATTCCATGCCTCACCTACGGTTGTAAACCTGGACATTCGATCTTAAAACTAGAAACAAAATCGAAACTACCCAAAGAAGAATGGAGAGAAGTTGCCTAGGTATAAAATTAAAAGACAAAGTAAGAAGTGCAGACATCCGCAAGAAAATAAAAATAACCGATGCGCTAATATTATCTCTTCAAAGAAAGTGGAAATGGGCCGGACACGTGGCTAGGTACACCGACGACAGATGCACCCAGAGAATAATAAAATGGTCAGGACCGCGAGGCACCAGAGCGAGAGGACGCCCTTTTGCTAGATGGACAGATGAAATAGCGGCGGAGGCGGGCCGAAATTGGCTGGAGACTGCAGAGAACAGACAAAAGTGGAAATCCTAGGAGGAGGCTTTTACCCGAAAGGGGTCCATACATATAACATTAAACATGTAATAGCAATAATATTATTAATGGAAATGTTCAAATTATTGCTAAACTAATTGTACATAATTTATTTTACTGTAATTGTTTTGCATGGAATTTAAATAAAGCTTAATTATTATTTGTATCTTTCCTTTTGGAATTTCACGGTCCAAGGACCGGACCTTTGGGAGGCGTGCATGGGGATACAGATCCAACACGTAGACCCCTTTAAGATACTTTAATGTGCTGGGATATGAGTACTAAGCGAAATAATCTAGTGTCGCAGTCATTTGCGTTCTGGTTGGCACAGGTGTAGAGCAAATCGTCTACGCGGTCTACCGGTCATTATTATTAACATTACATCCATGCTTGCGGAGCGGAATCGACGAGGGAATTCCATATAATTATCGAGACTCGCCAAGTCTACACTTCACAGAGCCACTAGTTTATTTATAACAGGTATAAATAAATCCCTGGTCCCTCCCTGGTCAATAATGGACTTTTTTAGACCTAGTGTTTTAATCTGCGTTCCCTGGATACTAGTAATCTACTAGTATGTCACTGCGGGTTTCAAACTGGTCTTCTGCCTGTATTAGGGAGCCCGCCAACGAGCTACTTTTTGTAGGTGCATTCATCACGGCATTAAAAATGCTGTTTATTTGCTATATTTTCTAGCATGTGGCAGTTTCAGTATTGAACTGTGTTCTATATTCGGCGACAAAATAATCATTTGTAACATGGATGGGCTCCCCGAGTTATTTAGCCGTTACAACATAAAAATACAATTTAATGATCCATGGAGTACTAACAGCAGCAATTATAGTCATCAATGTAGTTATATATGAATGGCCCAAATCGAACAAGCTGAGTTTTCCCATATTATCCTTTAGATATATAATTTCAAGAGGTATGATGACGGATTGGGCGGCGAACGTTAGTATTGTGCGAACTACGTAGTATTTAATTTCCTCTTCGCCCAATTCCTTCCGCGGCCAACCGCCATAAAACAATAATATTTTCTTCATCGTGTTCATGTAAATGAGTCCTTGAGCATTTTTCACCTTACTGAAATAAAAAAAAAATTCAATATCCGTCCGAATATTGTTGTACCTATCTGGATTGCTACCACCTTTGAAAACCTGCACATGTGTGTAGTCTACACACTACTCCCTTTGAGGCTGTGTGCTTACCAGCTTCGGCAACTTCATTATAGGCTAATAGCTAATTTGGGTCCATTTGGGTTCGTTATTTTTTGTAATATTCATAAATGACTTCATTGATCGCCTAAATTGTCCATGTCTATTGTATGTTGACTTATTTAATGTAATAACTGGTATCCGCGACACTACTGCCAAAGTATTACTATGTTGGTAAAACTGTGCTACTGCTCTCCAACAAGACCTTGACATTATTTGTGAATGGTGCATCAAAAACCATATGTTCTTGAACGTACAAAAATGTTTTAGTATCTCATTTACTAGGAAAATTAATAAGATATCTTTTGATAATACCTTGCACGGCCAAATTCTTGAACGAAGGTCCGTTGCAAAAGATTTCGGAATTATATTCGATGACAAATTATCTTTCCGCAACCATTACGATTATATCATTAGCAGAGGCTCTCAGATTCTGGGCTTCATTGCTCGTATTACTAAACCATTTAAAAATCCTAGTAGCCTTATTTTCCTATTTGAAACCTTAGTTGGAACAATATTGGAGTATGGCGCAGTTATTTGGTCTCCCTTTTATCAAATTCATACAGATCGTATCGAAAGGGTTCAACGAAACTGTCTCAGAATATTATGTTTTCGATACCGCATACACCGTAAGGAAAGGTTAACTAATTTTGACATACTCTCGCTAGAATCTAGGCGATCTCTCACCGATTTTATATATTTATATAAAATATAAAATTATGCACTCCTTGTTATCTTGTTTAAATATTAATACAAATTATAGGTCTCGCAAACCTAATGTTTTCTCTCCCGCAATAATACTTCCTCGTTCGTATGTGCCGGCAATTCAATGAGCTAATTAAAGACAACCCCTCACTAGATTTGTATTACGCTAACTTCAATATTTATAAGAGTCAAATATGTTATATCGTCAAAGATTCATAATTTCTTCATAATTAAAATGCTCTGTAGGTTCATAATCACTGCATGCTTGATTAATCTACTTACTTGATATAGGTAAACTATATTTTAGTAAGTATTTATATATTAGTTACCTACTTAGGTACTTAAAGTTCGTACAAAAGTTTTCTTTCTGGAACACATGTTTTGGGTTACATTTAGATCCAGTAACTTTTTCATAATTGGATACACATTTATAATTGTAACCTGTTTTGTGTTTAATAAAATAAATAAATAAAAAAAAAGATTTTGGCATTTCGATAGAGCTATGTATGGATATGATTGTTCGCAACCGATTTGGAAGTACTGTAAATGGTGAAAATTGAGAAAGACTTTGATATTGATAATTCCTAAACAAAACTTGTGGTACTAGTTGCGAGAATACCATGTCTTTAGATAACCATTACCTACCTTCTCAATCAATTTGGACTGGTTGCGACATACGGAATATACCTAAACTTAAAAGAGTGATTTTTCGCCATTTTCTCCTTGGCAAAATGTGTGTTAGGTACTAGTTGCGAACTCAGTGGTAACTTGTTTAATAATAATAATAATAATAAAATTGATTTATTTCTCCCACAATAAGTTACAAATATAATACAATAGCTACATTAAGACAATAAAATACTTAAATTGCGGGAGACTGGTGCCTAAACTAGGCAGAGCCTGTATTTCAGGACACAAGGTCTCCACCCCACGGTTGATGTAAACATATTTTTTTTTTAATCTCAAGTGACTTTACAAAAACAAGAAAGGTATGTGGGATAACATGACAATTTGTACATAATTTTTAATATTGATTATAAAAAAAAAAGAAATTGAGGAACCACTGTGCAAGGAGTAAGTGTGTATTAGGTGTGTTTTAAAAGTGTGTAGAGGTGGGTGGGTGTTGATGTGTAAGTAAGGGTATGTGCGTATGGGGTGAGTGTGAGTGAAGGTATGTGTAAAAGAGTGATTTTTCGCCATTTTCTCCTTGGCAAAATGTGTGGTAGGTACTAGTTGCGAACTCAGTGGTAACTTGTATTAGCCTTTTACACTAGTTTTAAGTTTTCAGCCGGTTGCGATCTACGGAACCCTAAGAAAATACTTTTTGTTAAATTCTAAAGCAAAATTAGCGTATTCTGTAGTTCTGTATTGGAGCGCGAACCTCAGCTCAGTGCGTTAACGGGGGGAGGGGAGGACTTTAAAGTCACAAAAAAAGACACCCGATCTTACATAATTATTTTGAGAACTATATGATAGCGCGATTTAAAAGTAAACAGCGCCGTCTATCGGTCTAGCCCAGGGATTCCCAAACTTATTTTAACTGTGACGCCCTTGGGAAGTTGCCATATTTTTGCGACGCCCTGGCCTTCTTGCCATACATTTACCTACTAGTTGTAGTTCTAGCCTAATAACAATTTGTCAGAAAAACTTCAAATAGCATCTAATTTTTTTATTAGAAAATAAAGAACATAACGTAAAATCAAAAAAGGAAAGCAAACAAAAACGATAAAAAGCAAGCACACCCTTTTTTATCTCTTTATTCTTATACTTGTTCTTAATTACTGCAACTGCAGAGAAACCCGTCTCGCACAAGTATGATGTCGCAAAAGGTAATAAAACCTTCAATGCTGCAGTGATTCACGATATTCTTTATAAACTGAGCTCCAAAATTCAAGTAGCTGACACAGACAGCCAACCTATTTAGATCGCCTCACGCCGCGACGCCCCTGGTCGCACAGTTTGGGAACCCCTGGTCTAGCCTATTTCTATATAATAGTTATCATTTCAGTTTCTGCTTATTTTTATACAATATCTATTCTAAGTGCATAAAATCTCAAACCTTAGTTTTGATAAGTGTTGAATTAAAAAGCATTTACATACGTGAGTTCAGCGCCATCGCTGAAAAGATTCATTTTTCTATAAATCAATCTACCGAAGATACGACTAACTTGTGAACAGGGCAGAAACGGTAGCAGCTATTTATTCGCACGTTATTAAAACAAATAGATATAATATCAAATTAGGTTAACTAGAGCCTACTAATCTATGCTAAATTAGTACCTTTTGTTTGATCAAAGGAATTTTCTTGACAGTTGAAGGTCGGTAGATCAAGACGTGGGTATAGATATCCATAATTATGGCAGGCAGTTCACGTTGACACTAAATGGAGCCATGATTGTTAGGTGTACTGGATAGCTTAGCTACTTACCTACTTAGCTCAAAGATTAAATATTATATTATAGCTTCCTTCCGCGGACGCTAATACCACAGAGGATTGTATTGTATCTGTGCTAATACTGTGGAATAAGCTCCCCGCCGTGGTTTTCCCAATGGAGTACAGCACGTGCAGTGGATACTAGGCGCCTTGAGAATTATCTTAGCTTCACTGGAGAGGTCAGCCTTCAACAAACTTGTTCCTTGGCGTGGCCACCATCGGTAAATGTACCGGAAACTTCACCATGAAGAACCCGCCCTCGAAAGTCTTGCTCACGTTCTCTGTTGACTTGGCGGCGGGAGAGTTGACTTGCTTTACCTCTTCTTTTTTCGCTTTTCGTGACGCTGGAAACGAGATATAGCAAGTTATGATATGGCCAGACTGTAAGAACAATTACTTGAAAAAGAACTGCCACCTAATTGCAGGAAATCGAGTGGACTTCCTTCCGGCGTCTGTGTTTCCTGACTCATACAATCTAGCCACTTTCAAGGCCAGAGTGAATAGGTTTCATCTGGGTAAGCGTACTCCAACTTAGGTTTCGTTATTCTTACTGACCAAACGCAAGTCCCTATTTTTTTTTTAAATATGTCAGTTTATATAATTTTTATCCAAAAACAATAAAATAGAACACCTCTCTTCAAACTACTAATAGTTTAGCATAAAACTACGTGTACAATTTAAATTTACTAAAGATTGAAAAAAAACGAAATTCGTAAAATCCGGAAATACCGGATTTATATGTGATGATAATCTTGAAATCCGGATTTGAAAAAAATCCGGATTTCAAGATTTTTTGGAGCCGGGCATCCCGATTGAGTCCACTGTTTTGATTGAATTTTTGATTCTGGCGAGTAATGATGAGTATTACTCTGAAAACAGTCCAGACATTCTTTTGAGTTTTGCACCCGAATCCTTTTTTGATCGTGCGTAAGCATTCGTGGCACCCAACGAGCCGATAACTTTTTCATATTTAATTCCTCAAATTAAGATATGATGTACTCGTTCTTTTGAGATACCTGTAGTGTATAGTAATCTATTTCAGATAACTTCAATCGTCGATCTGCCAAAACCATATCATGTACTTTCACGCCCATTTCCGGAGTCGTGACGCTTTTTGGACGTCCGGGGCGGGCTTCGTCTTGGACACATGTACGACCACGTTTAAACTCAGCCACCCAGTTTTTTACTGTGGCATAAGAAGGAGCACATTTACCCAAAACATTCTTTAACTCGTCATAGATATCTTTCCCCTTCATGCCCTTCATATGAAGAAACTTTATCACCGCTCTTTGTTCAATTTTATCCATTTTGAAAACAGTTGACGAAATATATTTTTAAATGACAAAAAATCAATAAAACTTTCATGCCACCAAATTCTAATTTAGAACAAAGGTGGCTAGAGATACGAATTTAAAAATGACATATATATTTTTTTAATTTTAACTTTTTAAATAGCAGTGGCTAGTTACTTATCATCCCGCCCTCGTATGTGCGTCGATTTTTGATGAATAAATGTATTTTCTTTCTTTCTTTCTATAACCGTGGAAAACACATATAGTCCAAAGACCTATTGCTTTGTCCTCTACTTTTGCGAATGTCATGGAACATTTACTACGGAACCGATTGGAGTGGCTGTTGGGGTTCCAGAAAAGGCACCATGGATAATCTCAGTTTATTAACAACAGACATACTAATTAGCTTATAGTTGGAAAGAATACCTTATAGGATCTTTTTAGATATATCATCTGCTTATGTTTACGTCCTTCTTCCGGTTCTCAGGAATGAACTACAGCTGAGTGTCCCAGAGAAGATGGTTAAGGCGATGATAGCAGTGGCGTGCATTGGTTTTCGGAGGAGGTAGGCAATCAAGTACTAGGAGAGTTTTATTGTATATTATCGGTGGTATTTTATCCAATAAAGATCAATCCACGTGCACTAGTGAAATGAAATGAATTATGTGTATCGTGATTTTACAAGTTGTCTCAAAAAGTTCGTGAAAAGTTTTAGTACAGTGACCACCACATAGTTCTTGAGAGGTAGAGCATCGCGTTTATTCGCTGATAGAGCAGCTCGACTGGGGAAGTACCTCCACCTTACAGAATACCGCAGCCAAATAACTTTATGTTGTGTAAAGTTGTGTTCCTGCGCGTGAGTAAGGTCGCCAGAGCTCATTGGGGAGGGGGAAAGGTCGGTAACGCGTGAGCGACGTTCCGTGTGTTGCAAGCGTCCATATGGCTACGGTAACTTCTTACCATCAGGCGGGCCGTATGCTTGTTTACCGACTTAGTAGTATAAAAAAAAAAAAACCCTTTTACTAAAACACGACTGAACGGTGACTGATAATTTGATAATGCGGACTAAAATATTTATGTTTATTTTTAAGTGCAACGTTACAACACGAAATGGGATTTTTCAGAAAGGGTATGAGTGAAGAGATTTTAGCAGGGTCGTGGTGTTGCAAGCGTCCATAGGCTACGGTGACCGCTTATCATCAGGCGGGCTGTATGCTTGTTTGCGTCCTTGGTAGTATAAAAAGAACAAAAAGTTTATTAGCGGCAATATAAATACAGATTCTGTGAACAACTGTACCTATAACGGTTCATGAGAGATTTTAAAAATATATTGCAGTTCATAATTTAAAAAATGCACCTGCGTACCTAACATTAATGTTGAAGAGCGAAATAATTGGACAAAATAAAAAAATCAAACATATAAAATTATACTTTTATTTTATTATAATATGAAACATATTACAAGTTAACATTAAATATTATTTTAAAATACATATTTTAATTAGGTGCTACATAAGTAGATTCAAACAGTGCATTTATTGCTTATTAAAATTCACAAAAAACAATCTTAATCATTTTCTGCTAAGGTCTTCAGCATGACGAAGTAAGATATAGTTGTCTTTAATATCTGTAACAAATATCACATTTAGATATTTTAAAGTATTGTAGGAAATAATATAGGTACATACTTTTAGACCTACTCGCGTCAACTTGCGTGAAAAGTTTAACTATTTAGTCGATATTAGACAACCCGATGTTACGTCATTTTAACCCAGCTTTTGGCGCAATTGTGTTAAAATTATGTACCTGAACATGTAGTTAAAATTTTAGCCCAAGTTGACGCATTAGGCCTTGCTGCTGTATAGACAGCGTAAAAAGTAACTAGTCACTCAGTTTTGATACAAACTGTCGAGATAATGTAAATTTTTTGAAAGGGTAAGTATGTAGGTACATACTAAAATGCCAATCAATTTTAGACGCTGACCTTACTTATAGTACTACTAATACTAAATTGTCATCGTTTACCAAAATCTTATTATTTTGAACCACTAAAATCATCATCATCATCTGCCTGCCCTGTTCCCAATATGTACATTTATTCTATTCGTCTCTTCTATGCGTCATATTCACTCCTTTCTTACCCATGTCAACTTTCACACAATCCATCCATCTCTTTTTCGATCTTCCTCTCCCCTTATATCCATCCACTTTCATATTCATAACTTTTTTAGTGACGTGGCTTTCTCCTCGTAACATGTCATACCACGATAAGCGGTTCTCTCTCAACTTTTCAGTCACTGGCGCTACTTTCAAGCTTACCCGTATGTACTCATTTCTTATCTTATCCATTCTTGTCACTCCACACATCCATCTCAATATCCTCGTCTCAGCTGCGTGTAATCGTCTTTCATCCGTCCGCTTTACTGCCCACCATTCCAAACCATACATTAAAACAGGTTTTATTACGGACTTATAGATTTTCCCCTTTAGCATCCGTGGATCACATGTTGTTCCTGTTACCTGTCGCCATTTCACCAGCTGCAGGTATCTGCATCAAAGTCCACCACAAGACCTCCCAGGGAACTCGGTCATAATGCCTTCTCAAGATCGACGAACACCATGTGCAGGTTCTTATGTGCCCGTTTGTATTTTTCACACAAAATACGAAATGCAAATATGGCGTCTGTCGTTCCTCGACCAGGCATAAACCTGAATTGATTTTGGGTGATCTCACTTTCTTCTCTCAATCGACTTCATATCACTTTCTCCCATACTTTCATACTATGTGGCATGACCTTTATTCCCCGATAGCTATTGCATTCCTGGACATCACCCTCATTTTTGTAGATGGTCACTAGCGAACTGTCGCACCATTCGTTGGGGATTGTCTTCATATAATAACTTATTGAAGAACAAAGTTAACCACTTACATCCATCTTCACCTAACAGCTTCCTCACCTCAACAGGTATCCCATCTGGCCCTACTGCTTTCAATTCTTCATACCTCGTACTGCTATTCTTACTTCATCCATCCATACTCACTTCCCTAACTAAACGTATATTTATAGGTATATTCCCAAAGACTTACTCCATTCATTCTCCTCATTCATAACTTTTTTAAATACACTTTCCATCTTTCTTTCACATCTTTACCCTTCGTTAATACCTGCCCACGTTCGTCTTTAACACACTTTACTTTTGTGTCTCTTGCATTCTATTCTCTTGCTTTTGCCAAAAGGTACAAGTCTTTTTGGCCTGCAGTGCAGGACTGTCTAGTTTTTTGTACAACTCATCCTGGACCTAGCTCTTGCAATAGTAACCGCTCTTTTTGCCGCTACCACACGGATAAATTCTAACCCCCTTACTCATAAAACATTATTTAACTAATAGACTGTTTAAAGGGTCACGTAAATAACGTCACTCTATTGTCATTGTCAAATAATGTGACATTATTTACGTGACCATTTAAACAGTATATTAGTTAAATAGCGCTTTATGAGTAAGGGGTAAATTATTTTAAATCACTAAATGTCATGATGAAATTATAATCATCCCAATATTGACAGAGAAATAACTCATTCTGAGTAGATCATTCTAGTCTTGCCGAACTGTCGATAGATGCCCTTTTAAAACAACTACCTCAGGCCTATGGATAGGTAGATAGGTACCATCGATAGTTTGAGTAACAAAACATCGTGTTTTAGTTAAAAGTCCAAATTCAGAGTCTTTCTGCAGGCCGCAGCCCATGCTATCGATAGACTATCGAATCGGTAAAACTAGTACACCATTGCCAGAGCAGTCAGTCCTGTTAATGTTTAGACTGATTCTTCAGCAATTACACTAGCGATATTTTTCCATCGATGTTTGGTACTCTGTAAACATTGTTTAAAATAGAAACCTAAAGTAGGAATATCTCTACATACCGAAGCCATAGTCTGGACTCCCACGCTGACCATACCCAATGCCTTTACGCCAATTGACTTCTGAGACTGATATAACAGAACGTACAACAGTTTTCTGTTCCTTGTGTCCATGTACTCCCAGGGTACACTGTACACAGCATCTGGCAAAGCTTCGCTCTAGAAAATTATATAAAACACACCATCACACAACACTTAGGCCTATCCGTAGTCCAGATTATGTCAATATATTAGATAAGTTTGTGTTAATCGAAAATAAAGCTAATCTCAATGTAGGTTCTTAATTCTCGTGACTTGAGCTTTGATTGGCGTTCTATAATACGGACCTTAGATATTATCGTATTCAATATCACACAATAGGTCTGATGATTTTAAAATCTCCGACTTCACAAGAGTTGAATTACGTAAAGATAGAATAACTAAATCATATATTGACCATATATTTATCAGACCCCGCACACTTAAAGCCCACCACAGACGTAACTATAATATATATTAATATAAATCATAGCAAGGCATATTACGATGTATTTTCAATACTAATCTTTTGAGTGACCGCACACGCAGCTATAACACGTATATAATATACCTTTTACTTCACCAACTTGTACTGGAATTTATATTATAGCTCGGCATATTAATATACAGGTCGTTGTTTTGGTCAGCGACAAGCGACTCAGGGTCGATAATACAAATGATACTGGTGCTAAAAAAAATATAAAAAAAATACTTTATTTTATTTAAAATTTTGAAAATCATGTAATAAGCTAAAGTGTAGACATAACACTCAACGGGAGTACGAGGGAGTAAAGGGGTGGGGCGATGTCGGCTTGTGCCTAGCTCTAGTCTGTGCACGTGCCTAGTAACCATACTTTGCGTTAATTTTATTTCAAATTGAATAAGGTATTTCTCATCATATGTACAGTATTTAATGGAATTAAGTCAATTTTTGGGGAATATTTATTTTGTACTACCGCTCCTGGGTCGCTTGTCGCCGACCAAAACAACACCCTGTATATAATAGCTACGTCTGTGATGGGCTTAACGCGTACTGTGCAGCGCTAGGAACAGTAATGGCAGATCACCGCCTCACGGTGACCACTTTCTGCGATAATAATGCGAGACGTATACTTCTTCTCAGTCGGGCACTCTTGTCAGAGTGGTCGTGGTTGCAAAAGATGGTGTACATGGAGGGTCTTCAACGTCAATGTTCTCCTTTACTTGGGTTACTGCTTTTGCAATGCTTCTCCATTTATGGCGGTTCGTAGCGCTGCGAGAACACTGTACCATGGTAGATTGGGTTACCGTCCTGATAAGATCAGTCCAACGAGTGGGTGATCGGCCACGAGATCGTTTGCCTTCAACCTGACCCTGGACAACAAGTCTCTCCATCGAGTATTCGTTTCTGGAGATGTGACCAAAGAACTTGAGAATTCGAAGCTGCACAGTCGACGAAAGCCTATCTGTTATTCGAAGCTCCTTGAGGATCGAGTTATTGGTACGAAAGGCCGTCCACGGAATTTTCAGGAGGCGTCTCCAACACCACATCTCCAGTGCGTCGATTTTCCGGCGATCTTGCAGTCTTAAGGACCAAGTTTCAGCGCCATAGAGAAAGATTGGAAAGACAAGGCATCGCATTAGTCGAACCTTTGTTTTCTTAGTTATCCTTCTGTCTTTCCAGATCTTTCCCAGTCTTTCTACGGCCGATCTTGTAATTGCACATCGTCTTCTGATCTCTTCTTCACAGCCTCCTGTATTGGAAATAGTAGAGCCGAGGTAGATGTAGCTTTGTACAACTTCGCAATTTGCTACATTTAGTACATCCATTCTATTAAGTTCGACCCGGTCCACTATTAACATTTTCGTCTTGTCTCTGTTTATTGCAAGTCCGAATTGGAGACTAGTGGTTTCTAACCGTGTTAAGAGGTTCTCCATATCTTCTTGAGTTTGAGTAAGAAGAGTAGTGTCATCAGCGTAGCGTAAATTATTTATCAGCCGACCCCCAATTGATACACCCTTTGTCCATCCCTCTAGGACGATCCGCATGATGTATTCGGTATAACAATTAAATAATAGCGGTGACAAAATACACCCTTGTCGAACTCCAGCTTCGGTTTTAAATTTGTCTGAGAGGAAGTCATCAACACGAACCGCCGCCACACCATCTTCATATAAATGCCGAATGAGGAATGTAAGATGCTGGGGTACGCCCATTTCCAAAAGAATTTCCCATAGCCGTTCCCATATCACTGTGTCAAATGCTTTGCGAAAATCCACAAAGCAAATGAACAGAGGTTTATTAAATTCCCTGGCCTTTTCGATGATCTGCCGTAGTATGAAGATTTGTTCACGAGTGCCCCTCCCTTTTACAAACCCTGCTTGTTCAGGTGCAATTTGTGGCGAGACATAGGCTTGTAGTCGCGTGTTGAGGATATGTAGCATCACCTTACTTGCATGAGATATGAGAGATATCAGCCTGTAATTGTTGCATTTTTTTGTTGACCCTTTCTTATGTAGGGGTATAAATACAGAATGCGACCAATCGTCAGGCCATAACCCGGTATTCCATATTTGGCAACAAATTGTGAACATGATATCAACACCAGGTTCTCCCATAGCTTGGATAATTTCAATAGGGATTTCATCAACTCCTATGGCCTTGTTTCGTTTGAGGTGATTTATAGCAGCACGTACCTCGTCCCGCAAGATGTTAGGTTCCCGCTCATCGTAATAGCCTGGGGTACATCTGAAGTTTGTTGTCGAATGATTTTTAGCAAAGAGTTGTTTACAATAGTCCTTCCAAACATTCACGATGTCCCTTACTTCCGTAATTGTCATACCGGCAGCGTTTTCTATTTAGCGGCAGAGACGTATACAGGTTGCTCCAAAATATTTTGAGAGGTATAACAAGCTTTTAAGAAAAGAACTTCAAACTAGAGATTGAAAACCGATTGAGGAATTTAAATGTCCTAATAAAATTTACTATTACATAAAAAAATGCATTTTAAACTGTTGTGAAAAGGCAAAATACAGTAAAGCATAATAGTTCAAAAAGAAATAAAGAGTTGTGGATAAATCGTAAAATTTAAAGAATGTGTGAGAAAAGGGATAGAATTTTCATTGAATTAAAAATTGATACTACATATAAAACATTACAAAGATACAATAAATTACGGAATAAAGTAAATAAATTAATAAAAAAATCAAGAAATAATTATTATAAAGATCTTATAAATGAAAATAAAAATGACCCTAAAAAAAGTTTGGCAAAAAGTGAATAGGTTGAATGGGAGAATTAAGTCATTTAAAAAAGCATACTTAATGAGAAAGATATTGCAAATAAATTTGCAGGGGGCTTTGAAAAGGCAGTAAAGGATGTGATATTAGACTGTAATAAATCCATACTCAACAGTAAAGTTTATTCAAATCCTGCCACCATTACAATGCGATTTAGGAAACGTCAACCTAAAACTGTGCGAAAACTGTTGCAAGGAATTAAAACTAATAAGGGGCCTGGAATTGATGGTATTCAGCCGATAGACATCAAGTCACTTTGTGATGAATTAGCTTTCCCTATATCTCACCTCATTAACACTAGTATCCATACCGGAATATACCCCTCTGAGTTAAAGTCAGGTATAGTAAGACCTATTAATAAAAATGGGAATAAGCAAGACTGTAGTAACTATCGACCTATTACAATATTGCCAATAATTGATAAATTTTTTGAGAAATATGTAGCTCATGAGATAAAACATTTTTATACTGCAAATATTATTTTATCAAAAAATCAATTTGGTTTTCAGCAGAAGAAAAGTACATCGCAGCTACTATCTATTCTTACTGATCATATTAATTTGTGTGAAAAAACATGTTGTTATGGTGTTTATTGATTACAGCAGAGCCTTAGGCATGATGTATTAATTAGGAAATTAGACAACAGCGGGATTCGTGGACCTTTACTGAAATGGTATAAGAATTACCTTGAAGGAAGGTGGGGAATGAGTATAGCGAAGAGGTAAGCGTAGATGAAGGAACCGCACAGGGCACTGTTTTGGGACCATTGCATTATATTACATATGTGAATGATGTTATTAATATCATTAAAAATTGTGTCATGATGCAATATGCGGATGACATATGTCTTATAGCAAGTGACAGTGATGTCAATGTTGCCGTTCACAAACTGCAGGAAGATTTTAATCGTAAATGTAAGTGGTCCCACGACGCTGGACTTGTTCTGAATGCCATATTCATTCTAGTCACAATAAAATGTCGCAAGTGGTAAAAATCGTTGCACATGAACATTCGTGTCTGAAAATGTGACCCCAATAAATGACCCTCATTGACCGTTGACGTGCCGTTGACTCATTGGTTATGATTTTGAAAGCATTTGGTTTGAATTTTTGAGTAATTTATTTTAAAAGGAGATTATCAATTCGACACTTCGTATGTAATATTATTGGAACCGCAAAATATTCACATATGATAATCTATTAGGGCTTCCAAACAAATATACAAAATTTCATAGATGTTTGTATGTATGTATGTTTGTCCACGCATATCTTCGAAGATATTAATCGGATTGTAACCATTATTTTTTATTGGTTTACATTTACTTCAACTTAGGGAACAGTGCAAGTTTCATAGAAATTGATTCAGTAGTTTTCAAGATAAATGGACAAATATGTGTGACGACCTGGCTTATTGATAGGAGCTAGGGATGTGGTGTCATAGGAAAAACATCTCAAAACCTTGGTCAAATTCTAGTGAATTTAAGAAAAACTAAAAATGACGAAATAAAAAAGTAATTTAAATAAATTAAATCATCTTCTAAATACACTAAAAAGAAGAAATAACTCTAATCTGACACTGATTTGAAGTCAGCGAAATATTTTCAATGGAATACGTCGTGCTCTTTCGCTGTTATTTCGTCGAGTTATTTCATTCTTTTTTGTGTATTTTGAAGACGATAAAAAAAATTTGAATTACTTTTTTATGAGCTGGAATTTTTTTATAGTCTGTCTGTACCTGATGTAGTCTTTACCCCCTTCGGATGTATACGGGGTGGATACTACAATACGACTTTAAATAAAACCAATTAAAGTACTCATAAATACGATCAACTTTTACTTTGTGACCAACTACGAAATTGCAAAAAAAATTACAGCTCTCCCATTACAGCGCTTGGTCCCATATATACTAGGAGGTGACGACAAACGAAGGTTGGCCCCTTAGTAAAAGTTGATCGTATTTATGAGTACTTTACGTGGTTTCATTTAATGTCGTATTGTCGTGTCCAGACCGTATATATACCGTAACCCTTTCCGTTACACCCAGTATAATTAACAAAATGTATATTCTTATTTTTTTTACAACGGATTTTTATGTAGCGAGACAAAATAAGATTGTACGTACCTTTGACTTCAATAGTTCAAACACAACAGATAACTGTATCAGTTGTTCATTTAATATTATCGTTAATGGTAAATAACGCATTAAAGCACTTGCTTGCTGAAACATATATATATTTGAAAGCATTATCTTGAAATATTTTTAGAGCAGTGTATCTCAATCTCTATAGCCCTTAGCTGCTTTTCAAATAATTGAAAAATATTTTACAAAAAACTTAAACTGACTGAAGTCAGTTAAGTACACTAAAAAGTAATCAAATCCTGACCTGATGACAATGGGACCAAACGGGAAGTGTACTCTTCCAAACAAAAAAGAATTTTACACATCGTTTAATAAATGTCGGAGTTATGAAATGACTTAGCATACATAAAAAAAATAACAAAACATACAACCGATTCGAGAACCTCCTCCTTTTTTGAAGTCGGTTAAAAAGGAGGAAAGGTTTTTCTTTTGCTTATGGTTTTTTATAAAACGTCGTACCATTAGTGAGCATTCGAGCAATAAAATGCAACCACTAATTTGATGGAAAGCGTAGTATATTAACAGAACCGGGCCGAAGATATTTGACATTTGCGATGCGAAACTGTAACAGAATAGTTTACTCTCTTAGAATATAATATAAACCATATTTTATAATTAAATATTCTTCAAATATAGCAGTATTGGTCTCCTTCCATAATTATGCTAACATGTTCACCGTCGCGGCGTCGCACATAGGAGTATTTCCATGTAAAATATGCTCAAAATTATTGAATGCATTTTTTAATAATAAAACATGGTATAATGATTAAATATAGTCTTTAAGCCCATCACAGACGTAGCTATAATATATATTAATATAAATCATAGCAAGGCATTTTACGATATATTTTCAATACTAATCTTCAAGTGACCGCACACGCAGCTATAATATCTGTTTCTTCGCCAACCTGTACTGTAATTTATATTATAGCTAGGCATATTAATATATATTATAGCTACGTCTATGATGGGCTTAATGATAATAAAATGTACATTCATCCCAAAAAATATTTTGAAGTTTGTCCACAAGTATAACAACGCATTAGTTGATGCTGTGCCAGTAGCAACATTACATACTTTGTGTATGATTTACCAGTAGCTGTTAAAAAAAAACAACATAAAGTCAGAAATACCCACATTTACACCATAATCTTTAAATAACGAAAAAAAAGGCATGGTATACTTTATTGTTTTTATTCAAATATATTTTAGACCAGGGGTTCCCAAACTGTACGTCGCGTCGCCCTGGAGCGCCGCGGTATTATCCCAAGGGCGTCGTAAGGCGACCTAAATAGGTTGGCTGTCTGTGTCAGCTACCTACTTGAATTTTGGAGCTCAGTTTATCAAGAATATCGTTCCATCAGCACTACAGTATTGAGGGTTTTATTACCGTTTGCGACATCATACTTGTGCGAGACAGGTTTCTCTGCAGTTGCAGTAATTAAGAACAAGTATAGATCGAAAATAAATTTAGAGATAGAGACGAGACTGGTAATTTCGAAACATGAGCCTCATTTTGAAAAACTATGCTCAGAAAAGCAAGCACATCCTTCTCATTTATACCAAACGAAGATAAAAAAGAGTGTGCTTGCTTTTTATCTCTTTTGTTTGCTTCCATTTTTGTTTTTAAGCTTTGTTCTTTATTTTCTAATAAAAAAAATATCCTATTTGAAGTTTTTCTGATAAATTGTTATTAGGCTAGAACTACAACTAGTAGGTAAATGTATGGAAAGAAGGCCAGGGCGTCGCAAAATTATGGCAACTTCCCAAGGGCGTCACAGTTGAAATAAGTTTGGGAACCCCTGTTCTAGACAACATATTAATAGTAAAATAAAGGTTTGACAAGCCTTGACGAATATACAAAAACAAAAAATAATATACAGGGTGTCGTTTTGGTCGGCGACAAGCGACCCAGGAGCGGTAGTACAAAATATATATTCCCCAAAAATGGATTTAAATCCTACTTCCATTAAATACTGTAAATATGTTGAGAAATACCTTATTCAATTTTAAATAAAATTACCGCAAAGTATGGTTACTCGGCACGTGCACAGACTAGAGCTAGGCGCAAGCCACCATCGCCCCACCCCTTTACTTCCTCGTACTCCCGTTGAGTATTATGTCTACACTTTAGCTTAATAATTGATTTTCAAATTTTTTTTTTATTTTATTCTTATTATTTAAAAAAAATAAAGTATTTTTTTTATATTTTTTTAGCACCAGTATCATTTGTATTATCGACCCTGAGTCGCTCGTCGCTGACCAAAACAACGACCTGTATACAATTTATTTCAAATTTTGTCGTCCTTTCTGAATTTTTTAAGTACATAAATGACACTTAAAGTATTGAATTTTTATGTTAAAATAATCTACACACCTTGTACTTCCATACCCATATTTTTTCCACAATGTATCTCATCTAACTTACTGTTTAAACTCTAATGCAGGAAAAAAACAAACGAAGACATGCGGTTTCCACAACGACTGGGCTCCGACTGCTTGTGCGGGAAGGGTTCACTACCTAAGTTACAAATGTGCCCGTTATCGATGGACCAGTTAAAAATATTTATTTAAATTCGTATATTCGACTTTTGACCGGATTTTACATGGAAATACTCCTATGTGCGTCGCGTCGTTCGGTAGATTGATTCATATAGTAGCTTAACGTATACTTACTTTGTTATATGTCCATGATAAATGATATACTCCTTCAGTCTAATAAAAACACGCTCATTTTCCTCTTTGGAGTACCATAGCATTTTATACTTTCCCTCACCAATAGTATTCTTAGGTCTTGGAAAATTCTCAAGGTTATATATAAGGATCCTCAAGTGTCCCCAAAGATGGAACACCATGAGTGACATGAGACAGTCGACAGCAATAAAAGCATAAGTACAGCTGACGGATATGTACACGTTAAAAGTAAATACCACTATATACCCAGGATAATTATGCAAGTAGTCGAAAGGTAGGCTGTAGTACACAGAGTGTTCAAATGTGAGATTCAGTGGTTTGTCCGACTTGAAAGCACCAGAATAGATATTGGTAAAAAATGGTATCATATTGAACATCGTTAAGCCTAATATTGCCACTGACATTATGAAAATTATCATGAAGTGGCATATCTTGTGGACTTGTAGTTGTACCTGAAATAATTTACATAAAATAAATAAATATCCTGGGCAATTCCTCACACACGGCTAACTGGTCCCAAACTAAACAGAGCTTGTACTATAGAAATTATGTTTGTAATCTAATAATATATATAAAATGCTTTTGTGGGTATGTAAATAGGCAGTTTTCTCAATCACCACCAACCCCAATTAACTTCCCGTTGGAGTGGTAAATACCCCTTGGTCTCCAGGTAAGGGAGTTTGGTCGCGGTGGGTGGAAGGGGGTGGTTGTGGGTGGCGAAAATGTTAAAACATATATTGCTGTCCTTTTCTAACGCATGAGGACTTCTGAAAAAATCTCAACATTTCTGGAATGGAAAGTTCCAAAATGTGTAAAACGGTTATAATCGATCTGGAATGTTCTAGAAAGTTCAACAAATATCTGGAATGATCTAGAAAATTCTAGAGTGAATGCAAACTATTATAATCGATATAGAATGTTTGAGAAAGTTCTACAAATTTCTGGCCTCATCTAGAAAGTTCTTAAATGTCCAAAACTATTACTATCGAGTTAGAATGTTCGAGAACGTTCTAGAAATATCCGGAATGATCTGGAAAGTTCCAAAATGAGTGCAAATAATTATGATCGATTTAGAATGTTCGAGAAAATTCTAAATATTTCTAGAATGATCTAGAAAATTCTAAAATGAGTGCAATTTATTATAAGCGATTTAAAATGTTCGAGAAAGTTCTTATATTTTTGGATTGATCTGGAAAATGTGTACGAGTGTTATTATTGATCTAAAAGAACCAAATTGAAATCGAAAATAGAAATCTATAATATCTATGTTAAAAAATGTATCCTTATATATTTCTTATACCACTAAACACACGATGTATTTTAACCCGAGCAACGCCGGGTTTCGCTGCTAGTTACATACATAATTTCACAACCAGACTCAGGACATACAGACATGTTCATGCATACAAATGCCTGTGTCAATTCAAAATTCAAAATCATTTATTCAAATAGACCTTCGCAGGCACTTATGAAAAGTCTGACTCTAATACCGGTTCGGAAGGTTGCATTTGCTGAGAAGAGCCGGAAATAAACTCAGCAATTACTCTTTTCAAAACAAGCTTAGATTCATTACATAATTTTACATTCTAATCGCACTGACAACAATTGCGTGCCCCGGCGCGGCGGCAAAACTACAAAGTAGACTGAATCTATAAAATAAATGGCAAACTTAAGCAGACCAGCCCCCAAAAGCAGCACCTGTTCACAAGTATGACGCGTGTGGCAGCCATCGCCTTCTTCGCCATATTGGAGGGAAGTGAGCGACCCGTCACACGAGTGGGAATCGAACCCACGACCTGCGGCGCGATAGGTGGAATCTTAACCAGAGCACAGACCAGAGAGAGTCTTAACCAACCGCGCCAACTGGCCCGTCTAATAATTATTATATGGTAATAAATGCAGAGTTTTTCAGGGATGAATTCTCGACGCAAATTCTCCGATCTCCTGAATCCCGTTATCTTCGACATGCCATAGTGAACTTAGGAACTTGACCCGTTACAAAATCTACACCGTTGAAAAGTCAATCTGGTTAAGCTCGACGCTTCCAAAATACAGAAATGCTTGTTCACCGCCAAACGGAGTACTTTAAACCTGACTGCTACTTTCCACAATATATCTTCACCGACCTACTTGATCTCTTGGTATAACCGTGAAAAGCAAAAACCACTGCCAAAAAACTCAGGCGATACTTCACATAGACTTTTCATGTCGGTCTAAATAAACGCAAATAGGTATAACAGTTAGCTTACTAATCGACTGTCGTCCCAAAATAGAGAATAATGTGACTGTATAGCAGTAGACATATTATCTGGCTTGCCAAGCCATTGCCCAAGCATTTTTTTATATTCTCTACTTCGGCATGAGAGCATTGAGCAGGGTCGTCTAATAAAAAAGAAAGAAATTACCTCTTTGGCGTATTCAGATGTTGCCTCATGATTATATAAATGCAAATTCTTAATAAAATCAAATGTAACATTCATATATTTTTTAAAAAAGAACAAGAATATCCTTGCCTGAAAAAGAAGAACAACATAAATTAAGGCGCCGATCCCACAGAAAAGAGTTCCTGAGTTACGCGTTCCGTGTTCCGCGTTCACTACTGTACACACAGCGAGCGAGCAGTCAGTTCTTAAGGTAAATGGGCAAATTTTATATATTAACAAAAATATGAAAACTTATTATTACTATGGTGTATTTAGAAAAAAAGTTTTATATTATTTATTTTATTATGGCACAAACAGTCATACAAAAAAAAATACACAATAATATCTTAAATATAATAAAAGACAACGAGTGCCGAAATGTAGCAAATAAAATGATAGGATGCCCAACAACTCTGCGAGAAGTGTGAAGTAGGAAAAAAAAGATTTGTTTCTCCACCTTCCCCCTACATCATAGGGAAGCATCCCACCATTATTAGTTTGAGCTTGTTAACAAAAGCAATTAATATATGTGATTTAACATTAACAAAGTATTATTAAATACCACTATTATATACATATAATAAAGTACCTACTATATTAGGTGTGGAGAAAAGAAAGCTAAACACAAGAAATAAAAAAAAAGAAAAGAGTTGTAAGATTATTATAGGTCTACAAAAATTTCAGTAGGTCTTTTACAACATAAAAAAAAAAAAATAGTACCTATTAATTAGTCATCAACCAACACAATCAATTATTGTTGACAAGTTTATTAAATAGTTGAGCCTTAAGCGAGTTCAAAGAGTTATTAAAGATATCAAATTCAGTAAATTCCATGTTATAAGCGTTAAGTCAACGAGATAGAAAGCAATTGCAAGTGTATTTTTTTTTAAAACGAGGTGTTATAAATATGTTAATTGCTCGTGAGGAGCGCATAGGAAGACGAGTTTTAGTAATAAACGGTATCTTAGATAGAAGCATCGATGAGTCAATCTTATTGCTGAGTATTTTGTGCAAAAAGAGAATGTCAAATTGTTTTCGTCGATTTTCCAAACTTAGTAATTTAAAGTCAGTGAGAGACGTGTCATAAGATTGTATTCTATTACAGCAGTAATTCAAGATTCTTATAAATTTCTTTTGCACACGTTCTATTCCATTAATATGGCACTGATAGTATGGGCTCCAAACAACGCAACCAAAATCTAAAATAGACCTAACAAAGGAGTAATATAAAATTTTAAGTGTTACATTTTCTTTAAAAGGTTTAGTAATCCTATTAATAAAGCCTAATGCTCTGAATGCTCTTTGTACTATAGAATCTATGTGCAGGTTAAATGAGAGTTGATCATCCATTAAAACACCCAGATCGCGAAAATTATTTACTCGCTTTATAACTGTATTGTTAAGACAATATTCATAAAGTAAGGACTCCTTTTTCCGAGTATATGATAGTATATGACATTTGTCAGCGTTAAGGAAGAGCTGATTTTTCGAACAGTAATTGGTTAAAGAATGTATGTCAGACTGAAGGTTATGGCAATCATCGGTAGTTTTTACAATTCTGCAAATTTTTGTGTCATCAGCGTAAAGCAGATGATCGCTATGTGTGATAGCATCTCCAATGTCATTAATGTACAATGAGAAAAGCAATGGCCCGAGATGTGAACCTTGCGGTACGCCCGATGACACATTTAAAAATGTAGAATGATAGCCCTTTATGCAAACTGCCTGACTTCTGTTTCGGATGTATGATTCAACCCATCTGAGTAAACTGCCGTGGATACCGACTCTCCAAAGCTTCTCCAAAAGTAAATCATGACTTATTTTGTCAAAAGCCTTGGAAAAGTCGGTATACACGACGTCTACCTGGTAGTTATCTTCCATGGCACGTGTTAGAAAATCTGTAAACAATATCATATTCGTTTCTACACTCCTAGATTTCATGAATCCATGTTGGTTTTCAGAAACATAATTGCGAACAAGAAATGAAATTTGAGTTGTGACAATTTTCTCTAGAAGTTTTCCGAAAATGCACAATTTAGATATGGGTCTATACTGTGTTATGTTGTTTCGCTGTTTATTTTTGGGAACCGGTGTAATTAGTGCTCGCTTCCATGGACTTGGGAATACGCCAGAAATCAAGGAGGCTCTAAAAATAAGTGTAATAGGTTTAAGTAATTCAGTGGCACATCTTGAGATCAATACAGGGTGAACACCGTCCGATCCGGCACCTTTTTGTATGTTTACTTGTTTTATTTCTTTAAATACCAAGCTTGGATCTACATTAACAGTTTCAATATCGACAGTAGAATTATTATACAGACCTATAGGTATAGAATTTTCTTTACTTTTATCAGTAGACGTAGGACTAATGAAAACAGATTGAAAATAATGGTTAAAAGCTTCGCATATTTCACTTCCATCCGACAATACAGTATTATTATAGATAATTTCCCGCGGAATATCACTGGAACCGTTTTTGGATTTGACGAATGTCCAAAAAAACTTAGGGAATTGTTTGATTTTGTTTTCAGAAAATCAAGGTAAGAAGTATAACAGTCGTGTTAAAGTCGTGTGTTTATAGAAAAAGAAAAGATAAAGAGTCTTGAAGATTTAAGAAATAAATGGAGATATTATGAAATTGCAAGGTAGTTGCATTATAAATGTAATTAATATCTCGTACCAAAAAGGTGTAACTATCATACAGCAAGCAAAAGTTTGTTCACATTCTTTATCTCGTCTCGATGGGCTTACTTTAGTTTAATTAGTGGCCGCTTATGGGCCAGAATACCCATTGACCTTTCTGCCTTATGTCATTCAGTAAATTAGACAGTGGTAGTTCAGACGTGTCACCCCAGCCTGCCAGCTTTAGAGAATGGAACTCCGACAGAAGTCGAGTCCTCTTGAACGCCGAGTTTTCTGTGTACAATGATCAAAGGCGCCGCATAGATTACAGTGAATGCGGAACTCTGAACTCGGAACTCTAGAACTCTCTCTGTGGGATCGGCGCCTTAGAGAATGGAACTTCAATAGAACGCCGAGTTCTCTGTGTGCAATGATCAAAGGCACCGCATAGATTAAAGTGAACGCGGAATTCTGAACTCGGAACTCTCTTTGTGGGATCGGCGCCAAAAACTTGACTTGATAAAAATGATTTAATATCTGTTTCAATTGTCATTCTCACACAGTTACTTATGTCTCATGTAGGTATGTGGTACATCCATGCTTGCATTGAGGAATCACCGTGGGAATTCCGTATAATTGCAGTTTTATTGTAATAGGTACTTCGAATTGACATAGAAGCGCCCCACGCTTTTCATTCAAATATTGAACTTAATTACAAAAATTGCTTACATTTAGGCCCTTACGGGATAGACAGAGAATATATTTAGGTTCAATTTTATAATCATTTAACACTTTTTAGTGCAGGGCTTTTTAAAGCGTGTTTTTTTAGTTTTTTTTAAACTGTAATTTATTTTTTATTTTTTAGTGAACATAAATTAATCATACCATTTTATTATGTTACTTATACCATATTTTCACCTAATATCACTTTCTTTCACATTTATAATAAGTATTTAGCTTCAGTGCCTACTCTTTGACTACACCAACAGACTCAGAAAACCATATTTGGCCAAAATGCGCATAATACGATTCCAATACGCCCAAATACGGCTAGAATACGATGTTCCGCTATGGGGTTTCAGTGCCAACCCTCCGACTTCATCATCAGACCCTGAAAGCTATACATGGTCAAAATTCATCTCACGACATTTACGACAACCCCAAACACGGCTAGGATACGATGATCCACTATGGAGTTCCAGTGCTTACCCTCCTACTCCATCATCAGACCTTGAAAACCATATATAGTCAAAGTTCATCTTAAGACAATTCCAACAAGCCCAAGCACGCCTAGGAAACGTTCCTCCGTTATGAGTTCCAGTGCCTACCCTCCTACTCCATCATCAGACCCTGAAAACTATACATGCTCCAAGTTCATCTCACGACAATTCCAACAAACCCAAACACGGCTAGTATACGATGCTCCACTATGGAGTTCCAGTGCTTACTCTCCTACTCCAACATCAGACCCTGAAAACCATACATAGTCAAAGTTCATCTCAAGACAATTCCAACAAGCCCAAACACGGCTAGTATACGATGCTCCACTATGGAGTTCCAGTGCTTACTCTCCTACTCCATCATCAGACCCTGAAAACCATACATGATCAAAGTTAATTTCATGACAATTCCAACAAGCCCAAACACGGCTAGGAAATGTTGCTCCGTTATGGAGTTCCAGTGCTTACTCTCCTACTCCATCATCAGACCCTGAAAACCATACATGGTCAAAGTTCATTTCATGACAATTCCAACAAGCCCAAACACGGCTAGTATACGATGCTCCACTATGGAGTTCCAGTGCTTACTCTCCTACTCCATCATCAGACCCTGAAAACCATACATGGTCAAAGTTCATTTCATGACAATTCTAAGAAGCCCAAACACTGCTAGGAAACGTTGCTCCGTTATGGAGTTCTAGTGCCTGCCTTCCGGATCCATCATCAGATCAGCTCGATGGTACCAAATTATTGTATTGTCATCGGTACTTGATAAGTGTGCAAAGTTTCAGTTTAATCTGACGTCTGGAAGTCGATGAAAATTACGTTCGAAGATTCCTTTACATACATTCATACATACATACATACATACAGGTGAAGCTAATAAAAGCGTGTTAATTAAGTTATTTCGCCGCCGTAACAAAATAAAAATACAATTTAACGATTCATGGAGTACTAACAGCAGCAATTATAGTCATCAATGTAGTTATATATGAATGGCCCAAATCGAACAAGCTGAGTATTCCCATATTATCCTTTAGATATATAATTCCAAGAGGTATGCAGACGAATTGGGCGGCGAAAGTAAGTATTGTGCGAACTACGTAGTATTTAATTTCCTCTTCGCCCAATTCCTTCCGCGGCCAACCGCCATAAAACGATAATATTTTCTTCATCGTGTTCATGTAAATGAGTCCTTGAGCCTTTTTCACCTTACTGAAATAAAAAAAAAAATCAATATCCGTCCGAATATTGTTGTACCTAACTGGATTGCTACCACCCTTGAAAACCTGCACATGTGTATAGTCTACACCTTCTATTCCCTTTGAGGCTGTGTGCTTACCAGCTTCGGCAACTTCATTATAGGCTAACAGCTCATTAGTCCAGTAGAATTTGGGTCCATTTGGGTTCGGTATTTTTTGTAATTTTCATAAATGACTTCATTGATCGCCTAAATTGTCCATGTCTATTGTATGTTGACTTATTTAATGTAATAACTGGTATCCGCGACACTACTGCAACAGTATTACTTACGTAGTAACTATTTAGTAATATGTGGTATTACTACAGAGGATTGTATTGTAGTATTACTATGTTGGTAAAACTGTGCTACTGCTCTCCAACAAGACCTTGACATTATTTGTGAATGGTGCATCAAAAACCATATGTTCTTGAACGTACAAAAATGTTTTAGTATCTCATTTACTAGGAAAATTAATAAGATATCTTTTGTTTGATTATACCTTGCATGGCCAAATTTTTGAACGAAGGTCCGTTAATACAATAGCTACATTAAGACAATAAAATACTTAAATTGCGGGAGACTGGTGCCTAAACTAGGCAGAGCCTGTATTTCAGGACACAAGGTCTCCACCCCACGGTTGATGTAAACATATATTTTTTTTAAATCTCAAGTGACTTTACAAAAACAAGAAAGGTATGTGGGATAACATGACAATTTGTACATAATTTTTAATATTGATTATAAAAAAAAAAGAAATTGAGGAACCACTGTGCGTGTTTTAAAAGTGTGTAGAGGTGGGTGGGTGTTGATGTGTAAGTAAGGGTATGTGCGTATGGGGTGAGTGTGAGTGAAGGTATGTGTTAAAGAGTGATTTTTCGCCATTTTCTCCTTGGCAAAATGTGTGGTAGGTACTAGTTGCGAACACAGTGGTAACTTGTATTAGCCTTTTACACTAGTTTTAAGTTTTCAGCCGGTTGCGATCTACGGAACCCTAAGAAAATACTTTTTGTTAAATTCTAAAGCAAAATTAGCGTATTCTCTAGTTCTGTATTGGAGCGCGAACCTCAGCTCAGTGCGTTAACGGGGGGAGGGGAGGACTTTAAAGTCACAAAAAAAGACACCCGATCTTACATAATTATTTTGAGAACTATATGATAGCGCGATTTAAAAGTAAACAGCGCCGTCTATCGGTCTAGCCCAGGGATTCCCAAACTTATTTTAACTGTGACGCCCTTGGGAAGTTGCCATATTTTTGCGACGCCCTGGCCCTCTTGCCATACATTTACCTACTAGTTGTAGTTCTAGCCTAATAACAATTTGTCAGAAAAACTCCAAATAGCATCTCATTTTTTTATTAGAAAATAAAGAACATAACATAAAATCAAAAATGAAAGCAAACAAAAAAGATAAAAAGCAAGCACACCCTTTTTTTATCTCTTTATACTTACTTATACTTGTTCTTAATTACTGCAACTGCAGAGAAACCCGTCTCGCACAAGTATGATGTCGCAAACGGTAATAAAACCTTCAATGCTGCAGTGATTCACGATATTCTTTATAAACTGAGCTCCAAAATTCAAGTAGCTGACACAGACAGCCAACCTATTTAGATCGCCTCACGCCGCGACGCCCCTGGTCGCACAGTTTGGGAACCCCTGGTCTAGCCTATTTCTATATAATAATTATTATTTCAGTTTCTGCTTATTTTTATACAATATCAATCTAAGTGCATAAAATCTGAAACCTTAGTTTTGATAAGTGTTGAATTAAAAAGCATTTACATACGTGAGTTCAGCGCCATCGCTGAAAAGATTCATTTTTCTATAAATCAATCTACCGAAGATACGACTAACTTGTGAACAGGGCAGAAACGGTAGCAGCTATTTATTCGCACGTTATTAAAACAAATAGATATAATATCAAATTAGGTTAACTAGAGCCTACTAATCTATGCTAAATTAGTACCTTTTGTTTGATCAAAGGAATTTTCTTGACAGTTGAAGGACGGTAGATCAAGACGTGGGTATAGATATCCATAATTATGGCAGGCAGTTCACGTTGACACTAAATGGAGCCATGATTGTTAGGTGTACTGGATAGCTTAGCTACTTACCTACTTAGCTCAAAGATAAAATATTATATTATAGCTTCCTTCCGCGGACGCTAATACCACAGAGGATTGTATTGTATCTGTGCTAATACTGTGGAATGAGCTCCCCGCCGTGGTTTTCCCAATGGAGTACAGCACGTGCAGTGGATACTAGGCGCCTTGAGAATTATCTTAGCTTCACTGGAGAGGTCAGCCTTCAACAAACTTGTTCCTTGGCGTGGCCACCATCGGTAAATGTACCGGAAACTTCACCATGAAGAACCCGCCCTCGAAAGTCTTGCTCACGTTCTCTGTTGACTTGGCGGCGGGAGAGTTGACTTGCTCTACCTCTTCTTTTTTCGCTTTTCGTAACGCTGGAAACGAGAGATAGCAAGTTATGATATGGCCAGACTGTAAGAACAATTATTTGAAAAAGAACTGCCACCTAATTGCAGGAAATCGAGTGGACTTCCTTCCGGCGTCTGTGTTTCCCACGGAATAGATAAATAAGGTTATCTGTTCTGTGGTGTTTCCTGACTCTTACAATCTAGGCACTTTCACGGCCAGAGTGAGTAGGTTTCATCTGGGTAAGCGTACTCCAACTTAGGTTTCGTTATTCTTAGTGACCAAACGCAAGTCCCTATTTTTTTAAGTATATGTCAGTTTATTTAATTTTTATCCAAAAACAATAAAATAGAACACCTCTCATCAAACTACTAATAGTTTAGCATAAAACTACGTGTACAATTTAAAATTACAAAAGATTGAAAAAAAAAAAACGAAATTCGTAAAATCCGGAAATACCAGATTTATATGTGATGATAATCTTGAAATCCGGATTTTGCAATCTCTAATAGGGGCTTTGATGGTCTAGTGGACTCCTGACCAGTAATAGACGGAGCTCCTTACACTTTTCTATGTAAGGCTAATGACAATGCAAAAGCTACTTTTCTAACACTCTTAATTTTTTTTGATCAAGGCATATTCCTATACACTTCTCAGCATTTAGCTTCCATTGCAGCAAAATGCTGAGTTGTCGACCTCATTTGTCAGAAATGCGGCGTACAGTTTCCCTAATCTGTTTAGATTTTGAGTTTTAAGTACCTATCTATTATGTTTTTAATTTGAGCGTTTGTTTTATTATTTTAATTTTAACTATAGTATTATATTATGTGCGTCGATTTTTGATGAATAAATGTATTTTCTTTCTTTCTTTCTATAACCGTGGAAAACACATATAGTCCAGAGACTTTGTCCTCTACTTTTGCGAATGTCATGGAACATTTACTACGGAACCGATTGGAGTGGCTGTTGGGGTTCCAGAAAAGGCACCATGGATAATCTCAGTTTATTAACAACAGACATACTAATTAGCTTATAGTTGGAAAGAATACCTTATAGGAGTCTTTTTAGATATATCATCTGCTTATGTTTACGTCCTTCTTCCGGTTCTCAGGAATGAACTACAGCTGAGTGTCCCAGAGAAGATGGTTAAGGCGATGATAGCAGTGGCGTGCATTGGTTTTCGGAGGAGGTAGGCAATCAAGTACTAGGAGAGTTTTATTGTATATTATCGGTGGTATTTTATCCAATAAAGATCAATCCACGTGCACTAGTGAAATGAAATGAATTATGTGTATCGTGATTTTACAAGTTGTCTCAAAAAGTTCGTGAAAAGTTTTAGTACAGTGACCACCATTTTACTAAAACACGACTGAACGGTGACTGATAATTTGATAATGCGGACTAAAATAATATTATTTTAAAATACATATTTTAATTAGGTGCTATATAAGTAGATTCAAATAGTACATTTATTGCTTATTAAAATTCACAAAAAACAATCTTAATCATTTTCTGCTAAGGTCTTCAGCATGACGAAGTAAGATATAGTTGTCTTTAATATCTGTAACAAATATCACATTCAGATATTTTAAAGTATTGTAGGAAATAATATAGGTACATACTTTAGACCTACTCGCGTCAACTTGCGTGAAAAGTTTAACTATTTAGTCGATATTAGACAACCCGATGGTACGTCATTTTAACCCAGCTTTTGGCGCAATTGTGTTAAAATTATGTACCTGAACATGTAGTTAAAATTTTAGCCCAGGTTGACGCATTAGGGCCTTGCTGCTGTATAGACAGCGTAAAAAGTAACTAGTCACTCAGTTTTGATACAAACTGTCGAGATAATGTAAATTTTTTGAAAGGGTAAGTATGTAGATACATACTAAAATGCCAATCAATTTTAGACGCTGACCTTACTTATAGTACTACTAATACTAAATTGTCATCGTTTACCAAAATCTTATTATTTTGAACCACTAAAATCGACTAGAGATATTTTTCCATCGATGTTTGGTACTCTTTAAACATTGTTTAAAATAGAAACCTAAAGTAGGAATATCTCTACATACCGAAGCCATAGTCTGGACTCCCACGCTGACCATACCCAATGCCTTTACGCCAATTGACTTCTGAGACTGATATAACAGAACGTACAACAGTTTTCTGTTCCTTGTGTCCATGTACTCCCAGGGTACACTGTACACAGCATCTGGCAAAGCTTCGCTCTAGAAAATTATATAAAACACACCATCACACAACACCTTGGCCTATCCGTAGTCCAGATTATGTCAATATATTAGATAAGTTTGTGTTAATCGAAAATAAAGCTAATCTCAATGTAGGTTCTTAATTATCGTGACTTGAGCTTTGATTGGCGTTCTATAATACGGACCTTAGATATTATCGTATTCAATATCTCACAATAGGTCTGATGATTTTAAAATCTCCGACTACACAAGAGTTGAATTACGTAAAGATAGAATAACTAAATCATATATTGACCATATATTTATCAGATCCCGCACACTTAACGCGTACGCTAGGCACAGTAATGCGATAATAATGCGCAACGTTGCTCCAAAATTTTTATACACGGAACAGCACTTGTCACTAGAAATATCGACGCCAAGGATTCCGATGCTTTGGCTGATGTTTAAGGACGTGTTCTGGAATTGTTGGGCTACGCTATAGGAGTTTTCTTCGGGTCAGATATCTTATCTTACGTTTTCCAGCTAAGTTACTGGACTAGGTTGATATCAACTAAAATGAGCACACGTGGCAGCATAGAGTCTACAGATGGATATGCAATACTATTTTCTCAGGAACACAGGTGAAGCCACGAGGCACAGCTAGTACTTTAATATGATACATGCGAGAGTAGATCTGTCCGTTTGTTATGTTTTCACAGCTATGTTACTGGATCGATATCGATAAATATTAGCAGAAAGATAGCATGTAACCTGGAAATTGACATACAGTTCTTTTTGTCTTGAAAGCGCGGTTGGTTCGCTGGTATTGAATATTCTGTGCAGCAGGGCATAGCTAATAATAACAAAAAACAATCATTACCAAAGGAACATTTTTGTAACTTCAAATGTGAATATCTTTTTTCTCCCATGGAATTCAAACTTACTGCCATTGGATAAAATAATGTGCTCGACGAGACCTACAATTACCACTATAGCTCATCTTGCTACATTCTGGGGACGTTATTACCCATTTATAGACAAAATAAGATTGTACGTACCTTTGACTTCAATAGTTCAAACACAATAGATAACTGTATCAGTTGTTCATTTAATATTATCGTTAAAGGTAAATAACGCATTAAGGCACTAGCTTGCTGAAACATATACATATTTGAAAGCATTATCTTGAAATATTTTTAGAGCAGTGTTTCTCAATCTCTATAGCCCTTAGCTGTAAAGTACACTAAAAAGTAATCAAATCCTGACCTGATGATAATGGGACCAAACGGGAAGTGTACTCTTCCAAACAAAAAATAATTTTACAAATCGTTTTATAAATGACGGAGTTATGAAATGACTTAGCATACATAAAAAAATAACAAAACATACAACCGATTCGAGAACCTCCTCCTTTTTTGAAGTCGGTTAAAAAAGAGGAAAGGTTTTTTTTTCTTTTGCTTATGGTTTTTTATAAAACGTCTTACCATTAGCGAGCATTCGAGCAATAAAATGCAACCACTAATTTGATGGAAAGCGTAGTATATTAACAGCACCGGGCCGAAGATATTTGACATTTCTGATGCGAAACTGTAACAGAATAGTTTACTCTCTTAGAATATAATATAAACCATATTTCATTTATACCAAACGAAGATAAAAAAAAGAGTGTGCTTGCTTTTTATCTTTTTTGTTTGCATTCATTTTTGTTTTTAAGTATTGTTCTTTATTTTCTAATAAAAAATAATGATCCTATTGATTCTACACACCTTGTACTTCCATACCCATATTTTTTCAACAATGTATCTCATCTAACGTACAGATTAATCGCTCGGTTAAAAATATAACAATGACATCAATTGTTATAATAGGACGCGCGTCCCTCGCGAGAACCAACGGGTTAAACTCTAATGCAGGAGAAAAACAAACGCCGAAACGAAGACATGTGGTTTCCACAACGACTGGGTTCCGACTGCTTGTGCGGGAAGGGTTCACTACAAATGTGCCCCTTTATCGATGGACCAGTTATTAAGCGTAATGTGTGGCTTTAATAGGTTTTTAAAAGCATGGAATCTTTATTTACAACAAATATGTACAAAATACAATCTATATATAGAAAATTTCCTCAAGCCTGCCGCTGCTTCCGATTAATGGCAGGGTTCCCAGAAGGCTGGCAGCGTTTCCTTTTTGGATAGCCAAGCTGACGCGTTGGCGGAAAAAGCTCCCCGCCCGCTGGTCTCCGGAGGTCTCGATCAATTTTGATGACAAGGTGCGAGCAAAACGGCGAGCTTCGGACCCCCACGGTCCCAAGGTATCGACCGCAAAAGGCACATAAATATAGTTGGGTCCAATCGATGCGTATTTTTTGAATTTTGATTTTCCGCACTGGCCGCAGCTGCCCCTGCAGCTTTACAAGTCGCCGGTAAGTGAGATGGCGCGAGTGTATCGACACATGTGGCATCCCACACCAGCGACTTGCCGACACTCCAAGGGATCAAAGACATACTATACGGAATAGGTTTATATTTAAATTCGTATATTCGACTTTTGACCGGATTTTACATGGAAATACTCCTATGTGCGTCGCGTCGTCGTTAGATTGATTCATATAGTAGCTTACGTATAGTACTTACTTTGTTATAAGTCCATGATAAATGATATACTCCTTCAGTCTAATGAAAACATGCTCATTTTCCTCTTTGGAGTACCATAGCATTTTATACATTCCCTCACCAATAGTATTCTTAGGTCTTGGAAAATTCTCAAGGTTATATATAAGGATCCTCAAGTGTCCCCAAAGATGGAACACCATGAGTGACATGAGGCTGTCGACAGCAGTAAGAGCATAAGTACAACTGACGGATATGTACACGTTAAAAATAAATACCACTATATACCCAGGATAATCATGCAAGTAGTCGAAAGGTAGGCTGTAGTACACAGAGTGTTCAAATGTGAGATTCAGTGGTTTGTCCGACTTGAAAGCACCAGAATAGATATTGGTAACAAATGGTATCATATTGAACATCGTTAAGCCTAATATTGCCACTGACATTACGAACGCTATCATGAAGTGGCATATCTTGTGGACTTGTAGTTGTACCTGAAATAATTTACATAAAATAAATAAATATCCTGGGTGATTCCTCACACACGGCTAACTGGTCCCAAACTAAACAGAGCTTGTACTATAGAAATTATGTTTGTAAATACATACATAATTACAACCAGACTCAGGATAAATAGACATGTTGCATACAAATGCCTGTGTGGGAATCGAACCCACGACCTGCGTCGCGATAGGTGGAATCTTAAGAGCACAGATCAGAGTCTTAACCAACCGCGCCAACTGGCCCGTCTAATCATTATTATATGGTAATAAATGCAGAGTTTTTCAGGGATGAATTCTCGACGCAAATTCTCCGATCTCCTGAATCCCGTTATCTTCGACATGCCATAGTGAACTTAGGAACTTGACCCGTTACAAAATCTATACCGTTGAAAAGTCAATCTGGTTAAGCTCGACGCTTCCAAAATACAGAAATGCTTGTTCACCGCCAAACGGCAGTACTTTAAACCTGACTGCTACTTTCCCCAATATATCTTCACCGATCACCGACCAACTTGATCTCTTGGCGTGAAAAGCAAAAACCACTGCCAAAAAACTCAGCATTCTTTGTAAAATTTGGCGATACTTCACATTGACTTTTCATGTCGGTCTAAATAAACGCAAATAGGTATAACAGTTAGCCATGGACGTAATATACAAACAGGATTGAACTCTCCAAAATTTTTATCATACAAAAATAAACCATAAGTCATGCACATTAGGGTTTACTTTTGTTAGTTATCTTAGCCGAGGCAAAACGAGCCGAGAGAGATAGCCCGAACCGAGGCCGTTTGTCTCTTTTCCTCAATTGCCAAAAGATAAAAATTTTAAAGATGGTAGAAAATATTTCACCACAACAAGTAAAATATATTACGAATAAATATTTTTTTGCTATTAAACTAGTTTTAAATCATTTTATTTTGTAGGTTTACATCTGTACATAATAATAAATAATTGTATTTAATAAAATAATCAAAATAATATGATTGTTTGGTAGCTATCATAAAATTATTCTGGTAGCACTGAAACCTGACATCAATGGTGTCATGGCGACATGGCGACTTTTTCTGTTGTTTTGTGGAAACGCATAACGCATTTTAAGTTTTACCTACGGTTTTTTATACTTTTTATCGTGAAAATGGTGAAAAATTTTGTATCAAGACATGTAAAAGTGAATCATATGCTGGTTGTGGGATTTCATTTCACATGTAAGGAATAACGATGAGTTTATTTACTAACAATGGTGAGTCATAAGTAGATAAGTAGTTTGACCATGGTTTATTAAAAAAAAAATGTAGACGGAAGACACTAAAGTTAGTGTAATTCTGTTTAAAACTAAATATAATTCGTATAATGTTTATTGTGTGTTGTAATGTGTACCTATTGTACAAATTATTTGTACAGCTTTCCATCGAAAGAAGAAATGAATCAAAAATGCAATTTTGATGCGATTAAAACGAATGTTTTCCACAAGATTGAAACATCTGATTAATCCACCGCATCCTTTCCAATGCATAACAGATGAAGAACCGCACGAACTGCAACTAGTAAAAGCATTGACTAATAATTCGTACCTATTCACCACGCGAAATGTAATGCATTCAGAAACTTAGGCAGTGAGATTGGCCTAAAGCAGAAACTAAATAAAACGATTTTGTTTAGCCGTGTTTAATTTTAATAAATACCTACTTTGTCAAGCACATTGAGTTTTATTTCCCTTTGCTTTATTTTAATTCCCAAATAACAGCTCTGTAGAGCAAACTGAAAAAAGAGCAAGGGGAAAAGCCATGGTCCCGGAACGAAATTCTGCATGCACCCTTGCCTATTCATACGTAATATTTGATGATTCGACACAGAACGTAACTCAAAAATTAATCATAACTTTTCTCAAAAACATGGGTATACACGGCTACACATCAAGCTATACATTTCCAGTATAAACTGATCTCGCATTGTATAGGATTTCCGTACAATGAGAGGTCAGCTAATATTGGAAATTTATATCTTGATTAACCGTGTGTACACGATTCAACACCCACATAGAACATAACAATGTTCAGTTTCAAATAATGGGTTTTCGTGAAAAAGTATCTCGATATCTATAGTTTTTCATCATGGTTTTATCTCTTCTTTTTTCCATAAATTATTATTTCACTATTTTAAGTAACATAATGTTAATATTTTTGTAATACAAACAATAATTTGAAATCACCTAGTGTCAAAACGCCACAAACAGACAAAATTGGAGGAACTTTGCAATGCAGCGGTTGTGCGCGAAAGGGACTAACCATGACCACGACCACTCTGCCAAGAATGCACGACTAGGAAGAAGAAGTGTCAACCGGACACAAATTATCTCTCAAATCCAACTTTCCTGTTTGTTATAAAAAAATTTGGTCACCCTATTAGAATGGGATAAACAGCCTCGGTATGCGTTATCTCTCTCTGCTCGCGTTTTTGGCCCAAGAGCTCAATCCTGTTTGTATATTACATCCATGCAGTTAGCTTACTAATCGACTATCTTCCCAAATAGAGAATAATGAGACTGTATAGCAGTAGACATATTATCTGGCTTGCCAAACCATTGCCCAAGCATTTTTTTATATTCTCTACTTCGGAATGAGAGCATTGAGCAGGGTCGTCTATTAAAAAAGAAAGAAATTACCTCTTTGGCGTATTCAGATGTTGCCTCATGATTATATAAATGCAAATTCTTAATAAAATCAAATGTAACATTCATATATTTTTTAAAAAAGAACAAGAATATCCTTGCCTGAAAAAGAAGAACAACATAAATTAAGGCGCCGATCCCACAGAAAAGAGTTCTAGAGTTCCGCGTTCACTACTGTACACACAGCGAGCGAGCAGTCTAGAGTTCTAAAGGTAAATGGGCAAATTTGTAGTTTGTCCCATTGGCGGCCAGCAATAATGTTTTATATATTAACAAAAATATGAAAACTTATTATTACTATGGTGTATTTAGAAAAAAAGTTTTATAGAAAAAGAAAAGAAAAAGAGTCTTGAAGATTTAAGAAATAAATGAAGATATTATGAAATTGCAAGGTAGTTGCATTATAAATGTAATTAGTATCTCGTACCAAAAAGGTGTAACTATCATACAGCAAGCAAAAGTTTGTTCACATTCTTTATCTCGTCTCGATGGGCTTACTTTAGTTTAATTAGTGGCCGCTTATGGGCCAGAACCCATTGACCTTTCTGCCTTATGTCATTCAGTAAATTAGACATTGGTAGTTCAGACGTGTCACCCCAACTGCCAGCTTTAGAGAATGGAACTCCGACAGAACTCGAGTCCTCCTGAACGCCGAGTTTTCTGTGTGCAATGATCAAAGGCACCGCATAGATTACAGTGAACGCGGAACTCAGAACTCTGAACTCGGAACTCTAGAACTCTTTCTGTGGGATCGGCGCCTCAGAGAATGGAACTTCAATAGAACGCCGAGTTCTCTTGAAATCCGAGTTCTCTGTGTGCAATGATCAAAGGCACCGCATAGATTACAGTGAACGCGGAATTCTGAACTCGGAACTCTCTTTGTGGGATCGGCGGCAAAAACTTGACTTGATTAACATGATTTAATATCAGTTTCAATTGTCTTTTTCACACAGTTACTTATGTCTCATGTAGGTATGTGGTACATCCATGCTTGCATTGCGGAATTAGATATAAAGAGTAATAAAAAGTATAATAATAACGATAATAATAATGTTAATGAACTTTATAATTCAATTTTTAATTTAACCAAAAATGAGTATAATTCAATGTTTTCTTCAAAAACGATAAAACGGAAATCTAATACGGCCTTCAATGACTGGGCGACGGTGGGAATTTATATAAGTAGGCGAAAATTCAGAAGATTCAGTCGAAACATGGGCGGTGTTACAGAGTCTACAGCGATGCCAAATTGACTATCGCTATATCGAAGTGTTGAAATGTTTGTACAGTAAAGCCACCATGTCAATCCGAGTCCAGGACGAGAGTACGGTACCAATCCAGTTGCAGAAGGGTGTAAGACAGGGTGACGTAATTTCCCCGAAACTCTTCACCACTGTAATGGAGGATGTATTCAAGCTCTTGGACTGGAAAGGATATGGCATTAACATCAATGGCGAACACATCACTCACCTTCGATTTGCCGACGATATAGTCATAATGGCGGAATCGCTGGAAGCTTTGAACATCATGCTCAATGACCTCAACAGAGTTTCCCAACAGGTAGGCCTCAAAATGAATATGGACAAGACAAAAATTATGTCTAATGTTCATATTCCGCCAATGCCGGTGATTGTTGGGAGCACTGTTCTCGAAGTTGTAGACGAGTATGTTTACCTAGGACAAATTGTCCAACTAGGTAGGTCCAACTTCGACAAAGAGGTCAATCGAAGAATCCGACTCGGCTGGGCAGCGTTCGGGAAGCTACGGCATATCTTCACGTCCCGAATACCTCAGAGTCTGAAGACAAAGGTCTTCAATCAGTGCGTGTTACCAGTGATGACATACGGGACAGAGACGTGGTCTTTTACTGCTGGCCGCATAAATAAGCTTAGAGTCACTCAGCGAGCTATGGAACGAGCTATGCTCGGAATTTCTCTACGTGACAGGGTCCGTAATGAGGACATTCGTAGGAGAACGAAAACGACGGACATAGCTCGTAGAGTTAGTAAGCTGAAGTGGCAATGGGCAGGCCACATCGCTCGAAGAGCCGATAACCGATGGGGAAGAAAGGTTCTCGAGTGGCGACCACGTATTGGAAAGCGCCGAGCGGGACGACCTCCCACCAGGTGGAGCGACGACCTGGTCAGAGTCGCTGGGCGCCGCTGGATGCAAGCGGCCCAGAACCGTTCGAAGTGGAAATCAATGGGGGAGGCCTATGTTCAGCAGTGGACATCCATGGGCTGATATGATAGGCGAAAATTGTATGAATTATATAGAGATGATACATGATTTTAATTCTGACGATGTGAACAATGCTCTTTCTGAAGTCGTTGATTGGTTTACTATTAATAATTTATTGCTAAATGAGAAAAAAACAAAATGTATCAGCTTTGGTATTCTGAAACGTTTTTGACAGCAACCGACGACGACTCCGTTGTGACGGTTAGTCCGGGAGGTAGCGTTGCAAACACAAAAGTCATAGTAAGCCGGCTGACGTTGAAATGTATAGTTGATCTTATATGACTAATAAGTGAACCGACCGTCTGCTCAAGTAAGTGCTCAAGTCTTCTACATCCGTCATCAGCCACTCCCAGTAAAAAAAAAGACATAGTACGCCGGCTCAAACTTGTTTCATAAGTATTTGACATAATACTGAGCTGAAAAAAATCGTCTGCTGCATGGTGGAGGGGGGAACACGCGTCAGCTGCTCGCATGAATTTGTAAAAAAAAAAGTTTACCCCTGCCGTAACCTTCCAATCCTAAACCCACCGCGGGTGCATCGCTGATGCGTGGTTCACATATTAGTCATTCAAGATCTATTGAAAAAGATGGCCATCGATCGGCGTATTAATACTACCTAAAATGCATCAGTACCTCCCGGACTATTGCATGTCGAAACAATTGAATACTTGAATAGGTCAAAAGAATTAAAATGGGCTGGAAGGTGTATTGTAAACATCAACTGCGCTCTGCGAGTGTATTTCATTTATTTTAATGATCTGAGTCGTAATCCCAAGCTAAGCAAACTTATGATATGGAAACTAGATAAAGGCTAATTTTATTTCATATTTTAGTAAAACTTTAATGTACTGAATATGCCAATTTTAAAGGTTTAATATGAAGGCTATTCATTGGTTTAACTTTATCTTAATATTACGACTTAAACTTCACAAAAAGAAAGCTAGATATAGCGCCCATATTTTGAAAATATTGAAACAATTAACATTTTTTCACGAATAATGTTTAATAACATACTCGTATGTAAGTACATACTACTAAATTGACGAGGTATTTTTTTATAAGGAATAATAAAAATAAGCCAGATATCAAAGACTTCTATATAGAATTTGGAAGAATTTTAGCATTTCCAGTAAATAAAAATGCATTGACTTTGTAGTGCTGTGCACAATTTAATCAATGTTTATTTCAACAAGAATAGTTAAAGAATTACTCGCCAAAAGTCTCAACTGTTGAGCTTGACGACGTTTTTCCAAGATATCTTCATCATTGGCTGATTTAAGGATGCCCATAATATGACTTATCTGAGCTGCAGATATCTGAAATATGTATACCAACTCTGTAACCACTATAAAATTAGTATCATCATCATATTCTGTCACGAGATGTCCTCTGCTGAACTGGGCCTTTGTTTTTGACTGATTTCGACAAAGAACAGTCTTGGATTTATAATAAATAATTTGTAATAAAACATACATACTTCAAATATCATAACATTACACAGAAACTATCATAAATGAAAGTGATCCACAAAGTGACAGGTTTTTTTTAAAAAGGATACATAATACGACCTTAATAGGAGCTTCCTAAAATTAAACATTAATTAATTGACCAATTGAAAAATGTAGCACCGCACTACGAATGTATAGAGAATAGACCGCGACGACGGACGTCGTCGTCGTCAGCTGTCAAAAAAGAACAGAATTGCACTACAGATTCAGTCTACCCAATGTGAGACATTCGGACACAAATATTGTAATTAAAGGCGAAAAACTGGATCTTGTTGAAACAACTGTATTTTTAGGTATCACTTTAGATAATAAGTTACAATGGAGCCCTCACATTTGTAAATTGGTGGATAGACTTAGTTCTGCAGCTTATGCAGTGAGAAAAATTCGCGTTCTCACTGACGAATCTACGGCAAAATTAGTTTATTTCAGTGACTTTCACAGTTTGATGTCTTACGGTATCCTCCTCTGGGGTAGTGGTGCCGACATAAATAGAATTTTTATACTGCAGAAGAAGGCTGTCCGCGCAATATATAAAATAAGGCCTAGAGATTCTTTGAGAGAAGTTTAAATCTATTAATATAATGACAGTGTCGTCACAGTACATATATGAAAATCTTATTCATGTGAGGAAAAACTTAAATAACTTTCCTAAGAATAGTGACACTCATAGTTTGAACACTAGAAATAAGCACAAACTTGCTGTACCTTTAACTCGGCTCAGCAAAGTCCTTAACTCTTTCAAGGGGCAATGTATACGTTTCTATAATAAAGTACCCAAAGAAATCCAAGAGCTACCTATACATAGATTCAAAAAGATAGTTAAACAGAAGTTATGCACGAAAGGGTACTATAAAGTTTCTGATTTTGTAGATGACAAGAATGCATTTGAATGAATTGTTCGCTTCGCAGGCTATTGTTATATATATTTTGTAATTGTAATACTTCTATTTACATATTTAAAAAAAAACACTTGCTGAGTTTCTTGCCGGAGTCTTCTCAGTTCAAGTTGTATTTGGAACCGGTGTAGAGCCATTTGTTAACGTTCATAAGTGCCTTATCAGGGCCTAAATTGAATAAATGCTTTTTGAATTTTGAATTTTTTGAATTTTGAATCACCGAGGGAATTCCGTATAATTATCGAGACTCTCGAGTTCTACAGCTCACAGAGCCACTAGTTAGTTTATTTATAATAGGTATACAGCCCCGAGCACAAATTACTATAACCAATCCTTTGTGCCCCGAGTGTAAAGAATTGACGTTAGTAAACGCTTAATAACGCGTTTGCGTTTAATAATAGGGGTTAAAGTATTAAATGGCCGTTTTATTGTAATAGGTACTTCGAATTGACAGAGAACCTTCTTGGTTTTAGATTTTTAGTGAAACTTTTTTCACATTACTTCCCTATGAAGTTCTTCTTTTAAAAAATGTGCCACCTTCGATTATCGACGTTCAGTTGTTTTTTTTATTCAGCTTAGACAAGAAAGATGGATACTTCGAAAATTCGAGTGACGCGTCAGAAACAGCTCGCAATATCAATGTTTGGAGAGGGGACTGCTAATGAACGCACTGTGCGATTTTGGTTTAAACGCTTTCGTGATGGAAACTTTGATTTGAAGAATGAACCACGTGGAAGACCGCCCACACAGGTGAATAACAATGAATTGAAAGAGATGGTGAAACTACCCAGGAATAAGGTAGAGGCACGATGCCCTATGAAAATCTTTGGCGGCATCTTACCAACAATATTGACAACCTTCGGCCGCCATCATCACTTACTATGGTGAGATTGCCAGGTGAAACACAGGCCTATAAATAGTTAAAAAAAAAAATTGAGCTTGAATGTTATATATTCGGTGACAAAATAATCATTTGTCGCTCCCTTAATCAAAATTAAGTTATTTCGCCGCCGTAACAAAATAAAAATACAATTTAATGATTCATGGAGTACTAACAGCAGCAATTATAGTCATAAATGTAGTTATATATGAATGGCCCAAATCGAACAAGCTGAGTATTCCCATATTATCCTTTAGATATATAATTTCAAGAGGTATGATGACGAATTGGGCGGCGAACGTAAGTATTGTGCGAACTACGTAGTATTTAATTTCCTCTTCGCCCAATTCCTTCCGCGGCCAACCGCCATAAAACAATAATATTTTCTTCATCGTGTTCATGTAAATGAGTCCTTGAGCATTTTTCACCTTACTGAAATAAAAAATAAAAAAATCAATATCCGTCCGAATATTGTTGTACCTAACTGGATTGTTACCACCTTTGAAAACCTGCACATGTGTGTAGTCTACACACTATTCCCTTTGAGGCTGTGTGCTTACCAGCTTCGGCAACTTCATTATAGGCTAATAGCTCATTAGTCCAGTAGAATTTGGGTCCATTTGGGTCCGTTATTTTTTGTAATTTTCATAAATGACTTCATTGATCGCCTAAATTGTCCATGTCTATTGTATGTTGACGACTTAAAAATATAACTGGTATCCGCGACACTACTGCAACAGTATTACCACAGAGGATTGTATTGTAGTATTACTATGTTGGTAAAACTGTGCTACTGCTCTCCAACAAGACCTTGACATTATTTGTAAATGGTGCATCAAAAATGGTTCTTGAACGTACAAAAATATTTTAGTATCTCATTTACTAGGAAAATCAATAGGATATCTTTTGATTATACCTTGCATGGCCAAATTCTTGAACGAAGGTCCGTTGCAAAAGATCTCGGAATTCTATTCGATGACAAATTATCTTTCCGCAACCATTACGATTATATCATTAGCAGAGGCTCTCAGATTCTGGGCTTCATTGCTCGTATTACTAAACCATTTAAAAATCCTAGTAGCCTTATTTTCCTATTTGAACCCTTAGTTCGAGCAATATTGGAGTATGGCGCAGTTATTTGGTCTCCCTTTTATCAAATTCATACAGATCGTATCGGAAGGGTTCTACGGAACTGTCTCAGAATATTATGTTTTCGATACCGCATACACCGTTAATTAATATATAAGGAAAGGTTAACTCATTTTGACATACTCTCGCTAGAATCTAGGCGAACACTCACCGATTTTATATATTTATATAAAATTATGCACTCCTTGTTATCTTGTTTAAATATTAATACAAATTATAGGTCTCGCAAACCTAATGTTATTAATGTTTTCCGCAATAATACTTCTTACCTTCCTACTTTAATCCTATCGTTCGTATGTGCCGGCAATTCAATGAGCTAATTAAAGACAACCTCTCACTAGATTTGTATAACGCTAACTTCAATATTTATAAGAAACAAATATGTAATATCGTCAAAGATTCATAATTTCTTCATAATTAAAATGCTCTGTAGGTTCATAATCACTGCATACTTGATTAATCTACTTACTTGATATAGGAAAACTATATTTTTGTTACTATTTATATGTTCGTTTTAAGTAGTTAAAGTTCGTACAAAAGTTTTCTTTCTGGAACACATGTTTTGGGTTACATTTAGATCCAGTAACTTTTTCATAATAGGATAAACATTTATAATTGTAACCTGTTTTGTGTTTAATAAAATAAATAAATAAAAAAAAAGAATTAGCTCAAAATTAAGCAACATTTTACATTAATTGTGGTACGAATGATTTTTGGCATATGGATACAGTTATGTATGGATTATGATTGTTCGCAACCGATTTGGAAGTATGGTTAATGGTGAAAATTGAGAAAGACTGATATTGATAATTCCTAAACAAAAATTGTGGTACTAGTTGCGAGAATATCATGTCTTTAGATAATCATTACCTACCTTCCCAAGCAATTTGGACCGGTTGCGACATACGGAACATACCTACCTAAACTTAAAAGAGTGAATTTTCACCATTTTCTCCTAGGCAAAATGTGTAGTATAGGTATTAGTTCTGAACTCATTGGTAACTTGTATTAGCCTTTTACACTAGTTTTAAGTTTGCAGCCGGTTGCGATCTACGGAACCCTAAGAAAATACTTTTTGTTAAATTCTAAAGCAAAATTAGCGTATTCTGTATAATTGCTTATATCATATTGGTAGGTCAACTTCTACCTACTTTGTGATCGCTACCGAAGAGAACATTACGGAAACTATTGTAATTAAAAGAATAACTTTTTAAAATCTTTGACATCCCCGTCTCTTCCCGCCCGAGTGAGTAGTCTCACTTATATGCGGTGGGCATATACGTTCAAGAACAAAGGAGTCAATCAAACTACTGGTAGTCATATTAATGCTTGTAGGGGGTCAGGCAGGATCCCCCGATTTTTTAATTTATTTATTCAGTACAATAACAACTGCATTAGTTAAAACTTGTCTCGCAGCTATTAACGCCGGGCACCTTAGAGCAACAATAATAAACAGAGGATAATTATCTGCATTCATACTAGACTTGAATAATGCAGTTCCAAAAATATTGATGTACTGTTTTGGTATTATAGAAGATAAAACGATATAAATCGTTAGTCACTTTTTTTTTATTAACAGAAGATGGTGTGGTGGCCCATGATTAGCCTCATGACCCTTATGCGGAAAAATCGGCGAGCAAGCTCTCAACCAGGTTTATAGTTAGGTAACTAAGCCAGAGGGCGCCCCAGTTGGGGCACGAACCTCATCTCAGGGCGTTAACGGGGGGAGGGGAGGACTTTAAAGTCACAAAAAAAGACACCCGATCTTACATAATTATTTTGAGAACTATAAGATAGCGCGATTTAAACAGATTTAAGGCCCCGATCCCACAGAAATGAGTTCTAGAGTTCCGAGTTCCGAGTTCTGTATTCCGCGTTGATTGTAAGCTATGTGGCGCCTTTGAAAGTAAAGTAAAAGTGTATGATGTGTGATCAGTAGCGTATATTGCAGAACTCTAGAGCTTGCTGCTTGCTGTGTGCACAATAGTCAACACGGAATGCAGAACTCTGAACGCAGAACTCTAGAACTCTCTCTGTGGGATCGGCGCCTTAAAGTAAACAGCGCCGTCTATCTAGCCTATTTCTATATAAGTAATAGTTATTATTTCAGTTTCTGCCTATTTTTATACAATATCAATCGAAGTGTATAAAATCTAAAACCTTAGTATTGATAAGTGTTGAATTAAAAAGCATTTACATACGTGAGTTCAGCGCCATCGCTGAAAAGATTCATTTTTCTATAAATCAATCTACCGAAGATAGGACTAACTTGTGAACAGGTTAGAAATGGTAGCAGCTATTTATTCGCACGTTATTAAAACAAATAGATATACCTAATATCAAATTAGGTTAACTAGAGCCTACTAATCTATGCTAAATTAGTACCTGTTGTTTGATCAAAGGAATTTTCTTGACAGTTGAAGGACGGTAGATCAAGACGTGGGTATAGATATCCATAATTATGGCAGGCAGTTCACGTTGACACTAAATGGCGCCATGATTGTAGGTGTACGGGATAGGTTAGCTACTTACCTACTTGGCTCAAAGATTAAATATTTTATTATAGCTTCCTTCCGCGGACGCTAATACTGTGGAATGAGCCTTGGTTTTCTCAATGGAGTACAGCACGTGCAGTGGATACTAGGCGCCTTGAGAAATTCTTAGCTTCACTGGAGAGGTCAGCCTTCAACAAACTTGTTCCTTGGCGTGGCCACCATCGGTAAATGTACCGGGGACTTCACCATGAAGAACCCACCCTCGAAAGTCTTGCTCACGTTCTCTGTTGACTAGGCGGCGGGAGACTCTGGAGCGAGAGACTTGGCAGCGGGAGAGTTGGCTTACTCTACCTCTTCTTTTTTCGCTTTTCGTGCCGCAGGAAACGAGAGATAGCAAGTTATGATATGGCCAGACTGTAAGAAGAATTACTTGTCAAAGTCAAAGTCAAAGCCATTTATTCAATTTAGGCCCCAGAAGGGCACTTATGAAGGTCAAATTTACTGAAGTTACCACCGGTTCGGAACTCGGCCTTCAACTGAGAAGAATCCGGCAAGAAACTCAGCAAGGTTACATTTTTTATATATTTTTTGGACAATCTGACTATGTTTGGCTTTTTTTTCCAAATAATTAAAAATAAAAAAGATATACCTAAGCATAGATACAGACGAAAAAAAGAACAAGAAAATAAATAAAAAATAATAACCTTAAAAATACAAAACACACAATTATTGACCTACTGGCTTTTGTATAAGTATGAGCAAGGTGCACTTGTGCAGAGTGCAGCTACCTACTTCCAGACATCTTTATCTTCAATATAATCGGCTACTTTATAATAAGCTCTTTCTTTCAGAACTTTTTTTATATGTGATATAAATTTAAAATCAGTCATCTTGGTCACCGCAAGTGGTATTTTGTTATAACAGCGCACACTATTGCCAAGAAATGACTTACGAACTTTAGCTAGTCTCAAATACGGAACAACTAATTTCTCTTTTTGTCTTGTATTGATATTATGAATCTCCATTTTTGTTTTATACATTTCTTTGTTTTTACGTATGTACATTATATTTTCATAGATAGTGATGGTACGGTCATAACGTTTATTTCCTTAAATAATTCCTTTAATGATTCACGAGCACCCATACTATAAATTGCACGAATTGCTCTTTTTTGTAATATAAAAATATAACTTGAAAAAGAACTGCCACCTAATTTCAGGTTAATTCGTAAATCGAGTGGACTTGCTTCCGGCGTCTGTGTTTCCTGACTCTTACAATCTAGGCACTTTCAAGGCCAGAGTGAATAGGTTTCATCTGGGTAAGCGTATTCCAACTTAGGCTTCGTTATTATCCTTAATGACGGCTCAGTGGCCAAACGCAAGTCCCTGTTTTATTTTTTTTAGAATTGGTGCAGTTTTGTTTAATTTTTATCCAAAAACTATAAAATAGAACACCTCTCTTCAGACTACTAATAGTTTAGCATAAAACTACGCGTACAATTTAAAATTACAAAAGATTGCAAAAAAAACCAAATTCGTAAAATCCGGATAATCCGGATTTATATGTGATGATAACCTTGGAATCCGGATTTGAAAAAATCCGGATTTTGCAATCCCAAATAGGGCCCTTGATGGTCTAGTGAACTCCAGACCGGGAATAGATGGAGCACCTTACTCTTTTCTATGTAATGGCAATGCAAAAGCAACTTTTCTCACACTCTTATTTTTTTTTTATCAAGGGCTAATCCTATAACCGTGGAAAACACATACAGTCATCCCCCTACTTAAACCAGGAAAGGACCCTTCAGATCCAAATATAAGAAGACCTATTGCTTTGTCCTCTATTTTTGCGAAAGTCATGGAACATTTACTACAACACGGCTAGGAAACGTTGCTCCGTTATGGAGTTCAAGTGCCTACTAGGGCATGAATCTCGGAATCCCGGAATCTCGTAATATCGGAATCTCGGACGTTTTTTTCCGATATTTCAATATCGGAATTGAGTGATCCAATATCGTAATATCGGAATCAGATATTTTTATCTATTTGAGTTTTTAAATAAAGCTTTTAAGCGCGCCACAAAGTATGGTCGCCTAGAGCTATAAAATTAACGTATCGTACATCAATTTTGCCTACTAGTGTTCAAAATGAGCGTATTTTTTCAACAATATACGAAGTACATTATCCATAAGCTTGTTTTCAACACAAATTTTGTCGCCATCTATCGCGGTTGGTTCTAAATATACGCAAATGAAGACGGCAAAGACTAATTTGACAGCTTTAAATATGTTCTATCCTTTGATAATGTTTATCAGAAAGAAATGTGATGTGACTAAAATTAATTTAGTGCGATTTACAACAGAATCGGCACCATTTTCGTCATATACACTATGCTAATAAAGGGTTTTTTGTTGTTTTTTTGTTTGTGTGGTGAAATGGTGAAACCGCGGGGGACAGCTAGTTTTAATATAATAAAGATGAAGAGTTTTGTGTTTGTTTATTTAAATGCATTTATTTTGGAACTACCAGTCGGACTCGTTTTTTTTTCACTAATAGAAAGCTATATAATTCCCTCGTATTATAGGCTACTTATAATCCCGGGTGAAACGGCAGGGGAAACCTAGTTTCCAATAAATTGTAGTTCATAAGTGTTGATTTTGCTTGCACATTTTAAGTTTTATTAATTTTGAATCTGAGGTAGTTTAATTAGTATTATAGGATAATAATACGAAATCTGTGATTTAGTAAATGCACGTAATAAAACAACTAAGTGGTGTACCAAATTAAAGAATTTGATGTAAAATATATTTTTACTGATACTGATAAATAATTTACACTATGCTGATGACAATGACACTACTCTTCTTAACCAAACTAAAGAAGATATGGAGGACCTCTTGGTTCATAAAGAAACCACTAGTCTCCAATTGGGACTTGCAATCAACAGAGATAAGATGAAAATGTTAATAATAGACCGGGCGTAACTTAATAGATTGGACGTACTGCGAAAAAGCTACATCTACCTCGGCTCTACCAATTCCAACACAGGAGACTGTGAAGATGAGATCAGACAGAAGACGATGTGCAATCACAAGATCAGCAGTGGGAAGATTTAGAAAGACAGAAGGATAACCAGGAAAACAAAGATTCGACTTATGACATGCTTGGTCTTTCCAATCTTTCACTAAGGAGCTGAAACTTGGTCATTAAGCCTACAAGATCGCCGGAAAATTGACTCACTGGAGATGTGTTGCTGAAGACGCTTCCTGAAAATTCCGTTGACAGCCTTTCGCACCATGAACGCGATCCTGAAGGAGATTTGAATAACAGATAGGCTTTCGTCGACTGTGCAGCTTCGAATTTCCAAGTTCTTTGGTAACATCTGCAGAAACGAACAACGAATCGATGTAGAGACTTGTTGTCCAGGATGGGAGGGTGTACTCGCAACGCTACGAACCGCAAAAAAATGGAAAAGCATTGAGAAAGCTGTAACCCTAGTCAAGGAGAACATTGGAGTTGAAGACCCACCATATACACTATCAATTGCAACCACGACCCCTCTGACAAGAGTGCTTGACTGAACAGAAGATGTTTTCAATCCAAATTTATAACGAACTAGTTGTCCCCTGAGGTTTCACCCGCGTTCCCGGGATCAAAAGTAGCCTATAATACTCGGGGATAACGTAGCTTCCCATAAGTGAAAAAAATACGAATCCGACCGGTAGTTCCACAGATTATCCAGTTTAACCAAACAAAAAATCTCTTCCACTTTATAATATTAGTAAAGATAGATAATGAGTGCAGTTTATAAGGAATAAGTGCAATTTATAAGGAATATGTGCAATTTATAATAAAAATTTCTAATTCCGATATTAATATCGGAATTCCGGTATTGAGATCCAATATCGGAAATCAATATCGGAATTGAAAAGCCTTCCGATATTACATGCCCTAGTGCCTACCTTCTGGATCCATCATCAGATCAGCTCGATGGTACCAAATTATTGTATTGTCATCGGTTTTTGATAAGTGTGCAAAATTTCAGTTTAATCTGACGTCTGGAAGTCGATGAAAATTACGTTCGAAGATTCCTTTACATACATTCATACATACATACATACATACAGACATACATACATACAGGTGAAGCTAATAAAAGCGTGTTAATAAAAAAAGAAACGTCTTTATTAGGGCGTGTTTTTTGTGGCGCCTAGTATTCATTTCATAGCAAACAACCATTCATAGAATAAAACAACTAACAACAAAACTTTAGGTACAAAGCTTCAATTCGATAGGATGAAAGATTTACGAACGATAACAAAATACATCAAAATATTAATTTAATTTAAAATTTGACAATCCCTTATCTTTCTAAAAAATGTAACGTATATTTTATAAATCATACGTTACATTTTTAAAAAATGTAACGTAAGATTTATAAAATGTACAAAGTTTAATTAATAGCTACAACGTAACTTGAATAAGCAACATGTATGGAAGTATACGGAAAAAAGTATAAGGAATGTACCTATACAAAGTATCAAATTTATGTAGTAGTCTGTTCTCCGCGGTGTCACCCGTGTTCCCGGGATGCCTATGTCCTTCTCCATACCATCATAGGCTATCTACTCATCGCGATCGGTTCACCGGATTAGGAGTGAAAGAATGACAGACAGAGTTACTTTTGCATTTATAATATTAGTATAGATTTGGAAAATTGACTTTTGTGGGACATTAGCTTGGTCATCAAAGAACAAAATCTAGAAACCTGAATGCACTTATTTCATCAGTGAAATTATATAAAAAAGTATGAAAGCAATGTATTCAGAAAATAATAGCGCATCATGATCTCGATAAGTGGCGAGCGAAATGATTGAATCGAATATCAGCTAAACGGTAGGCGGGGTGGCCGCGGCCGGTGCTCGTGAACATGAGCAACGCAACGTAACGCAGCGCAGCGCAGCGCTTGGCGAGGCCCGCTGGCGCACTGCGCTTTTTGCTCGAGGCGAGGCGAGGCGAGCGCGGCGCGGCGCGGGGAGCCGCCTGCGCGGGCGCACCGGGATCTATCTATCCTTATTGTATTTTACTCTGTTCTTAGTTCTCTTTCCCGACGAACGTCCCAGCTACCTTATCCCGTTCCGAACAAAGCGCGTTCACTTAAAAAAGTATTAAGTATGCCAATATGATAGTTAAAAGCCACTCAACCTCCGTCCAGTCGTTAGATGCTTTGTTTCGTTGTGACAACGAGTGTTATAAATAATATTATAAAAACAACAATAAACCCATTTAATATAAATAAAATTGTTATCATACATTATGTATATTAACTATATAGTGATTCATTTATTTTTTATGAACGTTATTTATTTTGTTTACGGAGCTGCGCCTGACCTTAAGGTAAATGTTTTTATTATTTATTACATAAACCGGTGATTTCATATGTGAAGTCAACTTACAGATTTTTATGGTTTTAAATTTTAAACCGTCATACATGTTCTACAATTTTAAAATCGGGTTCCGGAGAAAAGGAATCACGGAACATTTTGTACCGGTGCGAACTAAAGTGTTAGGCGTGCAATTAATTACAAATGGAATGGAACTGAGTCGTAAGACTCCAATTATTTGTGCATGAGATCTTTATCTTAATACCCTGGCGATTGTAACAGTGTTTTTTTGTTTCTGTCTACTTAGCCGCTTATTGCGTGTCTCCTTCCTATCAGATTATACGTGACAATTCGAACAACGACATGTCTTTGAGTTAATTAAGTTTGATGAGCATAGAGGATCAGACAATTAAATAAAACTCAAAAACCGTTTTTTTGATTTATTTCGTAATGAAATATTATTTGCCGGTGAGTACGTATCAATTAAAAACTGACTGATAATATAATCGGCTTATTTTGGATCTTTATTTTTTTAATTGAACTAATTTGTTGAATAGTTTTTAAGAATCAGTCGCCTTTATTACCGCAATTAATGTAAATTATAATTACCCAAAATGGAATATGATACTAAATAATGTGTAGGATATCCTACAATTTAAAATATCCTACTGGCCATAAGTAAAATTAAGCATTAAGGCCCAAAATTAAGACGACGTCTCACGGTTGAATGAACGGAACTGCTTTGCGCCCCTCAGTTTTAGCTGTTATTGTAGGGCATAAGATAGGGTTTACCCCTTAGTTTTTGAAATTTGAAAGCCCTTGGATACTCACGGAATATTTCCATTAAATTTCAAATCTTCAGGTCCACCTGTCAAGCTGTGCGTGTCAGTCACTCCTTGACTATACATATTTCTTGGGGATATTTCTTTTGTCGTGATTCGAAGACATCCGATTCCTTGACTGGGATACCTATGGATTCATACCGTATAGAAAGATAATCGTAATTTACTGTACTTCTTTCATCCGTGTTTCCGTGATAAAAAAAAAAACGTGATCCGACTAAACTCTGTTTTTCCTGTTCACTAAATTTTTTGGAAACCGTAAGGAATTTTTATAAAATCGTCAACAGACTTTCATAATATTCGTAGATAAGAATCGTGATCACTTTCTGAAAGATCCTTCTTGATTTGCTTATAGGGTGTGTGTCTCTGTGTGTCTAAGCAACATAAATAAAGCCTAGTTTTGTATAATACCCATAGGTATAATAGATGAATCTTTAAAATATAATTGTACCTGATTAAGACATTTTTGAAAATTTTGAAAATTGTCTTCAATGGATTATTCTTACGAAGAATAATATTGTTTACCTGGGATAATTCCAAGTAAGAAATTATTCTTACTTCTAGTAAATATTTACTTGATAATAAACAATATATTTTGAGAATAATGTTGTTCTTGGCTAAAGACTTTGGCAGATCGCATATTTATAGTACGCGGTGCGCATATTCTTAAAAAAGGAGTAGGTACAAAGTTTGTTCTTCACGTATTAATATGGGTATAGTTATATCAGAATAAGTCCGAACTTAGGCTCAATTTACATTGCCGTGGAATGGAGTGGAAGCGAATCCCCGGAAGACGCGCGACCTCTTTTTTTTGCAATGTACAATTTCGTTGCAAAAATTTGCTTCCATTCCATTCCGCGGCAATGTAAATTGAGCCTTATTACTTATTTTATATATGCGAAAAACTAGAAGTTTCTATAATCATCATATATTGCTTTGATCGGTCGGGTTTTAGCCTGACGTGCCCTGACAGCCACGCCAGAGGTCGTTGGTTCGATTCTCGTTTAGGATAAACATTTGTGTGAACATGAACATGTTTGTCTGTTCACAGTCTGTGCATATAATATAAATATTCATCTGGTTTCCATTGAAGCTCTGCTTGCTTGCAGATGGCCGTGTGTGAAGAGTTCCCCAAGTTGACCCATTTTTATCGCTAAAATATGTAGATAAAAAAATACAATAAACTACTCTCTGAAACTCTGGGAAGTCCTCTACCTGCAATAGAAAGCCCTCTCAAGATCGATTCAGTCGTTTCGGAAATAATCTCCGATCGACACACAAAAAAACAATAAAAAAAACCCAAGATTTTTATTGTGATAATAAAAAAGTTAAAAAAAAAACAAAAAGAGAATTAAATGCTTAATTTTATTTATTTGTATAGATTACCCAAGTTCCAGTAGTTGTACTAACTAGAGTAGTTGTACAAACAAACCATTCTACTTTGATTTATTGTAACTAGGTTGTCGCGGGATAAAAAGTATCATGTCTCAATCCAAAGTATTAATCTATTTATGTTCCAAGTTTCATCCAAATTCGTCTAGGTAGTTATTACTCTATCTTCCGCATGTCACTAATATCTCAGTATATAAATACTACGTACAACTAATATTAAAAAAGTAACCCAGTTTTCGGTTACCTTTTTAAGACACCTCTAAACCATTTGCGATTAAATATGGCACGCAGATAGTTACTTAAGATAGCTTCTAGAGCTTATACTATCTGTCACCGTATTTTCATGAAAACCGTTAGTTTATAATCTACCTAGCGATAAATTGTGAACTGTACCATACTGCTTACAATATAACGTATTAATTTTCGATAGTTTATTAATCTCTTGAACGATTTATTAATCTATCCATGACAAACCGTCATATTGTAATGTGATGCTGATATTTTCATCTTATTACTTTCACCTGTAATAATATATAATATAGTAAGTGTAACTAAATAAAACGTCCTGCATACCATGGACAATGGGGCTTTGTACTTGAAATGACTTTAAATCTTTAACTTATAACAATTTTTCCGTATAAACGAGCTCGATTGTGTTTTATTAGTTCATTTAAATTCAGTAAGCAGCCGATGGCAGCTCAATGAATATATTGGATGCCAATTTTCGCCTGGCATTACATTCCATCTTATTATTTACTGGCAAAAAAATGAACTATCTAACTAAAATTTTACGGCTGTCCAAGAACTTCCCATTGACAACATTTGAGCACAAAGGAAGATGGGCATTTTGGAACCTTCCTCCACCTCCCCTCTTGATGGTGATTCCGGCTCCCGGCTTTAGGGAAAATCTATCTATATATATAAAATTCAAAGTCCTGACTGACTGACTGACTGATATATCAACGCACAGCCTAAAGCACTGGACCTAGAGACATGAAATTTAGAGGGTATATTCTTTGTGAAGATTAAGTATCCACTGAGAAAGGGTTTTTTGAAATTCCACCCCTAAAGGGGTAAAATAGGGGATGAAAGTTTATATGAAAGTCCGTCAGTTTCGCAGTTAGGATCCTCAAATGTGTTTAGGCTGAAGATTGAAAATAAATTTATACGTGTCTCAGCATTTTTAATAATTCGACCCTCGAAGCGGGATGAAGTTGCTTTGTTTTGTTTTATTGTTGTAGAAAAATTATATCATTTGTTTCCTGTAGGCCACGCGAGCGAAGCCGCGAGTAGAATCTAGTACGAATATAATAAAGCGAAAGAGTTTTATTTATTAGTAATAATTGTTTTTGTTTGTGTAAACGGGATAATCACTGGAACTACCCGTCAGATTAAAAAAATAAGTCACTAATAGGAATCTTCATTAAACTCGAGTATTATAGGCTATTTTTTATCCCGGGAGTTGGCGTGAAACCGCGGGAGACAGCAAGTAATCAATAACTCGAAACCAACAATAATATGTCGAGACGAATCCTCATGAATGAGAATTGACCTCTTGAGTGAAAACGGCTGATAAGTAGTGCTCTATAAAATTATGACGCATGATGCAATGCAATCCCTGGCAATGACGTTGACTCTAAGATTATGAATGTCTACTGGTGATTTATTTTGCTTATTTCAGACAGATTCCATTCGAAAAAGTAAGAATTTAGATTTTTTACTACAGATGGCAAATGTATCCCAAATTAGCGTGCATAACGGATCGACCTGTTTTTTACAGGACAGAGTCGAAAGCCCATAATCCTTTAAGCCTGGGAACCGTGTAATTTCTTACGGCAACCATGCAGATTTGTGTGCAGCAAAATATTAAAAGAATGTATGGTATGGACTTAACAAGTGGTCCAATTAAGTACAGCGACAAATTATTCATACAGTTCCGCGTCAGTGTCTGACTGCCTCTGATAAGTCTTAATGCACTCCGTGTGCATTCAGTCAGTGTCTCAATCAACTCAGCTAAGTACTCGTTCTGGATTGAATAACCTTTTAGCAATTTGATAGGGTTTTAACTAGGTACTTTCACCTTAACTAACCTTGCAAAGGAGCTGAGTTTTAAATAGGCTTTCGAACTACAAATATAAATTTTCTACATAGAACACACGATTATGGATAAAGATCAGCCCCCCTAGACAAGATGGTTATCGACAATCGTCATCGTTAGTAAACGATCAACATTCTATCTCTGTCTTCCAATTTACCATCTAAAATTATGTGAAGAAAACAATTGAAAATCTTAGCTTATTTATGTTGTAATAAGACCAATCAATTCTATATCCAGACCAGTACCCACACCAGTGAGACATGTTCAGCTCGCGTGACTGCCTGCGAAGCCAACACAGCCAACGCTCGGCGAGCAGTCTGCGGGACTGACGGCAGGACCTACTCCTCACGGTGCCAGCTGATGAAGGCTCAGTGTTTAGGGGAGCCAGTGGTGGTCGCCAGGAAAGGACCTTGTATTGGTGAGTTAAGATTCTTTTTACCATGTATTTTTACTTTCCTCCCCATTGTCGTGTTCCTAATTACTGAGGGTTGTGATTCCCGACTAGAATTATCTTTGCGCCTATCTTTGGCGGCTTGGTTCTTATCAGACCAAGACTTCCTGTTAAGCGATTGCAACTTTTTCTGTAAAATTCTTTACTAGTAACAAGGTTTGTCGCTAGCTGGTGGATGTAAATCGTGATGAAGATTAATGACGTACAAGAAGATCAGGGTACACATAACATAGACCAATATCATAATCATCACAATAGTGATATTCTATTTGAACCTGCAGAGAAAGCAAAGACTGGAGCGTTAATAGTTGCAATATCTGGAGATTTGAGATCTGGAGTATCAAAAGATTTACTTTCAAATAGAGTCAGAACCATTACCTATACGTATGTTAAGGACTTCAAGTGATGCAGCTTAGAATATATAAAGAACGATGCTGTCATTCTTTGGAAGTCTCAATATTTGCTAGAATAAATTATGATCTTAGCATTGTCCTATTAGTTTTATACTACGACATTGTAGTTTTTGTACGCTACTGATATCAATAAGTCAATGAGTTTTTGAAGAAACAGCTCATGACGAGAATGTCAATACCTGTCATTAAGTAAAAGAAAGAGTAGAAGTAAGAGGATCAGTATGTGGTCTCAATACTATTGAAATAATTACCTCGCCTCGTCTGTATCTGTACATGCGGTCTCTCTCTAGAGCATACCTCTTTATATAATACGTATAATTGTGGCTAATAAATAAATATCTATTTCGTAGCGTATACCGAAGTTGTCGGTTTGAGGTGCTTTCGGCAGTTTGTATGAATCATACTGTTCCCTTTGCCTCTTCTGTGATTTAGCTATAGAATTAATTTACTTCGGTAGCTTACAAATATTCCGGTCGAGTCAAAGGTCCGTTAACTTGAAATATTTGTTAAATGTGTTTAGATAATCAGACTCGCCAAAGCAGAATAATTAATGAGTGTGCCATATGATTACCAACCGGATGGGAGAGCGGATTATAAACCCGGGTAGTGAGACCAACAGTAACTCTTAGCACTAACAGATTAAAAGGCAATAACTTTAACCAATCTAAATTTGTGTCAGCTCAGACGATTGGATTCCCCCTAACAATACGTGTTTTTAAAGAGAATTATAACAATGAGAGCACAGAGATATATTTTCAATTAATTAATTAGAAAAAACTGCAGGTGTCGATAGTAATTGATTCAATAATGATTTGTAAAGAATTGCGCGGCGAGGGGTGCTTTTTAATAAAACACATTTCTGATTGTTGACTTTACAAGTTGGTTTTAACAAATATTAATGAACTAAGTAATATAAATGAAGAATAGAGTATATAGTATGTTATGAATTAAAACAGATCGAATGAATTCTGGGTTTTTGTGCATACGGACGCAGTAACTGCCTGGAGTGGTACAGATTAGGAAAGGATAGCTACTTAAGTAAACTATGGCCATGCTAAAAAGTCATATTTGACAAAAGGGTGTCTCTCCTTGCCGCAGTTTATTTGTCTCTTTTTGATACATGGATGTATATGAGCTGTCAAAAGTGACCTATTAGGAAGGCCCTATTATTGTTAGCTTTTACATGGCAGCTTATAATCAAAAGGTTATAAATACGAATAAGTACAGTCGCGAACTTAAATATGGAGTCCATTTAATGTTGAATATCTTTTATTTATTTCATAGATTCACAGCCTACATAGCCAAAAAAATAATCTCATTTATAAGCCAGAATTATAACATTAATTTAAACAAGAGTAGAATCTTACAGCAAACGTATAACTTTAAGCAACGCCACGCACTGACGTTACTAGGGAACTGCTCTCAGATACGCCAACCCGACTATTGGGTTTCGACCTTATTGCCTTTAAGTGTTCGTTGGATATATCTAGAAAATGAGTACCTTATCAATGATCACGACTCTACATAAAACTTCTGTTCATTCTGTTGCAAATCGCACTAAACTATTTTATCACATTTCATTTTCTTCTTATAAACATTGAAAAAAGGTTATTTTCCTAACGTTCTGCTCCCTATGTAATGCTAAATGAAATTGCATTCGATTCCCCCGTTACATTACCTATTTTTGTTTTATCGACGTTTTGAATGGAGCTCCTTATATGCCAATACCTAGTTTGTGGATAAGTGAGGCTCCTAACTACCCAGTGTGTTGATGTTTTCAATAAAAAGGCCTTTGTTTGAGTTGTTATGGATGCATATCTAACTATAGTTTATGGATACCGCAGAGGCCTTATTCTTCTCTTAACTTTCTCACAAGTTTTTCTTTCCGAAAGCTATTATTACTATGCTTATTGGTTAAAAATAAACATTGGAAATCACAAACAGCAGGAAGAAAGCCGAAAGCTCAAGCTCTTTGTAGGATCGAACCAACAACCTTTGCTTATGGCAGTCGACGTTATGGAGCTGTCATTGCCTTGATCGTGATCGGAAAGTGTTTAATAACTCTGGCTATATAGGCACAAATAACAGGAAGAGAATATGAGATACATTATTCGTGCTAGAAGAATAAATTCTTTATGATACATCAATTAAACAATTACTAGATATTTATTTATGGGTTTAATTATAAACTGATTTCCTGACCACATTTTCTTACTATAAAATGTTGCATAGATAAGATCTGACTGCAGTGATTGCTTTTATAATAGTTAGAGCCTTGGTTCGCTTGATATCCTCAGGATATTGGATAGGACTTCAAACATGCTCTAGGCTTTGTGTTAAAATGGGACAGAACTATATTTGACGATGTTTTATTTCATCTCAGCGCAATAACTATTAATTTCATGTCAAGTTGCGATTTCTTCGAAACGTGTAAAAAGGCTGGTGGTACTGAAGTGGTACAGTAGTACCCAACTAATATGGCTTACCGATATACCTGCGCAGAAGATGCATTTTCAAAGCGCGGGAAATGCTATTGGTCGGCAGCTGCCGCCATGTTAGCGCGCACCGTGCGGAGGGGCGTGACTTGCGAGTGAGACGGAACTAACAGCTGCAGTGTATTTTGAACCTTATAGTAGTGATCTAAGGTTGATTGTAAGTTTTAAGTTTTCTTTCGGGCCATACTTTTTCTGTGCGAACGAAGATTCACGACGCGCCATATCAGTTGGGTGCTACTGTACGAACGAATCCTATGTTGAGCCGATACCGAAGTAAGGTGGTAAAGTACTTTGTAATAATTGTATATCAAAGAAGTGTTCAATAACCACGGAAATCCGTCAACCTGCACTATCTGATAGAACTACGAGAACTAAACCCCTTTGTTGCTAAGCAACGTGCTACAGCAGTGGGGGATGACCAACAGCCATGTTATTCTCGTCGATGAGATCGCTGAACGATTCGGCGGACAGCAGTTTCTCACGAAAGAGACAGTAGGGACAGCGCTGAGGGCATCGTAGCGGTTGTGACATTACAGAATTACCCCACAGAAGGCCAGTCCTCCTGCCTGATCGCGCTGCGTTACGCGCAGAACTCCCACGGCGGGCCCCGGCCTCCGTTCATCCCCAAGTGTCGAGCTGATGGCACCTACTCGGCCGTGCAGTGCGCTGCGGGCGGCGCCGCGGCCGGCTGCTGGTGCGTCACGCCTGATGGCAAGCCGCTACCTGATACAGCCGCTGTGAGGATCGGGAGGCCTGATTGTACTAAACCTGGTGAGTGGCACAACAACTCTTGATACTTGATGAACTATTGCATATTTTTACAAACCAGTTAAAATATAGCTAACGTTTAGACTCCTAACAAAGCAATTTGACAGTTGTTAGGAGTTTCCTAAGTATGGTTGGTTAAAATAGGCATCATTCAATTATCACTTCGATGAATTGATAGAATGTAATATTAATTATCGTGTACCTAATTGTAATTTTATTTTAATGTAATGTTGTATTTTTGTACGCCCCCAGTGGCAGGATATGTTGGACATAATATTATTATACTCACAACAACTGTAAAATACCATATTCTTACAAACTAAATGATCTGAATCACTGACCGACTATACCTATTACTAATTCCACAAGTTACGATAAAGCTTTACTTTATGGTTCAAAATTAGATGCAGCAAATTTCTTTTCCAAAAATAATTCAGTAAGTTTTGATAAGCTGTTGATCTCACGTGAGATATTAGCCAGATGTTCGCTTATTCGTTATCATGTTTAAAATATAACAAATTCAAAAAAACATTATAGTCACTTAACCGGTATTAACCTTGCCCACAAAACAAATCTGGCATTTTTCTTTACTGAATCACAGTATCTAGTATTTTGTACTAGATTCTGGAAATATACCTAATCTATGTATTATTCTCATAGATTCTAGGAAGGTATGTGGTGTACTCACCCGGATTCGGAACATCTGTTTTACTTAACGCCCCGGATTCTAAATATTCAGACTTGGCTTGTAAACAAACATCCAAATGAAATTCAATGTTTACGCTTGTCTATAGTGGCTTTTGAAAGTTTTAATCAACATGAATATTAGTCATCGGTAATTATAATATAGTATTTTGATACGTGAGGAAAATGGTGGTTATTACAATTTTATTATTCCTTTGTTGACGGATCTTCATTTATTATATTTACTTTGTAGACCCCGAATTAAGGTTGATCAAGTATCAAGAATATATTGTATGAATCGATAACCTTATATCATTGGGACAGGGTCCAAATTTAAATACGCTTTGACGTATAAAACGACCTGCTACATTTTTAAATTAGGAACGCTATTTCATATTTTTATGTTCGTAGGATTATGATAGATAACGGATTCTATCACGAGACCATTTCAAAGAAACAGTGAATAATAAAACATATGTTTTTACAATTAGTCATAGACAATGAGTACTCACAAACTGTACCTACAATTTCATCACGAATCGCAGCTCCTTCTTATGTTATAAGCGAAGTGGCGCCAACATTTTACGTCATGTTTCAATGGAAAAGTATCTGGAAGACTATAAAATTGTTTATCCACTGTGCGATCGTGCGCAGAGTGAATCGCTGATAGATTTATACATAATGTGTGTACATGCGGTGCATGAAATGTTTCATGTTAATCGTAGCGAAGCTGTTGTAAATTGTATTTTCTATGCGCACAACCTATTGCACTTACTCTTCATTTTTGTCTTAGCAAGATTTATTGTAGACTAGTGTATATGAGCGGAAAATCCATACGTATTGGATGCCTACGTTGCGGAAGGAACCTGTGGGCAATTTATATACTTTCTCGCCCCAGTGGATTAAGCTGAGCGTTGATAGATAAATCAGCAGGACAAGTCTTATTGTATAAATAGGTATTATAGTTTCACCACGTTATCCATACTTCTCTCTATACTAATTTAATTAATCTGAAGAGTATTTTATTTGTTTAAACGCGCTCGTCTCTGGTACTACCAATTACTTAGACTGGAAAAGTTATATCACTACTACATTATCCCCGAGTGTTCCACTTTTTATCCCCGGGAACGCGGGTGAACCCTCGGGGATATGTAATTCTAGTATAAATTAAATGGAAAATAATGAAATCGTCAATCATCTCATCTGCGATATAATGCCACGTCGAAAATTAAAGTATCAAGAATAAATTGTGTTATTTGAAAATCAACCGTAGATTTCTAATATAGGATTCAAATTGAATTGTTTCATTAAATCTTGACTCATAACTTATATCAATAATTAATAGTACAATATGTTTTCATTGGCGTTATTTAATACTAGTTTTGCCCTGCGTTCCCTCTTCTCTCTATACCATAGACCAGTGTTTTTCAATCTGTGGGTCGCGATCCCTAGGGGGGTCGCGAAACCTTAGTCGGGGGATCGCCGGCAGAAAGACTATAGGAGGAGAATTCGAGATGGCATATTTTCGAAACCTATGTTGGGTTAGTCATGCTGAACAACTTTTACTATGGGACCAACAATGAATTCTCAAAAAAAAAATTCACTCTTCATAGTAAATGTCAAAATTGCTCGATCACAATATATGAAAAGTAAATTTTTTTTTTTGAGAATTCTGTTTTGGTCCTATATTAAAAGTTGTTCAACATGACTAATCCAACATAGTTTTCGAAAATATGCCATCTCGAAATCTCCACCTGTTATAGGATTCCTATAAGATTAGGAACGTATGTCAGTCGGGTCAGGGGCCCGCAGAGGCGGAAAACGGCAGTCCCCCCTTGTTTAGGCAGGTACCTATTATTGAATTAGACGACATTGGTGCAATCACCACCGTTATTGGTAGGTTACTTATTGAGGATTTTTGTTGTGGTGAACTGGTGACGTCACATGGTGATCAAGTACCCTGCTATTAGTTAGCTTAACGTAAAGAGTTACTTTCTCCTTGTCATCAGTGAGATCAGAATGTAAATGTTTTATATAATAAATCTTAGCTTGTTTTGAAAATAGTGATTATTGAGTTTATTGCCGGCTCTTCTCAGCTAATGCAACCTCCAGTCAGATTATTCATAACTGCGAAGGTACTCCGTCTGTGTGTCTGGCTGTCCAACCTTACACTGATTTGAATGCGGTTTTTTTATTTGAAAGAAAATTTTCTTGCGCTGGTTCTTAGATATGTTTCATCAAAATCGGTGCAGCAGTTTGAAGATCATCAGCTGTTTGATTGATGAAGGGATGTGAGTGACTTCCACTTGTGTGTACCTTTTTGTTGTTTTAGTCATGTTGACGATCGGCCAGTACAACGATTCTTTATACAATAATTAAGACCTCACGTGTTTTAATTCCTTTCTACTTGAGTTTCATGGCCTTTAAGAGTTGTATGTCGAACATTTTTGATTCTATGAACAGTTTAGACTCTCTGTTTGCATTGATCTCTCAGTTTATCATTGAGACTTACATAAAATAAAAGTTACATTCCAGTACCTCAACGTTTAGTTCTTGTAGTCGTGGAAGATGGAGCATTTGAACTGTGTATGATCAAGGTTTAAAAAATATTCATCACACTCGGCCTATTCCTTGTATGTTTACTTATATTATTATTATTGTTAATTCACTATGCAGTTTAAAGCTGATGCGTGTATATCACTTCAGTGCACTTGTCCTAATGTAATTATCGAGTCTATTTTTGAAACTGTTCACTGAAGGAGCACTGATCACTGACTCTGGTAGTTTGTTCCACGCACTGGACGGTTTGGCAAAAAGTGTTTTTTGGGATTGCTTGTACAGGTATGCCTTACCATTTTCAGCGAGTGCCCTCTCAGGTTTGTATTATAGTTTGGCGTGTACAATGCAGTAGCTAAGTTAGGTACATTATAATAGTTGCTTAATATCTTGTAGGTCTCTATTAAGTCACCTCAGTCAGAATGTCATATTTGATTTAAAATAGCAGTTTGGGCCCCATGTTCGTTAATTTGCTTACGTCATAATTAAAGCAATTCTTATAGTTATACTAGGATTCCCTGCGGTTCCATCCGCCATCAAATTTAGATATCCTTCCTTGGGTGCCTGCGTTTGTGCATCCTGTTTCTACACCCTGCAGTTTGGGGCTGTGCGTACATCAGCCAGTAGTCAGATTTTTATAGAGATAACTGTATCGGCCTATTAAATAAACAAAACATAATAAACCGAGGAAAACCCGTATGTAATCTACTTACAAATCATAAATGCTGTACTCGCGAAAGTGGGCTTTTGCATAAAGGTATCGCGTAATGTCATTGCTTGTAAGGTGTATTGTGTTCGGATGAATGCAGAGCTGAACTATAGGCAGGTAAACCTTGTTTCATTTTGTGCTAAAATGAATTAAAAAAAAGATCGGTTCATTCGAATTTCATTCGGTCAAGAATCTTATTTACTGGTTTATTTTAGATTATTATGGTGGATTTCCCAAAAAGGTTTAAGACCTTTTAATACTAACCTATTTAATAATAATATTATAACCAATTTGCCTATACTAAATTCATGCAAAAGATTTAATCCAAACTTAGAGTAGGTAGTTATTAAGAACTTGATTTGTAATTAAAGACAATATTTTCTCCCGGCAACCGATTTTTGAAACTTCTACGGCGTTGCTCTATTTTTTTATTGTAAAGAAGAGTTTTTATTATAATCTAGTTAAAGGCGAGACCACACTTGCGTATTTTGCGCGAATTGCGTATTTTCAGTGATCATAAAAAACATACACAAATATTAGAGCTCAGTGCGTAAGTTATAGTACACATAACATCCTTATTCTATAGCTTAACTACTTAGAAACTAGTTGCGAGGCTGACGAGTATTGTCTTCTGTAATTTTAAGTGGAGCGTGTCTGCGTCGCGTATCAATGGCATAGCTTTCAGATGCAGGGTCATCCTACGCAGGCAGGGCGTCGACCGTCACTAAACATAATCGTCAGCTTCCTCACTTGCCCGCTTCTTCTGGATACCAAGGGGAGTCTTGTACTTTCTTTATTAACCGACTTCAAAAAGGAGGAGGTTATCAATTCAGATGGTTGTATGTTTTTTTTTTTATGTATGTTTCTTTTTCGTTCGAAAGGGGTATATACCGAAATGGTCCCATAGAAATTTCATATAGATGCAACTAAAAATTCAAAAATAAATTAACTTTTTAACAAAAAAATAAACCGCCTTCAAAGTACACTAAAAAGTATGAAATAACTCTTATCTGACACTGTTTTGAAGTCAGCGAAATATTTTCAATAGAACACGTCATGCGATTTCGCTCACTTCAAAACAGTGTCAGATAAGAGTTAATTCATACTTTTTAGTGTACTTTGAAGGCGGTTTATTTTTTTGTTAAAAAGTTAATTTATCAATCATAAAATTATTAAAATATCTTAAGTGATCCGTCAATATGACAATAATAAATAAATATCCTAAAACAGGAATAATTTATCTATCAGATCCCAAACTAAGCATAATTTGTACTATGAAAACCAGATAACTGATACACTTATATGTGGGTACTACTTTTTTGTAAATTCAACCTGTGTGGGAATCAAACGCACGACCTGCAGTGTGATAGGTAGAGATCTTACTAACCACGTCAACTGACTGACCCGGCATTCATTAATAGTTTTTTATTTTATTTTGTTCTTAAATGTATTTGTATACTTGCAACATTTTTATCGTATAAAGTTGGTAGTAATTAATTATAGCAGATAAGGCAACATTGTATTAAAACATTCGCAAAAGAGGTTTAAATGCGATGGGACGACCCAAAAGCTGATTCTTTTTTCTCATGGTAGTACCTGGTTATTAGGTTGGAATTATTGGTAAGGATTTAACTAATAAGTGCTTTAATTTTGATTAGATATGATGAAGTAAGTATCTACTTATAAAATCGTTAACAATTGACTCTACCACTGACACCGGTTACTTAAACCAGACTTAAACTGAGGGCTTTTTTGTAGATAATCTTATATTTTTTGAGGTTCTTTAAAGTAAAACTTTTAACTGTCTTACCCATTTAAGAAGTACGGATGTAAATTCATATGATCAGACAGTATTTGTTACTAAAAAAGGCTTTCAAAACTTCAACGACTATAATGCATTTGATAAGACATAATGGCTTAGTAATATGGTAATATGGACTAACTTACTTATATTAGGTATATGACAACGCAACAAAACTTTCTAAATTAAATCTAACTTAGTATAACCAACCTCATGTAGATAGTTTGTGATGAAAGCTGTCTCATGTGCATCGGAGACAATAATACTTCCTGGAAACACTTTCACTAGGGATTGCCTGTCATATTTAAACTAGGCCATACGCGCGACTCCACTTGCATGGCTGTTAATCATGTCTCAGACTCTACAAAGCCTCCTCCTACTAGGTAACTATAAAATATTAACAGACATACAGACAGAGACAGTGCGGCTTATATTCCCACAGTGTTGATGCATACCAAAAGCAATTAATATAAATCTATTTGAATCCTTTACTTACAGTAATTGACATCCGTTTAATCGTGAATCATAAATATTTGTAAATCCACATCGCGTTATAAAGTGGGTAACTAACTAACCTACTCGTCGAGTCTGGTCCAGACGCCGGAAACGCTTGAATGGTCGATTGTATCACAAAACCGTCTAGATAACTGAAATGTGGCGTGACTAAACTCAACTTTATTTAAAAGAGTAAAGAGGGAACGATTTTGTTATAAAAATAAACTCAGGTAAAAAATATGCCGTGAGTCAATAACTCGGGCTGCGTTGATTTGGATCTGCACTTAATTCTTTAAAGGAATGCAAAATTAAATAAAAGAGGCAATCACTGTGATGCTGGCAACGATGGTCTAACGACCTTATGGCATTTTAGATTATATTTTGATGAACATGCGTGTTGTTTTTGTTTGTTGTTCCATTTAGGGTACTATATTTGTTTGTATTATGGGCAGGTCTTTACATATTTTTTTTACTACTTCAAATTCTGTGTTTAACTTCAACACAATGTTGTAACAAGTTGATAAGCCTGTAGGTGGTGGCTGGTGCACATGTAAGAAACCTCCACTATCGAAGCCTTGAAATACGGTTCGAGTCCACGAAGTCGCACTGGATCCCAAGATTTTTTTTTTTTTTTTTTTTTTTATTGTTTTATAGACCTGTGTTTGACCGCAATTTCACCATGGTAAGTGATGATGCGGCCGATGGTGGTAAGCACACAAAGCCTAGAAGGAACTGGCTCTCAAGTGCAGCTGTCGGAACACACCGAAAGATGCTTGGCGACAGATTTTCAACTTGAGGGTGGTAGCCAGCCAGGCGGGTACTACAAAGTACCCTACCACCGTGCTATGGTTTCCTCACGATGTTTTCCTTCACCGAAAGCTCAAGCTCATTGTAGGATTCGAACCCGGGACCTTCGTCTTGGTATCCGACGTCACTACCACTGAGCTATCATCGCCTTCAAAAGCTTAGAAGGAATCAAGGCAGTAACAGCGTTTATCTGCGTGATGCAAGGAGAATTCCAAGGCACACCACTAACAGTCGTCCAAGAGTGCAATAACTGGAATTAAAAACGGGAATTGTGTGAAAAAGAAGTTCACAACTGTATGACAAACGTTTCTTTTGGAGACATAATAAACATAATGATGTCTGTCGAAACGTAACAGAGACCAAATCCCATTATACCGTGTTATTATAATTATATTTCTGCATTAGGTATATCGATTTGAAAATCTTGCGAAGGTTTCACGTTCATTCACGCGCATAACAAAACTTTACAAGATTACTGTTACTGAAGCAATCAGAGTAATATGGTTGTCAAAAAGTCTGGATTCTTTAGCTACACGCTTTTCATTAAAATATTGAACTTTATTACAAACATTGCTTACATTTAGGCCCTTAGGGGATAGACAGAGAATATAATTAGGTTCAGTTTTATAATTATTTAACACTTTTTAGTGCAGGCCTTTTTAAAGCGTGTTTTTTTAAACTGTAATTTTTACCCTCAGATTTTCGAAGCTGTTCCGCTATTTCAAGTATTTTTGTAACCATTAAACACGTGTCGTACCTATAAAATAACGAAAATGGCACTGTTGCCATCAATTTTGATTATTGACTAAAGATTTGTTGAAGGAATTTAGCATATTTAGATTGCCATGAACATTTTACGTATCTCAGAAACTGTTGTTATTGGCGAGAACTTAACCTATTTTGATCGCATTGATAGGTCGGATATAGATTTAGTTATAAACCCGCTCTTTTAGGCGAAAGATAAAATTCTTATGTTTTTACAACTAACACCAAAAGAAGATTATTGTATCGTAAGTCAAAGAATACTATTTTGGATGATGCTATTCAAGGAATGAGATCATTTAGGTAGATACCTATAGTGTATGATGTATGTGTAACCTAGGTACGAACCTATAGCTAAATTTTACAGAAAGCCGTCCCTATTACGGCGCGATTGCGTACAAACATAAAATATATTAAATTTCAAATGATTTCTAACAAAAACAATAAATTTCAAGTTGTCGATAAAACATTTCAGTAACTAACTACTTAGCATTCTCGTTAGGTGCGGTTGATACCTCGCCGCACATCAATATACCATACGAAACCTGACCGCAAATGGAAATATGAAATGGCGCCATAAAAGCAAAGCCTTCTTGGAATACTACATGCCTCCGCGGTTAATCTTCACAAGGATCAAACCATTAGCTGTCAAACATCAAATAGATATATTTTTTACCATTGACAGGTATTTACTTGAACATCATACCACTGGCTTACTGGATAGGTGTTGGCGACAGATTTTCAAATTGATGATACGAAGTAGATACTCTATCGGTATAGTTCCATTATGATGTCCTCCGGCTCCGAAAACTCCAGTTCATTATCGGATTCGCATCCATGACCAAACGATTCTGAACTGTCATCGCCTAGAGATCCAATTCTTCCAATATGATATCCATTGATTTCTAAATTGTTGAATGGCGCTATTGGCAACAGTCTTCCGTGTTCTGTAATTAATGTTACTTGCAAGTCATGGCTTGTAAGTTCCTTAAGTGAGAAATTATCTTTAAGTACAGTAACGACTAATTGAATTCGGCCGCGGAGTGGCGCGAGCGCAGTGTAAGTTATATACTTGATACTTGATTAATGTACTCACTTCACTTCATTACCGAGCCGAGCTCACATACAGTATATATTTATGCTGTTTATTTTCCAATTACTAATTCTAGTCCCTTCTATTTAACCAGTGGCGCTTGCGCTCGCGCAGCGTGCAATTAACCATTTACTGCCACATAGAGTTGACCCTCTTGCGTTTGTGCTAATACTGTCTAATTACTTACATTTGGTAATATATCAGTGAAATTTATCCGATGTTGTACATCTGTGAATGCTTATTAATCAATCATACTGTTGCTGAACCGATTTGAATGAGATTTATCTCGTAGATTTTAGTACCTAAGTTGATACTTTGAAAATGTATCTATTGGAAATCTATACATTTTACTCGAGCAAAGTTCATATTTTGAATGAACTTATTTTCATACTTGTTGTAAAGCATATGATACCATCTCAAGTATCCACTCTGTAATACCTTCTTGATTCCAATTCTAAAGTGACGTCGCCGGCGCAGGCGCAGTCTATAAAGCAACATCAATATAATAAAGTTGGACTGCGGTTGGATTTATGCGTTCCCTATAAGTTGTAAGTGGGTATACGCCCGGGGCCGGTTTCTATGACCGTCTTTTTCTAAACATGAGAAAGACTATTCTAAGAATCAGCGGTTCGCGTCAGACTGCTCGACGCCCGGATCACAATAGCCGAGTTTTTGTCCCCGAAAGAGCCTGCCATAAGTCGATGGAAAAAAATAAACTCTAGACGTCATTCGAGCGCTTTGTTGGCCTGCCGGGCGCACCTTTGAAGTTTTATATTTAGCTTTGCTCCCTACCTGAACAGTGAATGAAGTCATTAAAGAGTTAAAAGATTACACTGGCTTGTTCCAAAATCACCTCGTTAACTAGACGTTGTAATGTAGGCACTTAAAATAAATATAGAACGCCCCATATTGCTTTGATCTAGGTGCTTAGGTTCGCGAGTAAAGACACAAATAGAACTTATCTGAACAAGTACCTATGCCCCGTAAATTATTGATTGTTAGTAAAGTAGAATCAATCATATACTGTATATATACCTACAGTACCTATCATTTCTTGTATACAACTGCTGTTTACAAGTTTTTCATATGGGGCGTGGCAGTTACAATGATAAAGATATTATTTGGGTCAGGCGCCGAAACGTCTACCGGCAAGCAAACCCGATTTATGCTCATGTTATCTTTTTTTTGTACGAAACCCTACACCCCTTCGTGGAGAATCCATTTCATAGTGATGCGCTACGAATGTAGTCATGTCGATAAGATAGAATTTAATTTTGAAAGGCCCTGAAGTACTTCACCAATCTCATCTCTGTAATGTTCTGAGGGTGAAGCCATTGCATCACCAATGGGTAACCGGATTAAAGCTTCTAAGCATTGTAAATATCAGCAATTAGCAAGTCCCTTGGTAAGCCAAGCCCTACCATTTTTCATCGACATCAGTAGTGCTATTCTGTAAAGTTCATTTGCAATATCATTTCTGAATCCGCGATGAGATTAGAGATTCCTATTCTTCAAATCAGTGAATTCGACACTAGCGCCACCGAGTGATGACGGAAGTGAGATGAACTACGACAGGTGAGTATTTTGACGTTTTTCAATAGGATTTGGTATTCTGAAACATAATTCACACGCCAAATAGGGTTGCGAGGTGAGTTGCGAGATGACTTTCGAGATGATTTACCTTTTACAGAATAGCATACCAGCTTGTAAGCATACCAAAAAGGCAGACCAACTCACTTTCGCTTTTTTTTATTAACAATTCTAGCTATAGTCTCGCACAAGATACCATGCCGCCATCAAGTGATATCATTAGTAGCTCCTATTGATCTAAGCGAATACTTTCAGCTAATGACTTCACAGTTTAGCAGCACCTAACATTAGATCGTAGTAGCGTGTGATAAACAAGCTTTACTTTCCGGTTTCTGTATGGGCTAATGTACATCACTGGTACCGCGACCGGTTGGGTAGACGGACTTCCCCCCACTCCCTTTGACTCCGCGCCATCACATGTGTACACGTCTCCTCCCACACTAACAAACAAACACACACAAACTTGGCGATGCAGGTGATAATAAGCTATATTTTATGCTTGTTAATTTGTTGTTGGACGTTTTTTTAGTTCGGCCAATGATTTTACATAAGTTGATGTACCAATAGTAGTTATTATGAACTCTATTGACCTGATAAAGCGTAACGATGTGAATTGAGTTTTAGTACCGGTTTGTGCATAATAGTTGATTGGTATGTTTTGTTGTTTATAGGTAAATCGCATACGAGACGTCGGTCGTCGGTGCGGGGACAACGAAATAAAAGAAGTGAGTTATATTGGTTAAGGCCCAGTTTCAATATTTTACGGACCGGTATCGGTTAAGATTTATTTAAATTAAGACTCTTATATCTTTACTAATAATGAAGCAAAGTCCTCAAAGCTTTGCATAGCAGACCCTCCCATATGGAAGTAGCTATCACAGGTAAAATTAGCTTACGAAATGATCTATATGCCCAGTTTGGCAATAAAAAAACCTACAATTGGTAAGCAAAACGATTCGTTTTTGTTTATTGAAACCGGGCATTAGTTGATACCCAATTAAATCTATCAAAATGTAAGAAATGTATTCAATGTAGGCCCTAGTAGTGCATATATGAAGGTCAAAGTTACTAAAGTATACCGCCAGTACGGAAAGCCTTCAACTGAAAAAACCTACAAGAATCTTAGCAAGTAACATATTTTAAATATTTTTTTGACAATCTGACTAGGAATATTATTGGCTATTTTTTCAAAATGCTTTACATAGTATAATGTAAAATAACCCTTCGCTGCTATTTCCAGACATCTTACTCCTCAATATCTTAGACTACAATGTAATAAGCTCTTGCTTTCAAGACTTTCTTTATGTGAGATTTAAAATCAGTCATTTTGGTAACCGAAAGTGATATTTTGTTATAAAAACTTAAACTAATTCCAAGAAATGACTTTTGAACTTAGGCTTATCTATAAATACGTCTTCTTGTTCTTTATAAAATAAAAGAACAAGGACTTACTGTTTGCATGATAATGAGAGATTAACGCAGAGTCTAAACAACCGTTCATTGAACCATGACATTTGGAAAAAATAGGGGGTATGATATGTATTAAAATCTAATAGTACATATAGTATTTTTAAAATTATTAATTTTTTTGTAAAGTCTTCCTAAAAAGGGGAATAGTGGATCAAAGTTTGTATCGGAATCCCGTTATTTTTGAAGACAAATATACTTACCTACTCTAAAATAGTTATTCGCTTCTTCGTTAGACATTAATAACAATAAATCTAAACTGCAAATTGACATAATGTATACATATTTCTGTCGAACATTATTTGCCGTTTTAGCTATCCTTAGTGCCTTTTGGCAGGGTTGATCAGAATAACCTATATTAGCTGAATGTGCCACCAGGTTGTTCCCGAGTCGACCGCGCTCAATTCAACGGGAACCTTATCAAGATATTTAGCGGGGAGTACGAGCGAGTGCGCTCGGAACCTGGGGGCGCTTCCGTGGAACCAAGAGCTGTGGCCGAGTGGAAGTTCTTGGAACTCGATCGTGATAGAAGTGACGCTCTTCAGAAATCAGAGTATAGGGGACTTAGAAGACTTATCAAAAAGGTATGTTTATGGATTATATCACCATTAGGGTAGGTTTAGTAGAGTTAAGTGTGAAGATGGTTTTGCGTGTGCGATACCCTGGTGTTCATTGGCTACGATAACCGCTCTCCATCAGGCTGGCCGTAAGCTTGTTTTCCACCTTAGAGGTATAAGAAATGTAATGTTTTGGGAGAATTACGGGCAATTCACACCGAGACGCGATTTTACGCAAATGTGTTAGAGAATTCGTGACTCTCAATGAAATGTGTAACTTTTTATGCAGTAAATAAAGTTCAATATTGAATCGTTATCTTATAAAATGCGCGTCGTGTCGCTACTCGGTGTGAGCTGACCCTTACCTACAACTTTAATATATATCGCATGAATGAGTGGATGGATCCTTTAATTAATTATTTTAGCTCAGGTAGAATTCCATGTAAATTATAGAGAGTGACCGGCAATTAGTGAATAAAGTTTTAGCAGCCCCGGTGGGCCTTACCATACCTATCAGAATACGGGCGAATATTCATTTTAGCCTTTAGGCCTCATGATTCAGAGGCTATACTTCTTATTTAAAATCTTTCTTAAATAATTTAAGTGATTAATTCTTTGGAAAATAATAAAAACTCAAGTTTTCATTTATATCAAACACAGTTTTGCTCTTATTCTTATCTGTGTGAAATATTGGGATCTGAAACTGATAAAAATAAATATGTGCACGAGATAATGATGCACCTTTATCTCAAAATTATCTTTTACAAATCTGGGACGCAAGTCTGCTATTAAAACTGTGTTCCAATAAACTTTCAGTGGTGTAAAAATTGTGACATTTTACAGTTTTGGTGACATTATAGCGTCATTATGGCGTCATAATAGAGTCATTATGGTGTCATAATGAGTCATTATGGCGCCATTATACCGCCATTGTATTAGTAGACTACCAAAACTGTAAAATGTCACAATTTTGACACCACTGAAAGTTCATTGGAACACAATTTTAATAGCAGACTTGCGCCCCAGATTTGTAAAAGATAATTGTAATAGCAGACATGGGCCCTAGATTCTAATATACTTATGCCGAACATTAGAATCCGGACAATACGTAAGTAAATAAGTTTTCAATTGTACACCAGCTCATTAATATATGGTTTTCTATTCTGTAAACATTTATAATACTGTAGTATTTTAGTGTGTATTTTAGTTTAGATTAATTTCATTTGATTTGTGACCGTTTACTATGTGAATAAATAAAATAACAATAATACAGTATATGACAGTGTTCTAGATAAATCAAATATTACGTAGTAATAAACCGTCTAATAACTTGTTTTTTTTTTCCTGGTTGACACGGCTCACCCCAGGATGCTAGGTTTCCATCAGTATCGACGAATTTAGGGACCAGGCCCTCGCCCAGGCATTCCTGGAAAGTAACTCTACATGCGCCAAAGGGTATAGGTAAAGGGTAAAGGGTAAAGCGTGGAACGGGAGTATTGTGGTTCTGTTTTTTAAGAAGGGAGATAAAACCCTTCTTAAAAACTATAGGCCTATCTCACTCCTGAGCCACGTCTACAAGCTGTTTTCTAGAGTCATCACAAACCGTCTTGCCAAAAGACTCGACGAGTTTCAGCCACCAGAGCAGGCCGGGTTTCGAGGAGGATTTGGTACTATAGACCACATCCACACAGTGAGGCAGATTATACAGAAGTCAGAGGAATATAATCGGCCCCTGTGTCTAGCCTTTGTGGACTATGAGAAGGCCTTTGACTCCGTCGAAACCTGGGCTGTTTTGGAATCCTTGCAGCGATGCCAAGTAGACTATCGTTATATCGAAGTGCTGAGATGTCTCTATGATGCCGCAACCATGAGTGTCCAAGTACAGGACCAGCAGTCTAAACCCATCCAACTACGCAGAGGAGTGAGACAGGGGGATGTCATATCCCCGAAATTGTTCACAAACGTATTGGAGGATATGTTTAAGACGCTGGACTGGAAAAGGATGGGCATAAACATAAACGGCGAATACATCTCACACTTACGATTTGCAGATGACATAGTCTTGATGGCGGAGTCGCTGCAGGAGCTACAACAGATGCTGGACGGCCTAGCATCAGCCTCGCGACGTATTGGTCTCGGCATGAACTTGGGTAAAACCAAAGTCATGATCAATGTTCACATAGATCCGGGACCAATCGTCGTCAATGGCCACCATCTCGAAGTTGTTCAGGAATATACCTACCTTGGGCAGATTCTGCAATTAGGTAGAAGCAACTTTGAGAGGGAAGCCAAGAGAAGGATCCAGCTGGGCTGGGCAGCGTTTGGGAAACTTCGTAGGGTCTTCGCGTCACCCATACCGCAGAGTTTGAAAACGAAGGTTTTCAACCAGTGCGTCCTACCCGTTATGACATACGGAGCCGAAACGTGGACACTCACGGTACGGCTAGTGCACCAGTTTAAGGTCGCTCAGCGAGCTATGGAACGAGCTATGCTCGGAGTTTCTCTGAAGGATAAGATCCGTAACGAGGTTATCCGACAGAGAACCAAGGTCATCGACATAGCTCATAGAATTAGCAAGCTGAAGTGGCAGTGGGCTGGTCACATATGCCGAAGAACCGATAACCGGTGGGGAAAACGTGTTCTTGAGTGGAGACCGCGCCTCGGCAAACGTAGTGTAGGGCGCCCTCCAGCGAGATGGAGTGACGATCTGCGAAAGGCTGCTGGTAGGAAGTGGATGCGTCGAGCCGAAGATAGGGTGAAATGGCGCGCATTGGGTGAGGCCTATGTCCAGCAGTGGACTGCTGTAGGCTGATGATGATGAAAGGGTAAAGGGTAGGTAGGGGCACGGTGACCGCTCACCAGCACGTGGCCTGTATGCTTGTTTGCTACTTGAGTAACATAAAGAAAAATGTCCCAGGATATTTTATTAGTAAAATTACTAAGCACTATCATAGTGTATGCGTGACTGAGAGAACGTCACCATCAACGACGTCAGACTACAACCACGTGGTTTGTCAAAACTCATCTTTAGTGGCAAGCTGTGCTTCCAGATCGCGATATAAAATTACAGTGCTGAGTTTGCTGTGAGCCGACACTGTATTTTTTCATACAGTAAACAGTGATATAAATAAATATAACTTTTTCTTATAACTGTGAAGCGCTCTTGGTGTAGCATGATTAGTCGATCAGCAAAGTTAAGCTACCACCGTCGTGGTCGGTACCTGGATGGGTGAGGGTGACCGCCTAGTGGTATTTCAAATCGTGCGTTTCCATGCTTCGGAAGGCACGTAAATCCGTTGATCCCGGTTATCACTTAATTGTTATAGTCGTTAAGCTAGTTGGATGCCTCCTAGGCGGCTTGAAAAATTCGCATTTGAAAGATCCGCAGTGGGCATGCGTGGTGGATTATTGCCCATTCCCTTTCACCCTCATTTGTGAAAGGAGGCCTGTGTTCAGCAGTGGGACATTATAGGCTGATGATGATGACAAAACAGTGAATTATCAAAATTACAGTAAATCTACTGTAATTATAGAGTAAATATAGAGTCTGGAGGCACTGGTGTCACGTATTATAGTGAGTCTGGAGGCACTGGTGTCACGTATTATACTGTTATATGTGTAGGTGGTGAAACCGAAGCGGTGCGCCCGCGCATGGGCGCGCGGCTGTGATGGCGACGGGGACGGCGAGATCGCGCGCGCCGAGTGGAGCGCCTGCCTGCTCGCCAACCCCGAGCCGCCCTCACCGGACTGTGAGTGCCTCAGTTCAGTACTCACCGAGCCACATCGCCCGCAACCATAGAGTTAGAATACTAATAGAGCGACTGCACTAGAGTACGGTCCATGAGCACCACGGTCCAAATGCCTTGAAGTCCGCGTAGTAGCTTAGTGGTAGTGACGTTGGATACCGAGACGAAGGTCCCGGGTTCAAATCCTACAATGAGCTTGAGCATTCAGTGAAGGAAAACATCGTGAGGAAACCATAGTACGGTGGTAGGGTACTTTGTAGTACCCGCCTGGCTGGCTACCACCCACAAGTTGAAAATCTGTCGCCAAGCACCTTTCTGTGTGTTCCGACAGCTGCACTTGAAAGCCAGTTCCTTCTAGGCTTTGTGTGCTTGTCCTTCGGCCACATCATCACTTACCATAGTGAGATTGCGGTCAAACACAGGCCATGTAACAGTATAAAAAAAATGGCAATTTCTCTGACTCTGATTTTATCTGACTGTAAATCAACTAGTGTACGATATATCTGTGAATGAATCTATATGGAGACGCTCACGGTAACGTTGTTAACGCTATCACTCTATAATATTCTGACTCTATGGTCGCAACACTAACTCACAGCTATCGCAGCTGCAAGGCAATTTGACTGCTATCTTTGTAGTATTAACGCTCAGAAAAACACATGAATTAATAGTCTTTTGATAAAACTCAATACAGATGTGGCCTGGGAAAATAATATCTAATTAGTCCGTCATCAGTTAGATTATCAAAACATATAAGACACGTATTTTTTGCTTTATAAAATCAATAAAAAATATGAGGATAAACCGCGTTAAAGTTCGGGAGTCCTCGTGACGTCAAATGTTTCTGAAAAGTGTACAATCGCGTGACGTGACGCGGAACTTCAACACACCGTAATCGTCGTAATTTTTTGTTTGATTGACAAATAAAGTATACCTACGTGTTTAATATTTATTGATAATGTTAATTACCGTCTTAGCATAATTTTTCAGGATACTATCCTATTATAAGGTAACAGTGTGTGCTCTGCTCATAAACTAAATACAATATGGCGGCTCGGCGCACAAGCCGGTGGTAAGTTTATCTTTTTATGGGGCTACCATCGACATCTGTTGAATTCTCCTTACAGTAGCCGCACTTTTTTAAAGAAGTGTCTCTCGTAGAGGACCGAGAACCTTACCACAGAAAATGACTTACACTGACAGTTGTACAGTCAGCGTCATAAGTTAACGATCACCTTAGTATCTCACGTAACTTCAGCTTCAGCTTGTATGAAAACTGTAAATTTGGCACTAAAGTAATTCGCTACTTTTGACACCGACTGTACCTCCCAAACATTTAATGAACGTGCTGGATATGTTGAGTTTTTGTTACCGACTGTACCATTGGAGTTATAGATTATTGGGAGAAGACCTCGTTTAAAAATGTATGTTTTAATATCCTCTCTCTTTTTATTGTTTTAGAGTACCTAACGACCAAGTAAAGTTGGTAGTAAAAAGCGAATATTTAGGTACCACAGTTATTTATATAACGCAGACAGTTTAGAGAAACGTGTATCAATAAATTGGCATAAAATTAATTACACGTTTTATAGCCTAGACCCAGTTGAAAGCTCAGTAACAATATCAATTCTAGACATTTTTATAGATTGTAACGGTTTTGTATAAAAATGCAAATGTGTGCGCAAACATAATAATAATATATAGTCTCTCTTCTTTTCTTCATGTCGTTGAACGCAGACGAGGACAGCGGTCCAGAAGCCGAGGCTGATTACAACGAGGAGGAACCGCCCCCAGATCCTAGCTCAGGTAACTGACCCCACTGGGCCCACTAGTGGGGTACTAGCCTTCCCCACAGGCGTAGGTACTAACCTCTCCAACACGTAGGTACTAGCCTCCCCAACAGGGGTACTAAGTTCCCCATAGGGGTACTAGCGTCTCCAAAAGGGTACAGGTAAGTGATGGGCCCACTAGTGGAGTACTAGCCTTCCCCACAGGCGTAGGTACCTACTAGCCTCCCCACAGGCATAGGTACTAGGCTCCCAACACGTGGGTACTAGCCTCCCCAACAGGGGTACTAGCCTCCCCATAGGGGTACTAGCGTCTCCAAAAGGGTACTAGCCGCCGTCACAGGCTAATTATAGACTCATCCAGAAGGGTACCTACTAGTCTCCCCAAAAGGGCTCCGCCACAGGGGTACAAGCTTACGCTTACGGCCTATCTACTCCCATTTGTCAAAGAACCTTAGAATCATTGTACCCTTAGCTGGTGGCATATGATACTTATGTTTTATTATCTTCTTTTTTTACAGTGTTGCCAGGAATAATAAGGAACTCATTCGCACCAGAAGGTTCAGAAGCGGACAATAGGCGGGAAGACGAAGCGAACGACTGCCTCACCGACCGACAAGCAGTCTTGGATGAACAGGTCTGGGGGCCGCCCATCATCTTTTAAAACAACAATATTGCCTTGTCTTCTGTCCTTTTTTGACGTCGGATATCAAAGAAGGGCGTAACATAAGTGATCATTATTATCCTGTTGTTCACAATTATTTTATGCCAATATCTGTTCTACTGTTTTTTTTTAATACTTGTGTTTTTTATGCCGTTGCAATGTAAAGAAATAGTGCTTGGCGATCGTACTTTTGTGTAACATTGCGATTGTTTTGTTTTCTTTTTTTTGTGAGCGAACTTTTTTGAGTTTGTATTGTGCCGGTGTTACACGGTTCGGTTTTCATATAACCTTTTTACGTTTTGGTAACTCCGTATGTTAATAGAGCTTCATTGCAAATGGAACCATTTTTGTTGCAAACATTCTCATATTTCTATCGATTGAGAAGTAGTTTCAAATTAAACCTGATTGTAAAAAAAATTTAACCAAACCGTAAAAAAAACTGCTATTTTGAACTGGTTTCAAATTGAAACTGATTGCAACAATGTCTTGTTAATTGAAACTGATAGCATAGGTACTAAATTAGTATATATTGCAGAAAGCGGGTGGTTCAGTGTTATACGTGCCGGAGTGTACGGGCGACGGTCGGTATGCGCGCGCGCAGTGCTACCGCTCCACCGGCTACTGCTGGTGCGTTCATCAGGACACAGGGAAACCCATCCCGGGGTCCTCGGTCAAGGACACGCGGCCTGATTGTGACGCCGCGCCTCAGCATGCCAGCCCTATGAGAGGTAACAAAAAAACCAAAAAAAAAAGATGGCCCGCCAGATGGTAAACGGTTACAATAACATAGCAGCGAAACGGGGCAGAAGCTTGATAGTGGCGCCCCCTCTGGTTGCTAGGTTCTTTTGGAAACATGTCTTTATATTATACAAGGAAGTTGGTAAACAAACGGCCCACCTGATGGCAAGCGGTTACCGTAGCCATATAGAGCTTGCAATACACGAGGCATCACTCTCGCGTTACCGACCGACCCACGCCGATGAGTTAAATGTTATTATGATTTTGGTGAAACTGTTGCCGGGTGCAGGTTTGCCCCCTCTTGATCCGGTGCTCAAACTATATAGGGGTTTTTCAAATAGGATGTGAAAATATCTTCACACCCTTCTTGAAAAACCACATCTATATCAATAATTAATAAATATAATAAAGCGGAAGTTTGTTTGTTTAAACGGACTAATCTCTGGAACTACCAGTCGGATCTGAAAATATCTTTAACTAATAGGAAGCTATTATCCCCGAGTATTATGAGCTACTTTTTATCCCGAGAAAGTGGGTGAAACCGCGAGGGGCAGCAAGTTTTAAATCTATCCTATTACCACAGGTTGTCCGGAAGGAATAGCTTCAGCAATAAAGCCGCCTGAATTGTTTAAATTTTTAGGGTTCCATACCCGAAGGGACCCTATTCATAAGACTCCGCTGTCCGTCCGTCTGTCTGTCAGTGGCCTGTATCTCACGAACCGTAATAGGTAGACAGCTGAAAAATTCACAGAATATGTATTTCTTTTGCCGCTATAACAACAAATATTAAAAATGAAATATTAAAAGAGGCCCATACAAGACACGTTTTTTAAAGATTTTTATAGCAATATTTAGTTGGTTAATATTGTACGGAACACTCCGTGTGCGAGTCCGACTCGTACTTTGACAGTTCTTTTTATTTTTTGTTATTAATGTACACTATTGTAGTAATTGTGTAAACTATAAAGAATTTTGCATTTTTTATTGTAATAGTAATGCAAACCTAGCGATGTACACTTCCGCCACCTTTACAAGCTACATCTATATTATGCTTCTCTTTCCACAGGTTGTCCGGAGCCAATGAAGAGTGTCTTCCTGCGAGATTTAATGAGTTTCTTCGTATCCAAGATGACGACCACTACTAATGGGACAGTTCCTGGGTGAGTAGGTACCATGCACTTGATTAGAAAGTACTATTTTTTACTTGATGGACACGTTTTTCGGAACTTCGATACCTTTGCAAAGTAAATACTTCAATTCCGAATCCATTGTATAACGCCGTCAAATACCTCGTGGATTCCAGTGCATTTTCACAAAGGCCATCAGCAAGAATGTGTAATAATATTGATCAAATAAGCATATTAGAAAGGACCCAGGTTGAGGCAAGTAGGACTTATCTCCCAATTTAAAATCATCTCAAACAATCAATAACAATATTTGACGGGGCAGTGGAGGTGGTTAGTTAAGATTCCACCTATTTTCCCAGGTTTGATTGTCCGTATGTCATAATTGTAATTATGTATGTATTTACAAACAATAATTGAACTGTTTTACAAAAAACTTAAACCGACTTCAAAGTACACTAACAAGTAATCCAATCCTGATCTGATCATAATGGGACCAAACGGGAAGTGTACCCTTTCAATTAAATTAAAAAAAGCATTGAGAACCTCCTCCTATTTTTGAAGTCGGTTAAAAGTTGTATATTATTAGGTTTCCTCTGCTTAGTTTGGGATCAGATAGCCGTGTGTGAGGAATGTCCCAGAAAATTTAGTTATATTTGTAATAACTTTTCAGTGAAATGGTAAAATGGGGCGCATCGAAAGAAGAGCAAGCTGCTACTTGGACATACGTGATGTTAGACAAAGACAAGAACAAAGCGTTGGAGAGACGCGAGTGGAAGGCATTCCACCAGCTGATCTCCAACGTGGAGCCTCTGAGGAGGTGTGGGAGGAAGCTGCCGAGGTACTGTGACGTGAACCATGACACCAAGATCAGCATCACTGAGTGGATGGCTTGCTTGGAAGTCACGCAGGGAGCTCAGGGACAAACAAGTGAGAAACTTTTCTTTTTATTGTGTATAGGCCTGCGTTTGACCACAATCTCACCATGGTGAGTGATGATGTGGCCGAAGGCGGTAAGCACACAGCCTAGAAGGAACTGGCTCTCAAGTGCAGCTGTCGGAAGACACCGATAGATGCTTGGCGACAGTTTTTCAACTTGAGGGTGGTAGCCAGCCAGATGGGTACTACAAAGTACCCTACCACCGTGCTATGGTTTCCTCACGATGTTTTCCTTCATCGAAAGCTCAAGCTCATTGTAGGATTCGAACCCGGGACCTTCGTCTCGGTATCCGACGTCACTACCACTGAGCCACCATCACCTTATTATTATTCCATATCCATATTTATAAGGGTCTGTCCATATATTGGACAACACACTTGGAAACTTAGTTGCAAAGCATGCAGCACCATACATAATAGACAAAATCGAAGGTACAATGCATCCACCGTGAAGTTGCCTTCTGTGCAATGGGTCCCACCTGTGCCTTACTTATAACTATTTCAGGTCCATCAACTTTACCATCACATACTCAGAATAATTTAATAGGCACTAAATAAAATAAAAATATACCTTTACAGCAGAAACAACAAAGGCGCCATCCAACCCTCGAAGAAAAGGTCCAAATCCGCTCGAATCGTTCCTCAAAGCCGACGATTAAGTTGATTTAAACATACTCGATTGATAAATCTTACTCAGTCAGGGTAACTTACCTATGTAAAGTGCCTCACAGACACATTTACTGGTAAATCTAGTAAACTGGATATGATGCTATCCTAATTTTTATGCTTGATTAGAGGTTTTTGGCGTCATTTCTTAAAAGGAAACATGTTTAGACTTCACTCTCGTCTTTTATTTGTACAAGTATATATATATTTATAAACAAAAATGCCATTACATATAATGGTTGCTTCTCAGAACTAGATACATTTAAAAATGTCTCAATATACATGATGTAATATTGTGCTTGCTAGATGTAAAGAAATACATGTGTATTTGACACTAAAGCAAAAAGGTTCCAAAATCTTATGTCTATAGGCTGCTAGTGATTTCTATGCTGACAACACTAAATACTAGAAAATGCGTGACAGATTATTAAGTTAATTTAAGTAAATGTTTACACTGTAATATTATTTATATACTTATAATGTTCCCTGTGGTGGTTCACTACATACTATGGACATTTTAATCTTTATTTCAAGATATTGGATCACAAGAACATTTTATATTAGTTATCTATTACTAAATGCCACATATGACTACAATGTATCAATTTTATTCTTTTGAGATCTTTAGAACAAAAAAGGCTAAACCTTGTCTGTCTTTACAGATGGTATAAGCCAAGTCTAGTAAAATTTATGAATGGATTTAATATAGTCCTGGTATATGACGTTAGAAAGGGACGGATTTAAATCTTAAGTTTTGCTAGACTTGCTTTAAACTCACACCGAGTTCTAATCACATTATTTACATGGTATCTAAACATCCATTATATAAATTAAATACCGAAGCGTGGTCGCTTGACATGTAAATATTATTAATGTATGGAATTATGTGACTATTTTTATAATACGAGTTGTCTTCTATGTAAGGCGTCGATATCATTTAGTTAAATGTTGTATTTATGTATGTTAATATGTGACAATTTATTAAAATATGTTTTATTATGAAGCCCGAAGCCCCATGTCGCGACTAAAACATAATGTGTATCGCATTTGATGTTTACAAAGTATTTAGAAGTATTTGTAGTGTAAGTAGTCAGCGTCATATATAAGGACTATGTGATATTTTTGTCATTATTATTGCGAAATAAATAATTTAATACTGTATAACATACTTTTACTAGAATCAAATAAAAAAAATAACAGAGTAAACGGTATATTTTTTAACACTATAATTTATTCGGTGTCACTTTTGCACTGCACAGTTTTTTTGTATTCGTCTATGGTTTCGGTGAGAACTTTCTGGAATATGCTGTCGAAGATTTGGTTCTTGACGATGGCTTCCTCGGTGTGTAGGGAGGTCCACTCGGGCTCGCAGCGCCGCCACTCCGTGAACAGTATGTCGTCTATGTGATCTGATCTCCGGGAACCGACACCTAACAAATATTAAATTTTTTTAGGTTTTTGGTCATTTAGAACTCTATCCAATACATTTTGAGATTGTTGCTGTACAACAAGCATACGTGCTGGTAGTAAGCGGTATAGTAGCCCTACGGACGCTTGTAAAGGCCTCAGCGTACCCCATGTTTGTCACGAGGGGGACAGAAAGAGTAATCTAGCCAAAAGCCAAACGCTACATTTTCCGCATGCAGTGTTCTTCCTTAGCCTGTTTAATTTTCCATACAAAATCAACTGTCCGCTAACAGAAAGTGACTCTCAATTAGACATACGAGTTCGATAATATTTGTTTAAGTGCATTACTATTAAGGAAGCTAGTTTTTCTTATTTTTAAAAACGATTGTATTTCATAGTTGGGTTAATAATATTTAAGGCGGCCCTCTGTGGCCGGCGCAACTTCAACGCGAGCATAGTCTAAAAGCTTGTTGTTTCATCCAACGTAATGTTTGACTGCGAATAAAGAGAGATAGCATCAGAGCCGTCGGTTATCAGTCGGTAAATTCCGCTGATCACTCGCGGCCGCTTCGCTAGGTCGTCATTCATGATTTCGCATTCATAAAACTTGTTCCAGGAGTATACTTCTTGAGAAAAAATCTTACAAGTTTGTGAAAAAAAAGTTAGTTATTTAGAATCTCCAATACATTTGCAAGCCTGGTATCTTAATGTTTTCTTTACTTTTACAATTTATAGGTACATTAGATATGGCCAAAATTCAGGCAAAAACGCTGTTTTTCGGAGGCTTTGACTGAATTTGTTTCACACTTTTTTTAAATTACGCCAAGATACAAGGCTAGATATAGTACACAAGATACTAATTTGTTCAAAATATCTAACGAAAAATGTTTAACAACGCCATAATAAGTACAGGGGTTTTGTATGAAAAGTATGACGAATTGAGTCCTCTTAAAATGTGTATGATTCGTTTTCCTCAACTACTTAAATATGACGTGAAAGAAAAACCACACATTTATATAATGCAATAAAATTCCGCAGCAGATCCTGGGTTCGAAACTAATAAGTTTGAGGTTACGATAATCGTGAGGAAACCATAGCAGGTTAGTTTGTAGTTCCCGCCTGACTGGCTACCATCCTCAAGTTGAAAAATCTATCTATACAGGATCAAGCCTCAGCGTCAGCGGGAAAATGGCAATTTTCGAAAAATATTATTAGCTTAATCGATCCCGTCTCGTCAAGGATCAAACCCTATAGGGCCAAGTTAGGTTAGGCTACTAGAAATTTCACAAATCTAGAAAAACATATCTCATAAATTTTGTTAGGAAAATGAATGTGACTTTTTTTTTTAAATCATGTAAATGCCGATAGCAATAAAACAAAAGTTTTCGAGTCTCTTAAGACCGTATTCGCGTGGCTTCAACCCTTAATGTAGTTTGCGCTTACTGATTTCCCTGTGTAGCATTTAAAAATCTGTTTCGGTGGTCTAACAATCAAATTCATCTAGTTTTTATGACCTTCCACATCGGTGTCAGGGCTTCATAAAGGTCTGCCTAATCTGTATATTGAGGATCATACCTGTCATAGCAGCAGATGGCACACCAGCGAGAACTTCCTTCAACTCCTCGGACGCACAACTCAACAGTTTCTCTCCATCCACCGGCTGGATCATCGGCAGCAGATAAGTATCCCATGGACTAGTACTCTCTAACTTCTGTTTCTCAATTTTTTCCTCACAATAATCCTTAATGAACAAATCAAACGGATCGTCGAGGTCGAAACTGTTGGTGCTTGATTCATTCATGTACTTGTGGACTTTGAGTTCCACCTCCTCATCAGCTAGGAACGGACGAGGGGGCTTCGGTACGCGGGATTCTGTGGGGGGTGTGTATGGTGGGGGCGGCTTGTCCGGGATCTCCCGGACGACTAGCAGTTGGCACTGCTGTTGTTCTAACGCTTTGATCTGGAATTGTTTGTTTGATCATCAGAATTATGCTGTGATTCATCTGGCTAATATTAATAACTAAAAAAAATATAATAAATCTAAGGTGTTTGTTTGTTCATACGCGCGAATTTCAAGAACTACTACAGTGCTACAAATCTAAGAAATAAATACCTTTTGACGTTTATAAATAATAAGAAAAGTAGTCCTTATTACTGTACTATAAGGTTCATTAAATAACCATAGATTCAACAGATATTTTGGCTTTGAAATTCTTAATCGTCAAAAAAGTATTTCGTTTTGTCACATTGTTATTCCATTACGTTAGTTTTCGCGAGAGACGCGTGTCCTATAGTAACAACTGTTGTAATTTTTATTTGTTTAACCGCCATCTAAGTATTCTAGGATGAAGACACAAGTTGTCTTCGGAATGTTTTCCTTCACCAAAAGATCAAGTTCATTGCAGGATTCGAACCCACTAACTTCGGACGGTATCCCACATAAACCAGCCATCGACTAAGCATAGCACACTTTAGAAACCAGGTGGCTCATACACTCAGACGATACGATAGATAATGGTGCCGATTCTGTTGTAAATAAAATTTTCTTACAAACATTATTGAACAAGAATAGATAATATTTAAAGCTAATTAGTCTTTGCCGTCTTCATTTGCGAGTATTTAGACATAACCGCGATAGATGGCTACTAAATTTATATTGAAAACAAGCATTGGACTAATTTGAGATGACATTTTCATACATCATTTTCTTATGTTCTTTGTTAAAAAGAGACATAGTGAGACTAGTTTAGTTTTAAACAACAGACTCAGCACAATACTCTTTTGAAACGGACCAGTAGGTAGCTTCAGACTCAAATGACTTTTACACCTTTACGCGGACAAAATGGGGTGATGCGAATCGAACCCCCGACCCTGACGTGGCAGTCAGGGTTTCTAACCTATGCGACAATGGGCCAGTCAAAGAGGAAATCCAGGAATCGTACCTACATCTTATGTCTGGTCACCCATGTGCCACTAGGGCATCAGAGATTGATGAATCTAGATGATTATTTAAAATAGTAGCCGTTGATGGGAGAATTTTTCGCCTGAAAGGAAGAATGAGTAAATGATATTCACCTCTCTCTCTATAGCTAACTGTTGTCTCCTTAGTTCCTCTGCTTCACTATGCACCAGTGAAGGGACTGGCGAATGCAACGGTGAGTGCACCGGTGATGAAAGTGAGGTCATTGATGATGCACTTGGACATAGCAATGTACTACTGGCAGTGCTCTCTGTGGATATATAAAGGTATTACAGCTATTTGTTCCAGAAAATAAGCTTAATATTTGATTGGTATGGTACTTTTTCTAGGTTTAGACTTGTGTACAGTATTACCCAACTTATATGGCGCGTCGTGAGTCTTCGTTCGCACAGAAAAGAAAATATGGCCCCGAAGATTAACGAAAGAATGCTTAAAACTTACAATCAACCTTAGAACACTACTATAAGGTTCATAATACACTGCAGCTGTTAGTTCCGTCTCACTCGCAAGTCACGCCCCTCCGCACGGCGCGCGCTAACGTGACGGCAGCTGCCGACCAATAGCGTTTCCCGTGCTTTGAAAATGTATCTTTTGCGCAGGTACATCGGTAAGCCATATTAATTGGGTACTACTGTACTTGTACATGTAGTTTGACCACAGGCATCACCACATAAACACTTAGCATGGTATATAGCACAAAAAACCTTAAATGGACCTGGATCAGAAGTGTATTTGCAGTAACATACTGGCAGGTACTTGGTGGCAGATTTTCAACCTGATGATGGTAGCCAATAAGGCCAATAAGTATCCAACCATCATGCTCTAGCTCTCTCACAATGTTTTCATTCACTAGAATTACAACAGCTGTCTGCACTTGATATCAGTTCAGTAGTTTTCTTCTAGATTTTTATTTACTACCATCAGGGCATATAAAAATATTGGACCTATTCAACGTATAAAGAACTTACCAGAATCTGCCACTGAGCCGGCAGTTTTTGACATCAACCATACATTAGGCATGTCTGGAGGTTTCTCTGTAGTATCAGCGGCTCCGGCGGGCACCGGTAACGGGCCCACCTGACTAGTTGCCACTATCGGTTCCTTATCCTCATTCACACACACATCACTCACAACCTGTTCTACAGGCGATTCTTCAATCACATTTTCTTCGACAGTCAACATCACTACACTATGTTCACAGCTTTTATCTACGTCTAACTCCTGAAGGGTTTCTTTATTATCCTCACTTTTATCAGGATCTGGATCATTAGACTTCTCATCTAGATTCCTGTAGTACTGATCATACTCATCAATAAGACTGCGAGCTGTGGACGCTGAACTAGAACTATCCAAGTCACAGTTCTTAATCTGATCCATAAGCCTCTCAACAACATCGCTGTCATTCAAATTACTATTTTGAGTGTTAGAGGACATGACTATGTTTTTGAGCGCTTCTTCATTTACTTCATACTGCTTGGTGCTGCTAAAGATTTGTGGTAAGGATAAGTTATGGAATAGTATGTTGAGATATCCTCCGTCGACGGCGACGAAGTTTTCTGCTGCGGTATCGGTGGCCTGGTCATGTAAGATGGTGCCTAATATACTGTCTCCGGTCTGGATGCTCTTCTCGGCACTGGTGACGATGGTAGGGGGGAGGGAGAGGGTTGGTGGCAGCAAGACCCCCTCAGATACTGACCGTGACGTGGTGCTCTCCTCACACCCACTACTCGACAAATCGAAGCACTTCACGGGCGCAATGTTGCGATCCGAACATGTACTCCGCTTTAACTTTCTCTTCCCCAATATAATTTTTTCAACATCCACATTATTCTTCAATTTCAATTCTATATTCATTTTCGTCTTCATAAGCGCCACTTTCCGTTTCTCTGACAACGTGAGCAGCGCTTTACGCATTCGCTGCATTTCACCGCACTCGTGCTGTAGTTTCAACAAAGCGCCGCGTTGCTTCTTTTTCAATGTCGATATATCTGTATTGTCTTGCTTCTTCTTCTTCTCCAGCCATAATATTTGTGACTTGGTGAAATCTTTTAGGGCATCTTCTCGCATTTTTAATACGAACAAGAGGTTCTTCGCTCGTCGCTGCTCATCGCGGATGAGTAGGTTAAGCTGTAATGTAAAAAAACACAACTTATATATAATTACATCGTAATGAGACTATCAATCGTCTAATTAACTAGTAGAATGTGATGAGCCGTTAATGCAATATGTATTACATGAATGTGTAGTTAACATTATGTTTACAGATATAAAAGAATAACACTTACCACACAAAGGCTCTTGGATGCCATTGTTTCCGTGTCGTAAATATTTGCGCCATTCTCAAACTTTGAAAACAAAGTGGAATAATCTGGATTCTTCTCGTCGAACACATCCTCGCACGCATCATCGACATCTTTACTATCCCTCAAACATTTGTCGGAGAGACAGCAGCTTTCTAAATATTGAAGTGACTCGAAAAACGAATCAATAAAATTGAGTTCCTTCTGGAACTGTTCGCATATGTAGTCGCCTTGTAATAAGTGACTACTACCACTAATTGTGTTAATTATATCCGACGGTTTCATTAATTTATCGCTATTAAAGACATAGGAACAATTAAGCGACTGCTGTTCGTTAGAACAGTTGGTGTACTGGATGTTTGATTTATCTTTATTCTGTGTGATACCCTGTGTCCCTTTATTGTTCATCTCAGCTTTGAATACTGACACAACGTTCATAGGGTATGACAATGGACTAGACAACTGATTAGAATTCACTTTATCTTCACTATCAAATACATGAAGGTCAATCTTTTGCCTCGTAGTATAAGTCAAAATAGCATGTCTCATGACATAGGATGCACTCCTGCAGTAGCCAGCATCACCATACACATTTTCCTTATTTGATTCCTTACTAGATATTGTTTTCAATGGAGGGTCTTTTAGGTCACGGACTTCACTTTTATCTTTGATCAGTGTCACATTTGGTATTTCAAGACTATCATAAGTTTCCTTAAAAAAATCTGTTTGCGTATCTACACTCTCTAAACATTTACAAACGGTTTCTATATTGAGATGGTCCATTTGAGTAGTTTGGTCAACCGCTTTTGGTAATATTTCTGTGCCTATATTCACATTTTTAAAATTTATTATCTCCTCCGTCTCAGTGCTACAGTCTATACTCTTGGTGACCTTTTCTAAGTCATGAAGTATGCATGGAGTTTCATCTATTGCAATATCTTGTGTATGGTATTTCTCATCAAGGGGTACATATATTACAGGTATCTTTTTCTTTTTTGCTGTAATTTCTTTCAAGACCATTTTGCTCTGAGTGGGCAATTTATTTGGTGGTATTTTTTCGACGGTTTTCTTCGTCGTAATTCTTTTAATGTTTATTTCTTTATCACTTTCGTTCGGACTTACATTTTTTTTACTTAAACTAATTTTTCTTGGTGCATTTACACTTTTTGATGACCAGTTTGTATCTAGAAAATACAGTTATGTTAATTGATAATAATAAATAAGTGACACAAACTAATAAAGCTTTTAAGTAATTTATTTCTTATACATACCCTTTTCCTTTATATTTCGTCCTTTATTTCTTTCTATAGATATGTTGCTAATGTTAGAAGGTTTGCCTTTGTGAGTCAGTTTTGGGGCAGACACATCCTTCTTTTGAATATTATAAGCGTTATTCATTTTGGCACTAGATTTACTTTCCCTTGTAGCTAAAATCATAGCGTTAAAAAAAATAATGTATAATTATTTCAAGTGCACTAAAAGTTGGCATATGCCATTCTTTATTGGGGTCCGAATTGTTAAATAAAGATTAAAGATCATTAAAGATAACAATGAGAATTCGTTTTTATAATCCCCAGAAGTTCCATCGAATTTTTATAAAAGTATTCATAAAACTAGTTTCTGTCAACATGTTGTCAAACGAAATGAAATCTTGTTCCCTAATCATAAAAATATAAATCATTTTTGTAAATAATATTCGCTTTGCAGTCGCTAATACTTGATACAATGAAGTTTATACATAATAATGACATGAAATCGCTTAATCAGCACTTAGTAATCAGATACAATCACAGCATGCAAGTATACTACTAGTTCAATCCCTCAAACTTTTTTCCTCTCAATACAAAATCAGATCTTACTAATATTTAAAAATACTTGATTGAATCAGGCTTATATTCTGCTGTTTTTATATAAGACATAGAAGAGAAACCTAGGGTTACTGTACACAATAAATAAATAACTTCGCAATGCAATGGAGATACTCTTGTACTAGAATATTTTGTGTATTACTTACATTTACTAGGAGAACTTAGTCTAGATGTATGAACCTTATTCTCTGTATTTGTTTCCACAAATTTATTTGTAGTTTTAACAGCATTTGATATCTTCAAGTGTTTGGCTGTAATATGAAAATAAACGTTAGTATGAAAGGCTTATAGATTACCAATCAAAACTTTTTTAATGTTGTAATGGCTTGCGTTTGGCCTTCGACTGACACCAGGAAGAGTTATGACAAGGCTGAGGATGTAGCACACTTACCCAGATGCCTATTCACTCAGGCCATGAAGACATCTAGGTTAAAGGTGTTGGAAACACAGACCCGAGAAGAGAGCTCCACTTCAAGACAACTAGCTCATACGAAAGGGCCAGATTCCAATTTGTTATGGGTCCATCATGTCTACAATGACTTGCCAATGTCATAGTTGACTTGACTATGGCCCGGAATCTACCAAAGCAGAGATAGGGGAGAGGATGACTACTAAGCAAAGGCCACGCCCGTCCAATCAGGTTGTTATTTCAATGAAAACACATCTCTCCTCCCATCTCTGCTCTATTGGATTTTAGGATATACCTTTTTAAACCAGATCTATTGTATTATGACTATACTAAGACAAGAAGGCGATGATAGCTCAGTGGTAGTGACGTCGGATACCGAGATGAAGGTCCCGGGTTCGAATCCTACAATGAGTTTGAGCTTTCGGTGAAGGAGAACATCGTGAGGAAACCACAGCACGGTGGTAGGGTACTTTGTAGTACCCGCCTGGCTGGCTTACCACCCTCAAGTTGAAAATCTGTCGCCAATCACCTTTCGGCGTGTTCCGATAGCTGCCGCATCATCACTTACCATGGTGAGATTGAGGCCAAACACAGGCCTATAAACAGTAAAAAAAAAAAAAAAGAAGTACGTACAAAATCTTGGATGATGGCCATTATCGTCATCTTCAGATATGGTAACGATTTTTCTTTTAGTAAAGTTGGTGTTCACTATCTTTTGTAGTGATAAAATCTCTGGGTCCATTGATTTACTTGAAATAACATCCACATCATCACCAAGGGATATTATGCGACGTAGTCTGGGCTGTAGGGTGTAGCTATTCTGGGGCCATGATACTGAAATAACATAATGATAATGCTGAACATCTTTCACAACCGTTCAACCGATAACTATGAAATTTTATCTGGGCTTCAGTGAAACCCACAGCTTTGGTATAACAATCAATATCCTGGAACATTCTTCCCGCATGGATATGTGAATCCAACTAAGCTAAGCAGACCATGGACAGCGTCAAAAGTAGCTGATCACATAAGTACTGTCACATTATGCAATTCACATACAACCAAGAGAATGATAATAGATTATACTATTATAAGCAAACTTTTAACCCTTCGCGCGCCTTATACAGACCGTTTGTGTTTAAGGGGAACCGCGGCCATTGTGCACGAAATGCCACTGTGACGTATAAGACATAAGGTTTAATATTAACTGTCATTTAGTTACTGCTCCATATAAATTTTAACTCTAGCAGGTCTTTCTTGTCTGGTTGTGCGCACGACCAGTTAAAGAAATGTAAACAATATCCAACAACCCACAACCTGCAGCATAATAGGTAGAGTATCTTTCTAGCGGCCCTGGTATGGCAGTAAAGATATCTAAATGTCACTGGAGCAGACCCATCAATTCAGAATTAGGTTTGTGAGTGATGCCTCGTATGTTGGAAGTGTCCATTTATAACGCTTACCATTTGGCAGGCCATATGCTTGTTTACTGACTTTGTAATAAAAAAAAAACTATGTATATGCTTTATGTTTCCACAAGATCACCAACTACAGTAACATAGCAGATTGGCACTAATTATGTGCCCTAAATTGCTTGAAATTTATTGCATTACGACTGAGGACTGACCTCACAGAAAATCTTACATATATATCTCTCCCTCTTCCCTCCCTTAGGAATAAAAAAATATATATCATCTGATCCCAAACTAAGCAGAGCTTGTACTATGGAAACCAGATAACTGATATGATACATATACTACTTTTTGTTTGTAAATACATACTTAATACATAATTATACCCAGACTCAGGACATACAGACATGTTCATGCACACAAATGCATGTCTTGTGTGGGAATGAAACCCACGTACAGCTGCACGATAGGTGGGATAGTCTGTCGTAATGAATGCAGGTAAAGGTGCCTTGGAGCTGACTCTCGTAAATACTCATTAAGCTTATTTTCAATATCAAACACACTTTGAAAGTAGAAAGATTCCTAAACATATTGCACACACACATTCAAGCCTACACTCTGAGCTCGTGTGGCTGGAACAGTTAGCATGAGTGTCCAGTTACAGCTTACTGTGTAGGCTAGGTGTCTATAAATCTTTAAGTAGACATCATCAACTTTAAGCTTACTTGTAGGTAAAAATAGTCTGGCAAATATTATCTGTGATTTCTTCACACAAGGTGATTTGATCCCAATCCAAGCAGAGCTTGTTCTAGGGAAATGAGACAGCTTATCTACCTCGGATATTTTTTAGTATAGATAATTACACTCAGACAAATATTAGACAAAAAGACATAGTCGAACACAAAAATGTTTACCATGGGTGGAAAATATCAATAAATTTATACGTATGTAAACGTAGTACAGTATAAAATAACACAGACATTCTTACCTTGTTGCGAATCGAAATCAAAGTCTGGTAATTTGGTATACTTAATTACATTACTTTTTGATTTTTTAGATGTAGGAAAGCTGGGTTCCTGAAGTAGAAAAAAGCCGTACAGTTGATTTGGATCTGCATTAGGCTTCGGTGATGCTGAAGCATCCATCATCCCATAAACACTGTTTTATTTGCATAAATAAATGCAAACATTTTTAACGACCCCCAACAGTATAATTTATCAATGGAACGATCACACCTTTGCTATGGTTATTTTTGTATTTTCTTCACATTTTTAATTTTTTGAACACAGTATAGCGATTTTTTCAATGTCGTTGTTTTGTCCAAAATACAATAGTAGACTAGTAGTCTTTGGTTTTGTCTGGTTTTGTCCATGGTTTTGTCTTTCTGTTCAGTGCTGCCGGAAGTTAATCGAGAAAAGTACGTAAAGTATATTTTAGTCACATCACATCTCTTTCTTACGAAGATTATTGAAAAAGAATAAAACATATGTCAAAGCTCTCAAATTAGTCTTTGCCGTCTTCATTTGCGAGTATTTAGACGTAACCGCGTGTTAGCATTAACATTATAGTATTTTAATATTATTTAATTTCATACCATTGAACATTGATTAATTATAATTAGTTATTAGTATATTGATTAATTATAATTAGTTAGTAGTTTTTTTATTTGACAATACAAAAACCATAGAGAACATTCAACCTCTAACATTATTCATTCTGAAATCGTACAATAGTTTATTTTGATATGGTGGATTTGAATATTGAGAATGGCAAATCCAAAAAAGACATTGTAACATTTATTGTAACAAAATCCTTATTCTATGGTAACAACGCGCAACGGTAGCCATTGGAGAAAGCATTTTTATTAATCCTTTGACTTGCGGTTAAAAATAACAATTGATTTCTATTGTTTTCCTCGCCCGCGCGAACCATCAAACAGTCAATGGTTTTTTTTTTTTGTAATTACCAAGTTTACCAACGGTGTAAATTATGATTTAGCTTGTTCAAGCCGATTTTCTTTTCAGTAAATAAGGTAAGTATTATACGCGACAGATGGTGACTAAAATATTGAAAACAAGCATTGGACTAATTTGACAGGACTTTTCTTACATCGTTTTCTTGTGTTCTTTGTTAGAAAGATACATATTGAGACTAAATTTAATTTAGTTGTAAAGACAGAATCGACACCACTGTCAAATATCCACAATTGCATAATAGACGATAGATTGAACATTGGCTTCGAGCGTTGAGTCTAGTGGTTTTCCAATAAATCACGTAGATAAATTGAAATTGTTTTATAAAATATTTACATTGTGTACGGTACGGCCTACTTTAGAACAATTTTGGCAACATTGACCTATGCTCCTTTGTCTATGGTAGTATTCTCGGGCAGCAAAATGTAGACTACTTTACTTTATTGGGTAGTACTATCCGATTTCAATGGTTTCATTCATACCCCAACTTACCTACTGGCATTATCTATCTCTATATTCGATCTATCCTTTATCCTTGCCATTGTAGATTGATATTTAACATAAAATTTCTCATAATAGGCTATATTCCTGAAATTTTTTATATAGTCCGTCATTTACTTTATCAAAAAATATTAGACATGTATTTTTCTTTTATGAATTAAAGAACAATAAAAGTACATAGATATGTGTTGAAGTTCCGCATGATGACATGAGCCCTCACTACCGTACTTATTTACTACGGATGCGTTTTATCTTCATAATTCTTTTATGATTTCGTAAAGCAAAAAATATGGCTAAATACTGCTTTATATTGGGTTAGGTTGATGCTATGCTCAAGATACCAGCCTGTCAAACTGTTAATAATTCGAGCCAATTTAAATCTTAAGTTCAAGATTCTGTCAGGAAAACGCTCATTCGAGAATGATTGAAACTTATTGCAACAATGTTACATAATCTGCTACTCTTTCAAAACTTTTTGTGTAAGTTCACAGACTTCTTTGTCTAAGCCTTTTATTAAACCATAGACAAACCTGATACAAAGAAAAGAAAAGTAATAAGTACCTATTTGTCTGCTTGTTTGTTTTGTCTGCTTGTATGAGTGTGTTGTGTGTGGCGACTCATGGACGGCTGTTGAAATAAAATCAATCATTCTTTGTAAAAATAATTTTATCTTATTTACTTTATGTACCTGATATCGTATTTCGATTTCAAGAATAACTTAATTTGAGCCGTCAGCCAATCGTTTAACAGCACATTATAAGTCGCATTGCCGTTTGCTTACTATATTTGTACCACCTAACTAAATTGCAGTGGTTTCGGGAAGTCAATGGTCATTTGTTGACGAAATGAAATGTGTCTTCTTTCAGTGGCGAGTGATAAAAATCGTGTGTGATTATATTCCCGGTTAAAGTGATAAAATGCAATCATTGAATTTCCATCACAGATTTAAAAGATAGTGGTTAGAGAACAATGTACTTGACTGTCATCGGCGTTGATCGCTCAGTGTAACGGGCGGGATAGTTCCGAAGTTGTTAACCAATAAACGTGAGTATTTTCCTGAAAAGTTGTGTTGCCTAGGTAGCCATTTTATTTCTGCACCATATCCAGGTAGGTTTGCGCAGGGGACCTATATAGAACGCAGTTCCGCCTATAATTTGCAGATGGGTGCATTAAATGTCAGAGGTCTCAGTGTCATTCAATATCAAAATGTCCTCAAATAGATCCAGGAAAAGTTTTAGCAAATCTTCCTCAGTAAAAGAAAATGTTGTGAATAATTTTCAGGACAGGTGAAATAGATGCAATGACTCTATTATAAATATTCTGTTGTCCAAATGTTACCTTCTTCACTTTTGAGAAAAAAATCTCTGTTATATTTTATTATGTGAAGCATGATAATGTGTGAAAATTAGGGAAATGCAGGTATAGAGCATGCAACTGCATCTTGATGTGTTGTTTACATGGTTGGTACTTTAAATTATAATTATTATTTACATGTGTTTGTTTACCCTTTGTGTGTGTGTGTGTGTGTATATATGCACAGCCTCCCTTCATTGCCTAGGAATTGTATTGCACTGGATCAATAATGCCTACTGTGAAATAGCAAATGTTAGTTCCTTAATGTACCTTCAGTAGTGCAATATGTTCTCACTTGGTGCTTATACTTTGGCTTTGCTGTTGGCGACTGATGGACTGCTGCGGCTGTTGGGACTTTTGTTAGCTAAATTGAACTCTTTAAAATATGAATGGTAAGGATTCAATTTATATGCAACAGCTATAATGATTATAATTGAAACCAACAACTGTAATTGTTATAATGGAAATAATATCGAAAGTATAAGCAATGTAACTGCTTGTGAAACATAAAAGAAATGTATTTTGCAATACTTGCTTGAAATACATGCATAGAACCTGAACATATTGGTATTGAATGTGTTTAAATCTTTAGTTGTCAGTTTATTTGATGAATTGTAAAACTTCTGTCTTCTTCATTATGGTTAAAGGAAAGCAATGGGATACATTTACCTGCTACAGACTATACACTTCTTAAATATGGTTCTAATTTAAATAATAATCCATTCTTTTTCTCCAATATGGTTCAAATAATAATGCATTCTTTTTCTAAAATATGGTTGAGATAATAAATACTTAATACCTTTCATCTGCCTAATTAGTTTACCCGCTAAGTCCATTTCTGTATAGGTCACAGGAGGAAAAAAATGAATTGCATCATTTTGTTAAGATTCAGAAAATCCCATTTGTTCCTATAACTTTCCTCGATATTTTGTAAGTGTTAATCATTTCATATCTTATGCACAGCTCATAAAATTAAGGAAAACAATTACTTAGTAGCTTTATGTGGTGAAGAGGTGTAGGTGGTTGAGGACATAGCAGTTTTTAGATTTAAATGGAATGTAAATTAAGTTTATATTCAAATTAATTCAATAATGTAGTAAAAATCCAATATTTATTTATTATCAAAAAATCAGTATTCTTTTACAATAAACAATCAGTCTTCTTTTACAATAAACAATATCTCATCTTTTTAATTAAGCAACATGTAAGCCAACATTATTTTAAGTTTAAAACAATTGATTAGAACACTAACTGAAAAAAAATAACTTAAGATAAAAGAAAGTAAACTTACCTTGTTTACAATTTGTTATTCATTCACCCAAATATGAAAAAATATTTAACAAAAAGTTTACAAAACATTGCGTGTCGCATCAGGTATGTGGGTCATTGTGGGTTCCGGAACATTGTCAGTGCAAAACTGAGCTCCTAATGGGAGTTTTTCATTGTGTAGATTTGCTATTTGCCAGAAAGCAGGTTTTCGGGCGTGGGATTTCTAACCTTTTTAAATTGATATCGTTGTTTATTCCTTTACCATAAGGTAGGTAATCTCCTAAACCTTTTGACCAGTATAATAATTAAAATTGGAAAATGGACTTAGCAGGTTAACAAATTAGGCCATGTTTTGTTATTTTTACTATGTCAGGGTATACAAAAAGGAATATTTCATTCATTAATTCATAATCTACTTTATTCTCAAATAATAAATCATTACATCATCATCATCATCATCATCATCATCATCATCATCATCATCATCATCATCATCATCATCAGCCTATAATGTCCCACTGCTGAGCACAGGCCTCCTTTCACAAATGAAGGTGAAAGGGAATGGGCAATACTCCACCACGCGTGCCCACTGCGGATCGATGGAGGTAGGCTAGTGGTCAACCTACTGTTGGAATTTTTCAAGCCGCCTAGGAGGCATCCAACTAGCTTAACGACTATCACAATTACGTGAGAACCGGGACCAACGGCTTTACGTGCCTTCCGAAGCACGGATCGCTCGATTTGAAATACCACTAGGCGGTCACCCATCCAGGTACCGACCACGACAGGCGTAGCTTAACTTTGCCGATAGATTAAGTACGGCTAATCATGCTACACCACGAGCGCTTCTAATCATTACATATAACATCTTATTGTTAACTGCAAAAAAATATGGGTTTTCCTTGATATAATTTATTTAAATCGGAATAACCAAAAACAATATAAAAGTTTACTAAGTATATAAATAAACCATTAGAAAAAAAACATAATTTGCAATTTTTACTTTTATTTAAATTTTCATTACAATAACAACGAAAATATACAATAATTTTAAAAACTAGTAGTACATCTACAGTCAATGACTTGTTCCAGTGTATGTAAGTGGTCAGTTGTGCTAAAACCCGCCCGGATGCCAGCTTGTTCTTTTTTCGCTGTGATTCTTCAATTGTCTTAGATATGTTAATCAGTACTTTGAGGATTCTCTACCAAAAGGGTAAGATTTCTTTTTCTTGTTCTTATGGTGCAACTTTGTCTGTATAGATTTGGAATAATATGCAAAATATTTATATCTTTTTATATAACCACAGCTTTGCTGTTTATGCCCGTGCCTCTCTCGTGAAATTTACGACATTTCCAGAGGCTTATTTCAAACAAACATTGTCCTAACAATTTGGAAAAAAATAACTGCCATATCATCGAGCCGTTCTCAAGTGATGCTCCCTCTACCTTATCTCCAAAGTTTATAAAAGGAAAAAGTCTGAAATAATTACAGTACCTAAATGTTTCATAAAAAAACTTACTTATATGGCTCATTCTCTTTTATATATTTTAACACGCTTTTATTAGCACCTGTATGTATGTATGTAATGGAATCTTCAAACTTAATTTTCATCGACTTCCACTTGTCAGATTAAACTGAAATTTTGCACACTTATCAAGTACGGATGACAATACAATAATTTGGTACCATCGAGCTGATCAGATGATGGATCCGAAAGGTAGGCACTGGAACTCCATAACGGAGCAACGTTTCCTAGCCATGTTTGGGCTTGTTGGAATTGTCGTGAGATGAACTTAGACCATGTATGGTTTTCAGGGTCTGATGATGGAGTAGGAGGGTATGCATTGGAACTCCATAACGGAGCAATGTTTCCTAGCCGTGTTTGGGCTTGTTGGAATTGTCGTAAGATGCACTTTGACCATGTATGGTTTTCAGGGTCTGATAATGGAGTAAGAGGGTAAGCACTGGAACTCTATAGTGGAGCATCGTATCCTAGCCATGTTTAGGGTTATTGGAATTGTCATGAGATGAACTTTGACCATGTATGGTTTTCAGGGTCTGATGATGAAACCGGAGGTTTGGCACTGGAACCCCATAGCGGAGCATTGTATCCTAGACGTGTTTGGGCGTATTGAACTCGTATTAGGCGCATTTTGGCCATATATGGTTTTCAGAGTCTGATGGTGGAGTCAAAGGGTAGGCACTGAAGCTAAATAGTTATTATAAATGTGAAAGAAAGTGAAATTGAGTGAAAAAATGATAAGTAGCATAATAAGATGGTATAAATAATTTATGTTGACTAAAAATTAAAAATAAATTACAGTTTAAAAAAACACGCTTTAAAAAGCCCTGCACTAAAAAGTGTTAAATAATTATAAAATTGAACCAAAGTATATTCTCTATCTATCCTGTAAGGGCCTAAATGTAAGCAATTTTTGTAATTAAGTTCAATATTTGAATTTAAAGCGTGGGGCTGTGTTTACTGCCTTTATATATTGCCTAACTTCTCTAAAAAATCCCAACCACAAAAATATTTAGGTATTACAACACAAATCAATATAATATAAAGTTTTATTGACAGAAGCCATTTTGTATAGTGACAAATCTGATAAAAAAACCTAGTGACTTTAAGATTTAGATAAGTAGACTTTTGTCTGAAATAAAGAAAGTTCAAAATGTATTTTCGTAATTATAAAGTATTTTGTAATCAAATTTATTATTTATAAAGCACTAGCTGTCCCCCGCGGTTTTACCCGCTTTCCCGGGATAAAAAATACCTAGCCTATGTCCTTCTTCATACCAGCTTTCTGCTTACTTTTCATGATGATCCCTTGAGTAGTTGCGGCGTGAAGGCATAACAAACGAAAAACAAACAAACAAACTCACTTTCGCATTTCGTAGATAGGAGGATGATAGTATGATTGAATTATTTTATAAAATACTGTTCAGAATTGTTAATGATACAGCCAATAAGTTGAAATGCACAAAAGCTTTTGATATCATACTAAATCTGTAAATAGAAAAACCATCTTGAGGAAAAACAGCTGATTAGACCAATAGGTGACGATGCGCAGAAAGTACCTACAATGCGCGGCAACTTAAGTTGTACAATTAGTCAGAGCCGCCGTGCGGAAGGCAATATACGCCCCCACGGTTGGTCGGTCGGTCGTCTTAGAATTCTGAACGCGCACTTTGCTTATAGTGATTTGATTTTCGATTAATCAGTCAGTATCCATTCCAATTGAGCCGAGATCAGTGCACTGACCCCTCGTTATTATGGAGAGAATAGAGTTAGCAGAGACAGGACAAACGTGAGGCAAGAGTAAAAGAAGCTCTCGCGGTATATTATTCGGTACACTTGCACTCACGCGTGGTACCTGATAGTAGTGATCTAAATGATTGGAACGAAGCGCAGGTGTAAGGAGCTGTTAGTATGCCTTTATCGTCCAGTGGCGAGAATAGTTTTTTATTTTAATGTCTTTACAGAGTGATTCTTTTGTATTATGCTATGACTATTAACTGTTCCAGTGAGGTTATCGAATTCCGTAACCGAAACTAAAGGATATCTGAAATAAAAATATATCCGAAACCGTAACCGAATCTGATATAAAATTAAATCCCCATTTTAGCATGAAATTAGAACCAAAAATTTTACAACTTCGATTCGCGATGCTACTTAAAGCAACAAACTCCAAATTATGATTGTTTAATCCAAAAATAGTGAATTACCACCAACTATTTTACAGTATTTTAATATAAAATAACATTAATAATATATTCACATCTTAAAAAAAAATTACAGATAAATCATTATATACCTAAAAATAGTAAATAAACCCCTAAAGTTGACTGTATGATATTGTAAAATTGTGGGGATTGATTCCTCCTTCGTTTTATTATGCACAAACTTGGATCTAGCGCTCGCCGGCCGCTGCTGCTAACTATAGAATATAGAATTTTATTTAGTATACAAAAAGGTACACATTTCAGTGAGAGAATTCATGACAAGTGATTCGCCGCCGCGAGCCGTATCCGAATTCTCTCCCTGAAATGTGTACCTTTTTGTATACTAAATAAAATTCTATATTGGCCCTGATTCTGTTGTTCACAACTAAACTAATTTTAATCTCACTATGTCTCTTTCTAACAAAGAACATAAGAAAAGGATATAAGAAATTTAGTCCTGTCAAATTAGTCCAATACTTGTTTTCAATATAAATTTAGTCGCCATCTATCGCGGTTACGCCTAAATACACGCAAAATAAGACGGCAGAGATTAATTTGACAACTTAAAATATGTTCTATCCTTTTTCAATAATGTTCGTAAGAAAGAGATGAGATGTGACTAAAATTAGTTTAGTGCGATTTACAACAGAATCGGCACCATTCTATAGTTATTTTAAAAGGTGCGCGCCGCTTTGCCTCACGTCGCGTGTGAGCTGACCCTAAACTTCAATTCAACTTAGTTGTGCTTTTAATTTAAATGAATATTTAAATTGCAGCGGCAAAATGGCAGTGAAGAAACACGAGCTCGTTCACGACAATCGCAATCAGGTGGACTTGTCGTCATTGAAGCAGTACATTCAGCTGATGAACGATCAGCCGAACTACTTACCGCCTCCTAATGAACTGGTCAAGCACTGTCAGGATATCGTCAGGTGTCTTGGTAAGTTATGCATTTAGCGTTTGTAGTAGATTGTGGTTTTGTAATTAAACACGTTGTTGGCACTTGAGGGATTTATTGGAGACTCGTTTTATAATTACAAGATTTCTAATAATTAATATTTAATAAGTATTTTACAACACGTATAGTGGGCTCGGCCAGCCAGCTATAAAGAGGATGAGAACCCCGTACAGTGTTGCCACCTTATGTTTCTAAAAGTCTATACTAAGACTTGTTCTATTACAGCGTTACTAAACTAGGCGTCTACATGACACTGATTTTAGCCCATTGTACTATTGTTCGGTCCGTCTAGACCAGCGTTGCCAGACGTCCCGATTTTTAGCCCAAAATTAAATGTCCCGCGCGGGACAGCCTCAGTCCCGCTTTTCGAGGATTACTCGACGGTGAAAATCATCGTTGGACGTAGAAGTGGGAAATAATAAAGACACCACTGTACAGAAATGGCCCAGCTTTCCCGTGACGCCCCGCGCCAAAGTACGCTTAATGTCACTGTGACATACAAAAATCAAACTTCTACTCAAACTTCTAATCAAACGTCAACGCAATCAAAAGATACGGCCGTACATACCGCATATTTTGATGCTCGCAAGGTAATCAAAACCTATAGCACCTATAGGGTATTTCCCGTTGACGTAGAATCATAAAATTTGGCAAGAAGCAATTCCATGTGTCACATGTAAAGGAAGAAATCCGAAAAGCGTTTTGTAGTTACATCATAAAAAAAGATTTTTTTTTGCGATTATATTACAACATAATAGAAAAAAGGGAAATAAATCTTCTAGACTCGATTCCCAAGATGAATTAACTATTTATAGACCTACAAGTTTCTACGGAACCCTCGGTGCGCCAGCCCGATTCGCACTTGGCCGATTTTTTTTAGTATTTCCCGCTTTCGGCGATAGAATCTCGCTTTTTTTTACTCAAGAGGCTACAAAATCCCGCTTTGCCCATAATAAAATCTGGCAACGCTGGTCTAGACCGAACACTGTTGGAGTATCAGGAAAGCGCACTAAAACCCTGATTATATTTGATATACGTCTGTAATTTGTGAACCGGTAGATGTTTGACTACTTAAGGGTGGTAGCCAGCAAAGATTGTAATACAGTACCGTGTACTTCCCCAGCCCGCCTGGCCGGAAACGAAGAAGAACTGTGGGAGCTGGTGCAGTCGATTGAGGAGTACTTCCATCGCATCGTGAACACGGTACACCGCGGGGTGCGACATGAGATCGTCACTGCGATCCTCGACAAGTTCTACTCTCTCATCTCTGACCCACGTAAGTTTTTATTATTTAATTTTAAGCAAGGAACTGATCACCCAAGTTGGCGATTTCTGTAAGTTGGAAGTACTTCGCTACTTCTAGTTGGGCTGCTCCTTATTTCGAGCGGAAAACCCCATAATATCTCTCGTGCATTTTATCATCTTTTCAATTAAAAAGCATGGAGCGCTTTTTCTCAAAATAAACGTTATTGCTTCTCACATAAGTTCTCTCACTTCTCACAAAAGGGGCGTCAAAAGAGCTCTTCAAGGTCGGCAACACATCGGCAATCCCCCTAGTATTTCAAATGTCCATAGGCGGCGGTGACCACTTACCATTAGGTGGACCGTCTGCCTGTTTGTCAACCTATTGACATAAAAAAAAGCTATGAGAAAGAAATGCTTAGAAATTCTGTGGTATTTAAAAAAAAGCACTCCATGCTACTAACCACTTAGTTTACTTAGCAGTTTGTCTACGGCTTCCTATACTACGGCCATATTGAAAATTAAATCCAAAAACTGAATCGAAAAAAAAGAACATATAATTATCGGTTGAGAAATGCGACCTGTAGGAGAGAACAGCCGGACACCGGACAGAAACTTTTTGTCGAAGATGAAGCGGAGACGCTTCGGTAAAAAAAACATCAATATCTTTTTCATATAGAATCGGACGCTTGCCCCGTAACTTCGATAGTCCTCATCGTACTGGATGAGAATGACAACGAGGCCACATTGGGCGCGGCCCGTTGGCTGGTCCAACAGGGCGAGAACGGCCCGGCGGGGGCGGGCCTCCGGGCCTCGCTGTCCTGTCTCTACCGTTGGATCCACGAATGGCACGGCACACCCGCCCTTGGAGACTGGCTCATGGCCTATATAAAAGCTCTGGAGGTATGTCATTATGACACTAATGTCCCCACTATCGAATAGGCCTGTCGCAACTTATGCCATCGACGGGGAGTCCTGGGAACCAAAATGGTTTCGTATTGTGCGGTCTCAAAGGATCTTTCTTCCGTGGACGCTCCGACTGTGGAATGAGCTTCCCGCCGCGCCGTGATTTTCCCTAGGGAGTACAGTAATTCAACCATATGTACCAACTTAACGTTCATAAGTACCTTACCAGGACCTAAACTGAATAAATGACTTTTGATTTTGATTTTGTGGTTCTTCAAAAAGGGTGTGAAGAAATTTCTGCAGGATCGGCAATACGCGAGTGGTGTGGTGTTGCAAGCGTCCATATGCTACGGTAACCGCTTACCATCAGGCGGGGCGTATGCTTGTTTGCCGTAAAGATACACGCTCTTGTTAAACGGGCCCATTAGATTGTGACAGGTCTATGCTCTCACTTGTGCCAGTATATTTGCCTCAATTTTTGGTCTAACCTGTTCCAATAAAGAATGATTTTGAAAATGGCGGCTTGTACTCGTAGGTATTGATAGATTGAACAATAGGTACAATCCACAGACATTAATCTAAGTAGATAACGTAAGACCCTCCATCTGTATGAAAACCAAGCTTGCCACTTTTTTCTATCTAGCATTTCTCTTCCATTTGACACGTGAAGTAATACAGTCGCGTAATCTATTAACATTTATATCTGTGGTACAATCTGTCAATACAAGTCGCCAATTTTAAAATAATTCTTTATTAGAATAGGTTATATTGTAATTTTTCAGAATCATTTATTCATACCATGTTCTTGCAAAAATAAAGAATCTGAATCATATAAAACCTTCGCAGGCTCTTATGAAAAGTCTGACTCTAATACCGGTTCGGAATTTATCACCCTCATGCATAGCTCTGTTTAAAACATTCAGATAGTATTTTATTTTGTATAGAACAGCTTTTTATAATAGTCATCGAAGAATAATAATTTTACAGAATATTACCTTACTTTTAGGGCTGATATTTTAATGACCAGATAAGTGATATCTTGCTGTTAATTTATAATTAACCTAACTTGATATTAACCTACCGATTTAAACTAGTTAGCGTTTTGGGTGCGTCTCTTTCAATTGGAGGGCAGCGCTCAAACAACACTCGATATTATTCTGTACTTAAAATCATAGAAAAGCGCCTGTGTTCTTGTTTTAAATAATAATTCTCGTGTATCACAAGTCACGTTTATAGAAAAAAAAACGTCACGTTTTGTAAAAACAGAACAACAATGTAAAAGAAAATTTTCTTCCTTTCAAATTTAAAATAATTTTCTTTCGTTAGCAATGAAGCAAGAGAAAATATATTTCTTAAGCAATTAGAAAAAATAAAAGTTGAAAGCCTTGGTCAGCGTAGAAGTTCCATCAAGTTTCAGAACTTGCAAAGTTTTCCTTTACATAGCATAAAAGACAGTCCCATATAAAAATAATGTTTTATATTATTGCAAGTGAAACCTCATACACTCCAATCAAAACTTACGCTATATTATTTTACAATGTTGAATAGAATGAAATAGCGCTTTACGTAACCTACCTCGTTCTATTACCAAGATGACTGATTTTAATTCCTGAAAGAAAGATCTCATTACAAGGTAGATATTGAAGATAAAGATGTCTGAATGTAGCTGCACTCTGCACAAGTGCACCTTGTAGAAGGTAAAGACAAGTTGTTTAGGCTGTTATATCATAGACGTATAATTTGGAAATAATGCCCCAATCATTTGTCGAAAAAATATAAATTTGAGCTTAAAAAGACCTTGAATTGAATAAATAATTTTGAATTTTAATAATGTGTTGTCCATTTAACAGGAGAACGAACGCTTCGACATCCTCATCGAAGTATCAGTGGATAACTTGGGACGATTGTTTTTGACCCTGAACAATCCGGTCAGCCTTCGACAATCAGTCGCCGATGTCGTTTTCCACATCCTTGCTTCTCTGCGGGAATCTACAGATGCCCTCGATAAGGTATACCGTTAATTTATATTTGGGTTATGTTTGCCGTCGATTGACGTTAGAAGATGATGGAGCATGGTTGTCCAGAAAATTCCTGTACACTCAGCCTTTGAAGCCCAGTTTACACAGACCCGAGATGTGAAATTTTAAAAGATTCAGACTCACTTTCACCAACAATTCGTCTTATTTGACTTCTTTCATTATGTTACGTTCTAAATAATATTTGTTGTACAGAGTTACTTTTCAAAGAGTATTCAAATCTACAGAGGTTATTGTACTCATCATAATGAAAAATTTTGTCGTCTGTGAAATTGCGAAAAAAGTTTTTATAATCCCTTTTACCAAAAGCTTTTCTTTCTAATCCTTAGTCTTTTATGGTGCATCGCAGACGACAGACTTTTTGTGCGATGGATTCTGCGGCACACAAAAAACGTCACGGATTTTTCACAGATTAATAATAATAATAATAAATGCCCCCGCCTCTGGCTCGCCTTCACTGGCCGGCCTGAGTGGAGCGCGAGAGCTATATGCTCGAAAGGGTGGAAGTGCTCAATCTGCGTAATAGCGGGGAAACCCGCTCCGAGATTACTCGCGATGGTGAAACCGGTGCACACCTCTCAACACCCTTAGCTGCTGACACCAATGTTGCTCCCTTTGTCACCTTTGTTTCGGTGACTGTTTTTGGGGGGCCCATTTAGTTAGCGGCGAGTCACCGTCTGCCAGGATTATCAAGATTGAGACGTTTGATTTGGCAGGCGTCCCGTTGTCTCAATCAATAGCCCAGCAACCAGTCCAGCAAACTCCCTTCCTTAGACCCAATATAGTTTCCTTCTTCTTTGCAATAGTCCTTGCACTTCGCGGATGCTGTCTTTGGCCGTATCTCTTCAATAGTACGGGCAGAGATAGAATCCGCTTAGTGTACATATCCCAACACAGTAAAGTATCTTAAAGGGGCCTCTACGTGTTGGATCTATATCCCCATGCACGCCTTCCAAAAGGACCGGTCCTCGGACCGTGAAATTCCAAAAGGAAAGATACAATAATAATAATAATAATATTCTTTATTAGACCACATTAGATACATTCAATTAAATTGAAGTCTCTGACACTTAAGGTAGGCAAAGCCTGTATACTAAGAGTCAGCTCCTTCCTATATATAGTTGACAAATTTAAAAGTGTTCAAAAGTTAAGTTAAATCAAACAAATAAATTTATGAGAGAAAAAAAACTGTCTTATATCTAAAATCTAAATGTCATGCAATTAACATCATCAATTTATTAACATCATCAATTTATGATTCCAAGCAAACAACTTACATCTTCGATAATTCTGTCGGCGGAACTCTAGGGTCGTACACGCTATGGAAATGCAGAGATTGCGATGTATTGTTTTGTACCTGAAAAACAGAAAAAGAATAATATAGAATTTTGGGTACATTCTATTCTTACGCTATTAGATTAGGGTATTTTTTTGGGCTTGAATAAAATGTATGGCAACTATGAAATGAAATTAATAGATAGATCTCTTTATTGTACACCAACAAGTATAAAAAAATAACAATAAATTCTTAATATGAAAAATACTGTACAATGGGCGGTTTGTGAAATGAAATGAAACCAATGAAATGATTTATTTGTGGACAATAGGTAGAAAAAAGCTCGTATTTTGTACTATGTACCTAAATTCAGTTTTTCACGACCAACATGACAAACTACGTGTTTTCTCCATACATTTCAGTACTCAAAAGTGTAGTCGCGTTGGAGTATAAATTTGTATGGGGCGTTTTCGACGCTCTCTAACTTTGGGCACCTTTGACTCTTATTTCTGACTTTTCTAGTGCTCTATTTTCAATTGGTCCCGTATAGATAGTTGATCCCACCAAAATATATGTTCGATGGACAAAAAAGTAATCATGTAGCCTATTCTCTATCTGGTATGTGCTTGACACACATAATATGTATCTAGGTATCTCCCCACGTGAACAGCGTGCTCACAAACTTGGCGACAGACAGTGGCCAGTGGAGCCGCCAGCTGCTCCAGAATGTGGTGGAGATCCTCATGGCAATGGTCGACAACATTAAGGCGAACATCAAGCCCGATGCCCAGGATGCTTTCAAATCTAAATACGCTAATGTGGTAAGTGCATATTCAACCTTAGCACTTATCTTTTTAGGTACTCTGAGGCGATGATAGCTCAGTGGTAGTGACGTCGGATGCCGAGACGAAGGTCCCGGGTTCGAATCCTACTATGAGCTTGACCTTTTGATCAAGGAAAACATCGCGAGGAGAGGATAGCATCTATCGGTGTGTTCCGAAAGCTGCACTTGAGAGCCAGTTTATTCTAGGCTTTGTGTGCATACCATCATCACTTACCGTAGTGAGATTGCGGTCAAACAAAAGCCAGACATAAACAGAAAAAACTAACTTGGCCTGTTCAAATGCCCAGATTGATATTGAACCCTATTTGTATTAAATCGGAGTTGAAATTTTACTAAAGGGACTTGATTGTATACAATGACATCAAGTGATGCTTGTCATTGGATACATGATTGTAATTTTGGCTGTCCTTATTAATTCGCCAAATTGCACCTTCAACTCATGACGATATAGTACGATCTGTAGGTTTAAACTGTAGTCAAACGCAACATTTTCCGCATGCGGAATTCGGAATATTGTGTAGGTTCAGCGGTCACGTGACTTATTCTTAGATTAAGATTTAAGGATTTTAAAATTCTAACGTTACCATCACAGTGTGACATGTCAGACACATCTATGAAAGTATTATGTTTGTCCGTAAAACATAAATTTATTTGAAATTAATAGTAGCCACCATAACTTCAATACAAGAAATAAAGATAAAATTGTGACACGTATATTCAGGTTATCTAAAGTTAATAAGTCTTTTCTCGGAAATTGCGTTCGATTCTATAATAAAATCCCACTTGAAGTAACTTAAATGTCTTATAATATATTCAAAGATTTCATAAAGCAGAGGTTAATTGACAAAGCCTACTATAAGGTGGCTCATTACGTGGAAGACAAGAATATATGGTTGTAGTAGCTTCTCTCTGCACTTGCATCCCCCTGGCTAAGTGACAATTGTATGAATAAGCATAATAATTATATGGTATATTGTATAAGTATTTGGAAAAAAGCTCAGCTTCAGAAAAAAGATCTTCTACACATAAAGAACTAAAAAAAAAGCCTTGCTGAGTTTCTTGCCGGAGTCTTCTCAGTTTAAGTGTATTCCGAACCGGTGGTAAATTCAACTGTATGTAACGTTCATAAGTGCCTTACCAGGGCCTAAACTGAATAAATGACTATGATTTTGATTATATAATTTACCATAAATAATAAACTTTCTGAAAAAAACGTGGACCACGTTTCTTGTACATAAACTATTTGATTCGGTGCATATGTTACGGCTAAAATCCGAGGTGCGGCTAGACCTAGGTTAAGGCTGCGTATAAAGCAAAATAACAATCTTAGAATTGAAATTTACCCAAGTAAATAGTATTTAAATGAAAAAATATTTTTATATGGGTATTTTCATTATATACTCGAGGGTTTTGCCTGAGCAAAAACATAATGGAATGAAATTTCCTCGATAGAAAAAAATCTCAAAGCTACCTCTAATAATAATGAATTTTCGGTTTTATTCGTTCATGGTGTATCTAATTAAGACAAAAATTCGATAAATAATATCACTAACATATGACCTAGGGCTGCTACTAACGATTTTTTAAAATATTCTATACTTTACGAGTTATTTAGATAAGAAGCGCTTCGTTCATTTTTGTTCCGCGAAACACGCTATCTCCATCTCATCTCCACGCGAAGATTAGACATAAGTTTGTTTCATCTGACATTGCGATATTTTTCTGGCTTGGTACGCACTCTTAAGCCAATATATCACACAGCACTACATCGCATATTAGTGAGCACTTACTTGTTTTTACACAACTAATGAGTTGCCTATTTTTAACATCCTGTATTCGTTAAATAGTTTATGTTGAAATTGTATATCCACCCACATAACAAACGATGATTTGTAAATTATAAAGAGGGTAGTGGTAGTTTTGTGTCCGGCCGTCTGTGTGATGTGCACTACGCGCCGCACGATGTGCCGTTGTATGTTTGTGAATGTCAATTATGTTTAATTTATTGCAAGTATTTTTGTGGATTGTGGCGAGTTTAATATTTTTTGTAAGTATTTTTGTGGATTGTGAAGGCGAATGTGCAGTACCTGCACAAACCCAAATAGTCTTATTACAAAAAAATGCGTTAAACATGGCTTTAGGCCAGCGATAGCAAAGCCAGATCTAAAACTTAACCTTCGGTTACTTCATTCCAGTCAAACAATCCCATTATGTGCGATGGTTTATACAAATTTGATATTACGAAATGAGGAATAAACCTCAACATATCGGTGGCGTAACGTCAAACCAGGCACCCCCCTAGTTTTCTTAAAGTTTATGGTGAAATGATAGATACGTTTGATGTAATTTCGTTGTGCTTTTCTTGATTTTTGTAATTGAAAAATCCATTCTGGATTCAGTTCGATAAATTTGCTTTTACAATGGGCTTAGATTCGCTTGACAATATGGATTCTGACTACGGATGATCCGAAAATCAATGGAATCAAACTGGCTACGAATCAAGTTGGTTGGATACTGATGAACTTCGGCTCCAATACAATTTCACCAAACGAATTGCTGCTAGAATTGTCGATCTAGTAAAAAATCGTCTTCCACAGCCCCCAAGATGATCATATTTGGAACCAAATCAAATCAGCCCGGTAGATGGTGCTGCAGTCGATAATAAAACCTAGATACCGACTGCAGCGCCATCTGCCGAGCTGATTTGTAAATCTAAACCATCCAGAGAGTCCCCCAAACGCATTAAAAAAAAACATTCATGTCGGTCTAGCCGTTTATGAGGAGTTCAGTGACTTGAATAGAATGAATAGAATTAACTCCCTGGATAGTTTAGATAGGGTAGGGTAGGATAACACCACAGGGTGGGGTAGCACCACGCGAACGAAGTTGCGCTGGGTAGCTAGTATTGTTAAAAAATGTTTGATTGCAATTCCTATCACAACTTGCTGGAGCCTAGGTACCTCAAATGTCCTTCCTGTCTTAATTACTTATCATATTTACTACAAATATGTTCAAAATATAATATAGAAAATTTCCTCGAGCTTATATTTATCTATATTCTTGTGTACTTTCTATTATGACAATTATTTTTAGTCAGTCTGGAAAAGTGTATACGATTAGATCGAGAAGTATTAGATATAGTCATAGAATATGGATTTTCATAGGAGTTTCAAAACGCAAACTTTATACTTTTTCTTTATTCTCGATAATTTTAATACGATTACTCCATAAGATAAAAAAGGAAAGTGATATAGTTGCGTGTTTCTGTTTATACCGCCTGTACCTCAGGAATAGTTTATGTTATCGTTTGATGATTTAATGACTTAATACTAATTTATTAGGCTCATACCTAGCTATAGACTTGTAATAATAATATCTTTATTACTAAAATTTTTTTTTTTTTTTTATTTATAACGTTCGTAAGAACTCTGAATGAAACGAAATATTCATGCTCACTATTTTGTCTATGACAGGCAGTTTCACTAGACTACGGAAAAAAATGTTTTTGTAATAAAGTCAATTTAGACCCAAAGGCTAAGATATTGGCCAGGTATTGTTAGCTCTAGTCTCAAGTCAGGTATAACACCTTTTTTATAATGAGAACGGAAATGTTTCGTTTCATTCATATTTTTTTTACGAAATATTTTAAATATAGGTAAATATATACCTCATAAATTTAGATCAATAAGATGGATAAATAAAACATTATACTGATTTCATTTAGATATTTTTGATAACAAGAGCGTTACTAAAAATTACAGAAAAAAAATATTTCGTTTCATAAAAATAGACCTAACGTTTACTTAAAACGAAACTGTCCATGATGTCTATGGTGTTTAAGAAAGATTTATAAAAAAAATATGTCATTCATTATGATTTATTTACTTCGTAAAAGCGAATAATGAAATGGTATTAAATATATTATTCCTGTTTTAAAATACAATACAATAATACTAAATAGGAATTAAATATAATTTCTCAATCATTCACAGAAGTTCACAGACAATAATCGCAAAGGCACCTTGCCGAGGCTCTCAGCACATTGTGAACGGATTTGTAATCAAACATTTTAATATGATTAAGATTTCATGTGACGCTATTGAACTCGTAAAGAAAATAAAATGGAAGTGGGCAGGACACATAGCCCGATCACCTATGTGATGAAGGCAGCTGGACACGGATGGTGAAAGAGTGGCGAGGAGCACAATACCACACAGTAAGGTGTGCGCCGAATCCGAACCGCCCGCTCAAACAATTTAATATAATTGCATTGAGCTGTTATTACTACGTATAGAGAAGACGCCACACATCACAACTATGTTCCGTTCAAGTGAGGCCATCGTTGTAGAACGATGAACCAAACGCGAAAGCGCCGTGAAAATCACGGTGTTTGCGAGAAAAATACTCCTTAAAGCGTTCTGATATCGTGTTCCTACTGTCTGCTTAGACGACTAATTTATTGTTTCAGCGCTAAAGAGAACTTTAGTTGGCTCAAAAAAATGGGATATTACCTTTGCTTATGTTAGCTTTTCTATATACGTAGAAATAATAGCTCAATGTATAATTGATGACAGGAAAATTTAAAAATATACAGATAAATAATTTATTATAATAAATTGTTTTGATTATAATAAATAACACATTCTTTTATTTCCACTGACAGTGTTATGAGGAACCTTGCATTTGGTTGCTAGGAAGGATGTACTCATTAATTGCAAGGATAATATTTTAATTATGCTGGCTTATGTATGTGAGAAACACCATGTAGGTCAGCTGTATAATCTTGTATCTGAAATCAAAATATATGTCTATAAGTATATAAAAGAAAGTCGTGTTAGTTACACTATTTATAACTCAAGAACGGCTGAACCGATTTGGCTGAAAACACTGGTGGGATACTTTTTATAGGGTAGGGTATGGTAGGGTAGGGTAAGTAAGGGGTAAAGAAGGGGGCGCGGGTGAAACCGCAGGCGGAAAGCCAGTTATATATATTACTACTATGATATTTACCTCACATTTAAGATTGTTGGTTCAACTAAGGGAACTGACCTCTTTTTGTAGCCCAACAGCGTACTGCGTAAAGCACAAGCAACTTGTCCTGCGGAAGACGATCTTTCTCTAGCTAGATCGACAATTCAAGCAGCAAATCGTTTAGTGAACTTGTATTGGAGCCGAAATCCATAATCATGCAACGAATTGGTTGCCGGGTCGGTTCTCAAGAAGTTCCCACTGACTCCAGAATATCCGTTGTCAAAATCCATATCGCCAAGGAAGTCCATTTCAGTAGCAAATTAATACAAAATAGAATTGAAACCAAGAAATCAAATAAAATAACTTCGAACGAGTCTGTCATATGCATGTCTACTATCGGTCACCTTAGATAAACTACGTGGCTGCCAGGTTTAGTGGTTGAAGTCCTTAAACCTTCTTTCGTAATATAAATTTTCTTAAACTACCCAGGTTTAGGCTGGCTTTCTCTTAAATATGGCTAAAACTATCTTTCGTAATAAGACGGAAAAGGTTTTTAGGTACTAAGTTACGAAATATGTATGAAAAAATAAATAAATAAAAAAAACATAGGCCTCCCCCATTTCATACGAATACCACGAGTCCCTCAACGAGATTCCACACCAAATTTTATCCACCGAGTGTTGATTTAGGCTACACCTAGTTATATTAATAAAATAAATATCCTGGGACATTCCTCACACACCGTTATCTGATTCCAAACTAAGCAGAGCTTGTACTGTGGAAACCAGATAACTGATATACTGATATACATATACTTTTTTTTTGTTAAGAACATAATTACACCCAGACTAAGGACATGCAGACATATTCATGCACACAAATGCATGTCCAGGTTCCTGGGCGGGAATCGAACCCACGACCTGCGACGTGATTGGTGGAATCTTAACCAACCACGACAACTGGCCCGTCATAGTCCAGAAAAATTGGATAGGTACACCATAATTTAACCAACTGCAACGGCACCTAGTTTTAGCCGGATTTTCTTAAATGTTATCGCACTTCGGCTATTAGCCGTATAATATATCAATGCAAACGCGGTACCTCTGTACTCCGACAAGATTTACAGGTAAAATTAGGTAAATGACATAGAGTAAAAATATGAATAGAGCGACTGTAGAAAATGTGCCGTGAGCACGGGTATGTGCCACGCTCCCATGAAAGGAACCGCGCGTTCATAGTTTGAACGACTTACATATAATGAATGCCAATTTCTCGTTTTTATCGATACTTTTACCGTGAGCAAATGACAAGGAACTCGTACCTATCGTAATTTCTTCTGACAGTAAATCACAAGTTTACTATATGTGCAAAATGCTCACGCTTCGCACAAGATAACGTTGTTAACGCTTTCACTCTATTAAAATTCTTACTCTATGGTAATTGACAATATCCCTGTTTCAAATTAAATCAGTCTTCTGTAGTATCCTTGCGCGGCGGACATCAGCTACATTTCTTATATCAGTTTACAGTGAATTATTTATTGAAGAAGAGAAATATGATTTATAATATTATGAAGGAAAATGTTAGTGCCACAACGTTTGGTCGGCATTCGAGGACACAGCCAGTTAGTTCTATTTGTTTACTTTTAATTTTATCAAAAGAAACCTATGAAATAATGTAGCATTTTATAAGTGAAATATTTAGAATCTAGTTGTAAAATGTCAATAGTTTACTATAATTATTTAAAAATTAGTTAAAATGTGCAACATACCTATATAAATAATCAATGTTTGTATGTTTGTCCTTTATGCTTTTCGAAACTATTGGTCAGATTGTGATGATATTTTTAGGGTAGGAAAGGGAAGGAGGGTAGGGTATGGTAGGGTAGGGGTAATAGTTAAAAAATTAAAATGTCTCATATTGTAATTCTATTGAACTTTAATTTAATTATTAGTCACTGCAAATACACATACAACCTATCCTTAGGAGAATCATAATACAGTCAATTTAATAGATGTATATGAAAAAGTCCCCTGCTACATTAATTTACATTTATGCAATCTTATAATTTGTTAGTTCATACCTATGCAGTTTCTTAGTAAGTTAGATCAAACTAATGGAGTTTCTTAGTAAGTTCAAACTAATGCAGTTTCTTAATAAGTTAGTTCAAAATAATGCAGTTTCTTAGTAAGTTAGGTCGAACTAATGCAGTTTCTTAGTTCGAACTAATGCAGTTTCTTAGTTCATATCTATGCAGTTTCTTATTATAGTATGTTAGTTCACACTTATGCTGTATCTTAATATGTCAGTTCAAACTTTGCAGTTTCTTAGTATGTTTTTTTGTGAAAGTGCCTAATCTGGGCCTAGCTTTAATAAATATATTTTAAGTATGAATTATGCCACGGTTATATTTTTCTTAAATATCAACAACAAATAATAAGTTAATTTGCCTCGACATCCCTGTCCGTTTGCCTTATTTTTGGCGAAGGCCTCCTGGAACTTCCATTCTTCTCTGTTATTTGCTGTTCTGATCCACGCGCCACCCTTTATTTCGTCAACCGATCTTCTGAAAGGCCACCCTCTCTTTATTTTCTGGTCATTTAAATTATTTGTTGATATTTAAAATTTAACCTTAATAAATGACTTGTTTGTTAAAGATATCATGTCTGGAGCGTCACATGGCGTCTCGCGGCTCGATGTTGCTGCAGCTGCCGCCGTGGCGCAAGCGTGATGTTTGCGCGCCCGCTCTCAACGCGCACATCCCTATGCGCAAGGTCGGTCTGCTCAACCTGGGCAATACCTGCTACATGAACAGCGTGCTACAGGCCCTCCTCGTTACTAGGCAGTAAGTCACTTATACAACTTGTCCCAAAATTCAATGATAGGCGGGCTCCAGAGGGTGGACCTGCTCATGATTAATCGACAACAAAAAAAAAATTGTTTAGATTGATTTTTGTGTAAAATCTAAAGGCAGGGATTTTTAAGGGATGTGGTGGATACATGGTCACATGGAATAGGAGGAAAAGATCAGAAATATTTGAAAAATTGTGCTCATGGTAATTAAAATATCTTAAAGGGTTGTCAATTTTCGAAGGAATTAAATATTTTTGTAATATAATAAAAAAAAAGATTAGTCATGAGTAGGTTCACCCTCTGGTGTCTGCTTGTCGTTGAATTTTGGGACACGTATACAGCTTTTCTAAACTTATGAGAAATTTTACATACAGTATAGTTTTACATAGTTTAACATAAAGCCATCTGGAAATATGGAATGGAGGGGGGTTGGAAGACTTTTAAAAGGTTCCTCCGCATGGTTTATTCGCATCTTATAGCATCTTGTGGCGCCATCTATCCATCGGCGCGTGAACTACTTTTAGTGAACATAATTTTTATGCAGTTTTATGAGTAACATTACTTCTAAATTATTTAACCGATTTACAAGTGCGATATACCGAGCGATATAGAGTACCAAAACAGTCAATATGTCAAAAATACCATCGCAATGTCAAGGTTAGATGATTGAATTATGAAAAGATAATTTTCTCGCAACGAATTAGTCTCGTCTCTGATTGGTTGTATTGATTCTGTTCCCCTTTATATTTTTGAATGAGCAGATATATTTGCGTGGCTGGTTAGAAAAATGTGGTTTCTTAAGTTATTCTGACTTTCATTATCATTATCATATGGTTACCATGGTAACTCTTGTCTTTTTTGGTCGTATCTAGTTTCAGGATATTTGTTTCACTATGCTGCGATAAAGTCCGTCAGATAATCTAAACTTTAAAATGGTAAACTGATTCAAATGCAGCTGCCGTGACCGGTAGGTGTTTGGCGACAGATACTTAGATTGGTTTCAGACAGACTCTTTTAGCCAGGTATCATCTTTAAGGCGATGATAGCTCAGTGGTAGTGACGTCGGATACCGAGATGAAGGTCCCGGGTTCGAGTCCTACAATGTGCTTGAGCTTTCGGTGAAGGAAAACATCGTGAGGAAACTATAGCACAGTGGTAGGGTACTTTATAGTACTCGCCTGGCTGGCTAACACCCTCAAGTTGAAAATCTGTCGCCAAGCTCCTTTCGGTGTGTTCAGACAGCTGCAATTGAGAGCCAGTTCCTTCTAGGCTTTGTGTGCTTACCACCTTCGGCCGCATCATCACTTACCATGGTGAGATTGCGGTCAAACACAGGCCTATAAACAATAAAAAAAAAGGTACCACAAACCTTACAACCAAGAATATTGTGCTATTCGAACTCAGAGAGAGAGAGAGTGCGTGACGACTTCCAAGAGAGGTCTGCACTGTTCAACGGCTTGAGCGTAAATGCATAGTGTATTATATTTATAGAGCGAGTTGCACGTGCATGTGTTTACAAGTTTTGTTGATGTGATTGATGAACATGATTTTTAACGTTTTTATTGTAATTTACCTGAAGAAATCAAACAATAGCTTATGAACTAATTAAAACAATCAAATTATTCTTATAACCAAAGAACTATTGTACTTGCGCAGATATATACGTAGAATCGTACATAATATTATTGTGCTGGTTACTCGAATCATGCCGTAATAGATATTAATTTTCAATAATAAAAAAAACCTTTACGGCATTAATATAACATGTAATTTTAACATAAATTAAAATTTGAAGACTTGAAAATGTCACAAAATGTTTAGCTGTTTAACTGTCGATTAACTGACTTTCGTGGTGTAACCTGTCTCTATAATTGATAGTTTTTTTTCATGTACCTACCATATTTTTCATATTTTTATTTAACTTTTTTGACATCCACCAACATCTGGTGTTGCAAGCGTCCATAGGCTACGGTAACTGCTTACCATCAGGCGGACCATATGCTTGTTTGCCACCTTAGTGGTATTACAAAAAACAACAGTATATTATTACCTTAGTTTTTTTAATTTCTCATGTGAAGTGATTTGAGAAATAAATGTCTCAAACCATGTCAATCAATTCATTCATATCGGGCACTTTTGGAATCTCTATAAAATATTCAAAAGTGAAACAATTTTTTGCTAGGTCCCCTGGAGTTGACAGCTTCAAAAGGCTAAATTACCGTAACCGTTTGTATTAGGTGTAGGTTTCACCGTTAACTATACTAATATAATAAAGCGGAAATGTTTTTTAGTTTGTTTAAACGGACTTATCTCTGGAACTACCAGTCGGATTCGAAAAATTCTTCTCTAATAGGAAGCTTTATCCCCGAGCATTATATGCTACTTTTATCCCGAGATGAGTGAAACCGCGGGGGACAGCTAGTGTCAAATAAAATTATGCTGAGGTAATCGTTCCGTCATGACAATTTAAAATGTTTGCAAAGTCTGTGGGTTTTACCTACCGATCAAGTCTTTTATAAAAATGTATCGACGTGTGTTAATATGGAGTCACTTTTGCACAATTCAATAACTCGTAACGACATGCATTCGGAGCTTGTTGTATTTATCATCGTGCAATTGAGGGGTCACGTACGAGTACATACCCTTTGCGAATGGCAATGCATATATTTGTTATGTGTAACTTATGTTTTTGTTTAGTTAACAGTGTTGACGCTATTTTTAAATTTTATTTATGTTACTTTATTACTGTTTATACGCCTGTGTTTTGACCACAATCTCACCATGGTAAGTGATGATGTGGCCGAAGGTGGTGAGCACACGAACCAAGAAGAACTTTGAAATGTATCAAAAATAGACGATATGCGACGATTAATGATTAAATGATTTATGATCTTAAATTTGCGATACTTTGCTTATTTATGTTTGTGTTTTTTTGCTGTTATGATTTTTTTAAAGCTTTGGCGAATTTGTTTATGTACTTTGAATTATATGCGTAACTTCCAAAGGGCGGTTTTCTGTTGAAGATACGCTTCTGTTTCAACCTTTTTTCATTGAGACAAGTGATAATGTTCCCGAAGGTGGTAAGCACTCAAAGCCTAGCACGTGGCCTCCAATTCTCGCTCTTTCGACATCGATGTCGAATAGACTCTGGCGAAAAACATGGCGGTCTTCTGCAAACGTATAGCATTTTTAAGATATCGCAATGTTATTAGTAAATGTCGATGCGACATTAATGTCAAAGATTCGAGAATCGGGGCCCTGAAATGCTGTCGAAGCAAACCACAGCATGGCGACAAAATTACAAATTGAAGGTGGTAACCGGATTTGGATAAATAATAGATTATCTCAAGATGGCAGAAATAACCGCTGTGTAAACGTAGTATTAAAATATAAATAAATAAACATTCCTCACACACGGTCATCTGATCCCAAACTAAGCAGAGCCGGTACTATGGAAACCAGATAACTGATATACAGTACTTTAAGTAAATACATGCTTAATAAACATGATTTCACCCAAACTCAGTATATGCAGTCATGTTCATCGGAATCGAACCCACGACCTGCGGCGTGATAGGTGTATTTTTTTTTTACTGTTTATAGGCCTTTGTTTGACCGCAATCTCACCATAGTAAGTGATGATGCGGCCGAAGGTGGTAAGCACACAAAGCCTAGAAGGAGCTGGCTCTCAAGTGCAGCTGTCAGAACACACCGAAAGGTGCTTGGCGACAGATTTTCAACTTGAGGGTGGTAGCCAGTCAGGCGGGTACTACAAAGTACCCTACCACCTTGCTATGTTTTCCTTCACCGAAAGCTCAAGCTCATTGTAGGATTCGAAACCGGGACCTTCGTCTCGGTATCCGACATCACTACCACTGAGCTATCATCGCTAACCAAGCCAACTGGCCCTAAATATTGCTGTTGTTCTATTTGTTTTTTTTTTTTTTTTTGGTTGCTTCTGTCTCTGTTGCATTGCGATAGATTTGCCATGTTATAGTGCTATTTTTGATGCTTCATGCTTTCTGTTATTATAAATTAGATAACCTTTTTTGTTGTCTGCTTGTGTTATTTTAATTTTATTATACTTTAAATAAGAAAACATCGAAAGATGATATTTGGAGGTATTTTTCAAAGTATGACGATACGATATCGTTTAGGGCCTACTTTTAATAAATGGCATTAAAGCTAAAAAGAAGCTTAGAAAAGGAACTGGCTCTCTAATGCCTGCACATACTAATAGTTGCTAAGCGATAGAATTTTAATGTGTATGTTTGCTTATGATGTTGTCTTATAAAGCTTATAGGATTCTAACCGATCTCCACAGTGGCCCCTGATGATAGACAGAGTTGATAATAATGCAATTAAAGCTGTGATTAAACAAGTTTGATGATTATACATCGCCTATTAATTTCCTCAATAAACGGGCGCTTGGTAGTTCCTAAGTTACTTTTACTGTCTACCTATAAGCCTGTGTTTGTGGCCGAAGGCGGTGAGCACACAAAACCTAGAAGGAACTGGCTCTAAAGTGCAGTTGTTGGAACATCGATAGGTGCTTGGCGACAGATTTTTAACTTGAGAGTTGTAGCCAGCCAGGTGGGTACTACAAAGTACCCTATCAATGTGCTATGCTTTCCTTCACCAAAAACTTAAACTCATTTGTAGGATTCGAACCCGGGACCTTCGTCTCGGATTCCGACGTCACTGCCACTGAGCTATCATCGCTTTATACTATCGCGAAATCTTCTTTATATATAAAATTCTACTGTACGTGTGTATGTCACTGAACTCCTAAACGGCTGGACCGATTTGAATGTTTTTTTTTGTATGCGTTTGGGTGGCGCCCTGGATGTTTTACATTCACAAATCAGCCCGGCAGATGGCGCTGCAGTCGATAATATAACTTAGATACATACAGTAGAATTAATTCCCTTGATGGTTTAGATAGGGTAGGGTAGGGTAGCACCACGCGAACGAAATTGCGCCGGGCAGCTAGTATTGATATAGATCTTGATCTTGGTTGGGTTGCGTTGACCTTATTTATGATGTTTGCAGAGGTGGTAAGCGCACAATACATGCGCGTCGTTTATGAATAAAGGATGTGTTTTATTTTACATTGTAATCAATTGTATGGGGTTTGCCTAGTAACGTTACCAATATACCTATATAAATAAAATACACACATATTGCCTATGGTTCGGCCCAAGATACCTACCTATAACTACATTCATCGAGTTTTTGTTCGGGATCAATTTTTTATAATTGTGAATGTATAGTTTCCGGCCTATTAAATTGTGGCCGCTTTATCCAGGAATATATGGATAAGATTAAATATAAGTCCTTAATAGTTAGTTTTGTCCGGCTTTTAGGTATGCCACAAAGGGTCATGGCGAGATTTGCACAAAAAAATAAAGATTTTTAGAGACGTTGGAATGATGTTATAATTGATCTTTGGTGCCTAAGGAACAACTTGAGCCATTTAAAATATTTTTAGAACCCCGGGATAAAAATGCGAGTTTCTATGGCATGCCGGCGAATCGCGGCTATTCGCGCCCAAAACCGTTATGTTGTTGTTGTTTTGCGGGGTTTATAAAATATTTCATGTATATTAACATGTTGCTGGTAATGTAATCTCAACATTGGAAGTGATTCAAAACCCTCTAAAATGTTTTTTTTTTGCACAATTCAATGTATGGAGCTCGCCATGATTCTTTACTTTGGTCAATAAGGGTCCTTTAGTTCGGCCCTGGCTAATTTATGGTCAGTTTTCAGATGAATAAATGGCACGTATTTTCCACACTAATGAACATGCGTGAACCTTCTCTTTATGGGTTCCGCCACTATCGACATATAAAACTACCTGCATTTTCAAAGTTAACTAAAAACAAGGTATTTCAATTACAGATTCAGTACCCATGTGGTGCTCAGGATGACGGCGGTGCCGTACTGGTCGAAAATGGGCAACCTTTTCGCCAAGATGATGCACTCGCTAACCAACAAGTTGAATCCCGACGAATTCTTTGGTGTGTTCAAACCGCCGTTTTTCACGCGAGACCACCAACACGATAGCTCCGAGTTTTTGGGGTAAGTTGGTTGCTTGGCAACGGGTTAAGTTGGTTTGCCTGACTGATTATAATAGATCCACCAAAAGATGAAATTTATTCCGCTAATTTCCCACAACAAGGATGTGCTCTGATTGGCCAAGATGCAGAACAAGCAAGACCACACGATGCAGTGATTGGTCCTTACTGTGGAAAATCAGTGCAGAATCACTGACTAGTTGCGGAATTGGATACCTCGGTATTACTACTTTACCAAATGGAGTTTTCCTCGATGAGGCACCACTATGGGGAGCTCATTCAGGAGTTTCTTGCCGGAGTCTTCTCAGTTTAAGTGTATTCCGAACCGGTGGTAAATTCAACTGTATGTACCAATGTAACGTTCATAAGTGCCTTACTAGGGCCTGAGCTTGAGCGTACGTGGTAGGTACGTGGATCCTTTGAAAACGCACTGTACAAGACAATTTTTAACCGACTTCAATAAAAGGAGAAGGTTCTCAATTGGAAAGTATATATTATTTTTTTATGTTTGTTACCTCATAACTTCGTCATTTATTAACCGATTTAGAAAATTATTTTTTTATTTGAAAGGGTACACTTCTCGTTTGGTCCCATTGTCATCAGATCAGGATTTGATTACTTCTTAGTGTACTTTGAAGTCGGTTTAAGTTCTTTATAAAACAGTCCAATTATGTTCCTACGTGTAATAAAATAAATGGTGTTCAGATACCTGTTCGAGCTGCTACAGTCGTACGAGCACTGTTCGGAGCGTAACTTCGACTACTCGCGGCCGCCGGTGCTGACCGGCGCGAGTCGCTTGCGAGCCGTCAATGGACACGGACATTCTTCTAGCGTGCCACAACAATCCAGGTAAACAACCATCTCACTGAAATGTGTGCCTTTTGTGTAAAAAAGTTCTATATTGGTGCCGATTGTGTTGTAAATCGCACTAAACTAATTTTAGTCACATCACATCTCTTTCTTACAAACATTGAAAAAGGATAGAACATTAAATTGTCAAATTAGTCTTTGCCGTCTTCATTTGCGGGTATTTAGACGTGACCGCGATAGATGGCGACTAAATTTATATTGATAACAACTTTTCTTATGTTCTTTGTTAGAACTTTGGCTTCTCATATTAATTGTATTGTATATTTACTGTATTGTATTCTGTATTGTGTTTGTATTTGTATTTAGATATTTATAACGCTGATAATGATCATCTTTATATAACTATACCACGATAAATTTATATACTCTAATGATAGCATCATTGGAGTATATAAATTTATCAATAACTAACTAACTTATTATAATTTTTTGTTTAAAATGCCTTTTTGCTTGTTATTCTGTGTATACACGTCTTTGGATTTCGATCTAGACTCTATACTAAAAATGTATCTCTTTGGTGTGAATTTGCGATTGTTATCTGTTGTGTGTACCTAATAAATAAAATAAATAAAAATAGAAAGAGACATGTGAGATTAAAATTGGTTTAGTTGTGAATAACAGAAAGCCCTGTTTCTGTATATATTGTATCGCTATCTTCAAAAGTGCACGTCGTGTCGCGTCTCGGTGTTATCGAACCCAGTGAAGTCCACAACGTGGAAAATGAATTTGGTTCTTAACTGTTTGATTCTCAGAGTTTTATATTGAGTGTGGTCAGCAAGTACTCTAACAACTTGTTATGGTATTTGTACGACGTTGTCCTTCTCCTAAAGATTCGCTACGTTATTCGACAGAACAAATACCTGATATCCATCATGTTCATATATGAAGAAGATTTTTACATGGAAATAGCAGATTTTTAATCAATTTCGATATTGTCACAAAAAGATAGATAGATAGATAACTCTTTATTGTACAAAAAGTATTTAACAACGTATAAAAATAAATGCTTAAAGTTAAAAATTACTGTAAGTACAATAGGCGGTCTTATCGCTAAGAAGCGATCTCTTTCTTCCAGACAACCTTAGGATGGAGAGGAATTTAGACACATTATTAGACGGTGGTGTATACTTTTATAACAAAAATAGGTAAATAAATATACATACATACAATAATATGTCTTTATATAGATACAATTATATAAATTAATACGTAGATTAAAAAAAAAAATATTAATAAATACAATGATAAAAATGAGTAGAAATAATTCTGTTCAACATTCTATAGATTATTTATTAATTTTTGTTTTACTCAGTCGGGTTTTTTGTTTCATTTATTAATGTTTTCTCTGAATCAGTTTAACCGAACTGGATTGTTTAAAATTTATTATAATTTAAATAGATTCAGAGACAGTCTCGTCATATTTCATAGGACTTCCATTCCTCGACAAAAACGGGCACGAATATCGCGATTGAACTGTAATCTGACTGTGTAATTTACTGTTCGAAGTCATATCTTATTACACAGTCAAATTAGATCGTCTGCGTTGTTATTCTCAAAGCAGCGCAGCGAAATCTTAAGTCTATGGTTGTTCTACACTTTGGATTCGGTATTTTGAAGTGAAAACTTCTTAAGCGGCGTTGTGCACTTTTTGGAATGGGTAAAAAATATTAAACTCGCGTCAGATGTCACGTGACCCTGATCGAAAATTCGTAAGACGGAGGGAGAGTAGTTGCAAATTAGACTGTATTTATACTGGGGTTATGTTCAAATTCTCATAATATTCTCAAGCTAGCCGGAAGGTAGGTACCATTTTTGTTCCCATTTTAAGTTAATAAAAAAATCTTATTCAAAAGTATTATATGTACATGTATCTTGAACTAGCTTTCCCTTGTATAAAACACTATGTGAAAAATGTCTAGTTTCAAAAATGCACAACGTTAATATTCAAGTTTTCACTTCTGAGTGCAACCCGATGTTTTTTTTTATTCTAAAAGGCGATGCTAGCTCTGTTGTAGTGACGTGGGTTACCGAACGTCCCGGGTTTGAATCCTAAAAGGGGCTTGAGCTTTCGGTAATGAAAAACATCGTCAAGAAACCATAACTCGCTGGTTGGGTACATTGTAGTACTTACCTGCCTGGCTACCACCCTCTAGTTGAAAATCTGTTGCCAAGCACCTATCGATGTGTTCGGGCAGCTGCGCTTGAGAGCTAGTTACTTCTAGCCTTTGTGTGCTTACCACATTCGGCCATATTATCACTTACCATGTTGAGATTACGGTCAAACGCAGGTCTATCTATACACAGTAGGAAAATACCAAAAGGTCGAATTGTCGTCGTCGACATTCCGTCTTGCCGTACCAAGCGTTTCGCTTCCTCTTACCTTATACGCACGGCCAAGTTGTGGAATTCTTTCCCGGACTTCTTTTCAGACAATTATAACATGGGTCTATTCAAGGCCAGAGTGAACAGGCATCTTATGGGTACGCGCGGTCCACCCTAGACTACATCTTCGCTTACCATCAGACGGGATTGCGGTCAAGCGCAAACCCATTAAATATTAAAAAAAACAAAGAATTCGGGAAATGAATTCCATTCGGCAATATTGCTCCAGTGATCCTTTTTGAACGATAAACAAGGGAAATAGGAAATGAGAAACATTTATTCGTAAAACATAGGTAAACATAATTGGATCTTAAATAAATAAATAAGGAATACAAATAATTTTCTTAAATATAATATATATTTAAATCAACTTTTAAAATCTATAAAATAATCATAAAAATAGAAAAAAATGTCACATAATTAAATAAGAAACTACTAAAGGAGGCTAACTACTATCAAATAACCTTATTTGTGTTGCGTCCTTCTTTGACACTTGCCGTCGAAAAAGGAGAGAAGTACATCAACATTACTCGAATGTAGAACAAGTTGATTAAAAAGTTGATCGTGCAAGATTGATCGTTGGCCTGACGCTGACGCCAAATCAATTGACCCATATTATTGCAGTCACATAATTGTTGGTTACTAAAGATGTGCCTGAAATATTGTAAGTATAGTAGTGATCTAAGGTTGATTGTAAGTTTTAAGCATTCTTTCAACCTCAGATCACTACTATAAGGTTCATAATACACTGCAGCTGTTAGTTCCGTCTCACTCGCAAGTCACGCCCCTCTGCACGGCGCGCGATAACATGACGGCAGCTGTCGGCCAATAGCGTTTCCCGTGCTTTGAAAATGTATCTTCTGCGCAGGTACATCGGTAAGCCATATTAATTGGGTACTACTGTACCTTGTGCTAAGCGTGAGCAGTTTCCATATAGCTGCATTCACAGATATATCGTAGACTAGTTGATTTACAGTCAGACAAAATGTCGATATGTATTCCTTGTCACGAGAAATTGGCATTCAATATATGTATTTAGTCGTTCAGACTATGAACACGCAGTTTCAAGGAATTTTGCAGGTAACTGTAGTACAGTCGCTAAACTAGGTAATATTCTAACTATCTTAATATATAAAATGATAAACTGATTGTTGATATATCAGCCCACAGCCCAAACCGCTGGACCTAGTGATTTGAAATTTTGCACAAAGATACCTTATACAGTGGAGGCATCCACTAAGGAAGGATTTTTGGAAATTCCACCCCTAAGAGGGTAAAATAGGGGATGACAGTTTGTATGCAAGTCCATCAGTTTTAAAGTTAGGATCTTCAAATTTTGTGTTTAGGCTGACGATTGAAAATTAATGTGTAGTTATCTCAGCGTTTGTGATAATTCCACCACCGAAGGGAGGAAAAGGGGGATGAAGTTGGGTATGCAAGTCCTTCAATTTCAAAGTAAACTTCACTAAATGTATTATTATACGGTGTAGACATCCACTAAGGAAGGATTTTTGGAAATTCCTCCCCTAAGTGGGTAAAATAAGGGATGAAAGTTTGTATGCAAGTTCGTCAGTTTTGAAGTTAGGATCTTCAAATTTTGTGTTTAGGCTGACGATTGAAAATTAATATATAGTTATCTCAGCGTTTGTGGTAATTCCACCACCGAAAGGAGGAAAAGGGGGATGAAGTTGTGTATTGCAAGTCCTTCAATTTCAAAGTAAACTTCACTAAATGTATTATTATACGGTGTAGACATCCACTAAGGAAGGATTTTTGGAAATTCCACCCCTAAGTGGGTAAAATAAGGGATGAAAGTTTGTATGCAAGTCCGTCAGTTTTGAAGTTAGGATCTTCAAATTTTGTGTTTAGGCTGACGATTGAAAATTAATTTATAGTTATCTCAGCGTTTGTAATAATTCCACCACCGAAGGGAGGAAAAGGGGGATGAAGTTGTGCATGCAAGTCCTTCAATTTCAAAGTAAACTTCACTAAATGTATTATTATACGGTGTAGGCATCCACTAAGGAAGGATTTTTGGAAACTCCACCCCTAACAGGGTAAAATAAGGGATGAAAGTTTGTATGCAAGTCCGTCAGTTTTGAAGTTAGGATCTTCAAATTTTGTGTTTAGGCTGACGATTGAAAATTAATGTATAGTTATCTCAGCGTTTGTGATTATTCCACCACCGAAGAGAGGAAAAGGGGGATGAAGTTGTGTATGCAAGTCCTTCAATTTCAAAGTAAAGTTCACTAAATTTAATATTATACAGTGGAGGCATCCACTAAGGAAGGATTTTTGGAAATTCCACCCCTAAGAGGGTAAAATAGGGGATGACAGTTTGTATGCAAATCCGTCAGTTTTAAAGTTAGGATCTTCAAATTTTGTGTTTAGGCTGACGATTGAAAATTAATGTGTAGTTATCTCAGCTTTTTTGACAATTCCACCCCCGACAGGGTGAAAAGGTATGGGATGTATGTAAGTCATTCAGTTTCAAAGTAAACGTCACTTAATATATTATTACACAGTGTAGGCAACCACTAAGGATTTTTGGATATTCCATCCTTAAGGGGGTAAAATAGGGGATGCAAGTTTATATGAAAGTCCATCAGTTTCAAAGTTAAAATTAATTTATATGTGCTTCAACGTTTTTGATAATTCCGATCCCGAAAGGGTAAAAAGGGGGATGAATTTGTGTATGGAAGTACACTAAATTTATTATTTAAGCTTATGGTTATAAACTAACGCAACGAATATCGGTGTTGTTGGAATTTGAACCCTTAAGGGGTGAAAAGGGGGCTTAAATTTAGTATATGAAGTTCTTTATTTTGGAGTGAAAATTTCAAAATTTATTATTTCGGCTTATGGTATTGGCGTATTGAAATGACTCGCCTAAACAACATCAGGAAAAAGAGAGGAATCGGTATAAAAACAAAGATCCGGTTAATACGAGCATTGGTATTCCTCATTTTCATGTATGGAGTGGAAGCGTGGACTATACTGGCCCGAGAAAGAAAAAGGATTGATGCATTCGAGATGTGGTGCTGGAGACGGATGTTGGAAATACCTTGGACCGCTAAACGCAACAATGCATCAATCCTATCGCAGCTCCAAATTAAAACACGATTGTCCACCATATGCCACCAACGTATTTTTTCGTATTTCGGCCACATGGTGCGCAAAGGCGATGAAAGTTTGGAAATCTGATCATAGTTGGGAACACGGAAGGAAAACGACTACGTGGTCGTTCACCAACAAGATGGTCCGATCAAGTAAAAGACTCATCGTCCATCGCCGCAATGTTATTGAGGCCAAAATATTTACTGGTTCTGCCAGAGGAGAAACAGTCTTCTTGCCGCGTATACCATTGATCCCAAATCACCTTCCGTTTGAATTTAAAAGATAACAGTTCCTAATTAAGGTTTGTAGTCACAGGGAAAAACTCTGAAATTTGCTAGAGTTGATTTTCGGCAGGACTGTTTCAGTTTAATGTAGCATCCTCGCATATGAGCTCTTAATCTAGGTGAACTTTTGTCAATATCACACGTAGTGGCGGACAATAGCCATGAACAAAGCTCTATATTGTTACAATGATTCATATCTAGAAAAAATAAATAATCTACGCGGACGAAGTCGCGGGCTATAAAGCTAGTTATGTATAAAACTATACAGTGATTATACAGGGTGTATTTCGCATGGTAACACAAACTTCGCGAAAAGGCTACACCTAATGCCACTAATCAAATTGTGAAAGTCATTCACCTCGCTAATGATCGGTTATAGAAACTGTCATTTTCGAGCGCGCAATGTATTGTGAACACCGCGATTTAAACGCGCGATAACGTTGTGCCTTCGTAGTATGTCGCTGACTGCAGGCGAATATCGCCATAAGTTCCGTAACCGTTTCTAGTTTTATTTACATTGCTACTTTTAGTGAAAGTAATGAATTAATAACTTATTTATTTTAAATCTCTTTGGGTTAGGTAAGAATAACGATTATGAACAGTCTAAAGTAAAAAAAACTAATTTTTTTTAAAAAAAAATTTGGGAAAAACCGACGAAAAATTCCAACATGGGGGGGTCCAGAATCATGTCCTGGACCCATGGTATCCGTTTGTGCGGCGATGTCCCTTACACGCTGTATATAAAGAAAGCATGGTTTTAAATAGTTTTAAGCATTAATAAATAAATAAAATAAAATAAAAATAAAAATAAAAATAAAAATAAAAAATAAAAAAATAAAAAATAAAAATAAAATAAAAAAAAAAAGTTAAAAAATAGTTAAAAAATAATTGTAAGTAAAGATATATATAAATTTAGTTTTAGTAAGAAATAAAAGGCTTTTTTATTTTTTATTTTATTTATATACTAGATCTCGTTCAAACCAATTTTCGGTAGAAGTTTGCATGGTAATGTACATCATGTATTTTTTTAGTTTTATCATTTTCTTATTTAAGAAGTTACAGGGGGGCACACATATTATACCACTTTGGAAGTGTCTCTCGCGCAAACAATACAGTTTAAAAAAATTTGGTATTAGAAACCTCAATATCATTATGGTATTAGACCTTTCCATAGATACACGTAAGGGTTTGACGAAAACAATTTTTTTGAGTTTCAGTTCTATGTATGGGGAACCCCCAAAATTTATTGTTTTTTATTTTTATTTTTGTGTGAATATCTTAATGCGGTTCACACAATACATCTACTTATCAAGTTTCAACAGTATATATCTTATAGATTCGGAAAAAAGTGGCTGCGATATGACACAGCCGAACGGACGGACAGACAGACAGACAGACATGACGAATTCATAAGGGTTCCGTTTTTTGCCATTTGGCTACGGAACCCTAAAAAGACCACTCAATTTATGAGCAGTAACAAAAGCAAAACTATTACTGTCTCCTTCATACTCATAAGATAGACCGCGCGCGAGAGAGACGGACAGAGTTTTCATGATGCGCATGCAGTGCGACGTCATGCCGCTCGCTTATTCACAGACACCTCACAAGTGCAACGTCTAAATGTGTAGATTTTTTTTTAATTCATTGAGGTTGCGTTTGGCCACTAACCTGCCCACAAGAGACGATGACGATGATGACGACGAGCCTAAGATGGAACACGCTTACCCAGAAGAAACCTATTCACTCTGGCCTTGAAAGTCCCTAGGTTATAAGAGTCAGGAAACAAACGCCGGAAGCAAGTTCCACTCCCTTGCTGTCCGCATTATAAATGAGGATGCAAAACGCTGTGTCCGTATTTTCGGTATGTCTACAACGTATGGGTGAAAATTTTCCCGGCGTCTTGTGGTTCGGTGTAAAAATGGGGATGGTGGAATAAGGTTGAATAATTCCTGCGCGCACTCTCCAAAATATATCCTGTAGTAAACCGATAGGCAAGCAACTTTTACGTGCCAGTTATGTATAATTTTTATGTTTTTCTCTTCAGTGAGGCGGATCACGGTGACCCGAACTCAAATCGTCGCTCTGCCTCCCCACGGCCCGGTAGTAGTGCCGCTGGTAAGCATATCATAGGTATCCTTATAATATACAAGCTGCCCGGCGCGACTTCGTTCGCGTGGTGCTACCCTACCCTACCCAACCCTACCCTATCTTAATCATCCAGGGAGTTAATTCTACTGTACGTGTGTATGTCACTGAACTCCTCCTAAACGGCTGGACCGATTTGAATGAATTGTTTTGTATGCGTTTGAGTCGCGCCCTGGATGGTTTAGATTCACAAATCAGCCCGGCAGATGGCGCTGCAGTCGGTATCTCGGTTATATTATCGACTGCAGTATTAATAAAAATAATATTTTTTGGGAATACAATAACAATAGACGTACTGTCTGTTGTTAATTTGTGTCTTTGCTATCTGTGCACATTTTCATCAACTCCACAATACATTACAGGTTCAAGTTCAAACCACAAGCGAAACTCTCCGGAACACGATAATGGTCCTGTGAGGAAACGCATGCGATTCAACGAGTCCGCATTCCTCAGGCGAGACTCCTTCATCGACAGTATGTTCGGGGGAGTACTCCTCACTCGCGTAGAATGCGTCGAATGCCGGTCGTCTTCCCTCTCACGTGACATATTCCGCGATCTCCAACTAGCATTCCCAGAGAAGCCGGAAGGCTGGCAACACAGCGTACAAAGTCTCCTAGAGTTTTACTGCTCTAAAGAACGACTTTCAGGTGAAAATCAGTACCAGTGCCGCGACTGTGGCGGATTGCGTGACGCCGAACGGAGTGTTCTCATTGAAGCTACGCCCAAATATCTCATTTTGGTGCTGAAGAATTTTAAGTAAGTAATTTGTTATTTTTTGCTTTTACAATATGGAGGGTAAGGAGAACTTCTCTTGAAGAAAAATAGTTCCAAAAGTGTCCAGCGGCAAGCAGTAAATAACTGTTCCAAATCCCTCCGGAATGGCGCTGGAGTAGCAATAGTATGAAATGAATCCAACAAACTTATCTGGCCCGGTGAGAGGGTCGCTGTTATCGCATTTGTTGGAGCAAACAACCAATGAACGTAGTGTTTATATTCTCTTTGACCAATGGCAATTGACATTACAAAATGGCGTCGTTAGTTACTCTTTTGACCACCGGGCCGGATAAGTTTGTGGGACTAAAGTCGTTGTTGACGGAGTGAAGTACTGAGTAAAATTAAAGAGTCAAAGAAAGCAGATTTTTTCCGCTGACTTCAAAACAGTAGATGGTGTGAAAATACAGTGTACCTGGCAACACTGTACTCTTGCACTTCACTCTGTCAACAACGGCTAACTTCATTTCGCACCCTGTAGCTACTGTAGCGTCCCCAATTTAACGTCTGTTAAGCGAAACTTTTGGATGTACGGAGACTGTTCTTTTTACCTCTACCCACCATAGTTTACAAAAACCATCTGGAAATGCTGTTGTAAGTTTCACAAAAGTAACTCGAAGGTGGTTTTGAGCATTTGGTGAAGGACATCGTAGTACGGTGGTAGGGTACTATGTATTACCCGCCTTGCTACCTACCAGCCCCAGTTCCCTTCTGAGCTATGTGAGCACACCACTCTATGCCACATTATCCGTATCATGGTGAGATTATGGTAAAACACAGGCCTCGTAGATGGCCTCATTGTTCATTTGAGAGTTCCACCGGTTCGCAAGTTAGAAAACAGAAGAAACAGCAGAAAACTCAGCAAGGTTACATTTTTGAAATGATTTTGGACGATTTTTTTTCTGCCTACGTACAGAATGTATCTGACATCATACAACTTGACGATTATTATGACTTTTCAATAGGTTCGAACCGAAGCTTCAAGTGCAGACTAAACTGATGCACACAATGTATCACAACCACACGGTGACATTGCCGACGGTTCGCTCGCAAACCGAACATTCGACCTACACATTGTACGCGGCGGTGATTCACGCCGGCACCACACTCGATTCTGGACACTATTACACGCTGGCTAAGGACAAAGATCAATGGCACATGTATAACGATGAGGCAGTGTCCCAATCGGATGAATCGCAGCTAAACGGGTTGAATAGATCCAGCACTCCGTATATACTGTTCTACAGGCGGACAGATATTGATGAAGGGGCTGCACCCTCAATTGATGAACTGCCCCCAAAACTGCAGGAGTCCGTGATGGCTCACAACAAGCACTGCGTTGAGTCTGTACGCAAGCTTCGTCTCGCTCGCCCCTGACAGTTAAGATCCGATAAATATATCGATTACTCGGTATTGGATTACGCCAACCCTAAATAGGACGAATTAAAAGCGTTCGATTTGCCAGTGGCAAATAAACGTTCGCGCGATCGAAATGGATATAGACATATTAAGCTCCGATTGAAGGCACGAAATATAATGTTATTAATTATCTTAATTTTTGTGTCATTGATGAATTATTTTCTGAGCGGAATTAATCGCGTCGATCGCAGTCTACGACTCAACATGTCCCAGTTTTGATACATTGTTGCAGCCATTTTATTGGTATTGCGACCTCACTTTTGCCGAGCTGAATTTTAAGCGTTGACATTCAGTATGTGTCCTTTGATCGGAGGTTATTATTAATGAAAATGTTAGTTGTACATTGTCTATATATTTAATTATATGATAGAAGTCTTTTAGATGCCGTCAGTATTTTTTTTTGATAATGTATTTTGCATTACTCTTTCGGTCGGTCTAAAAGACTTGGTATTTTTTATTAGTTTGTTGTTTGAATTATTGCTGGCAATATATCAATTTAAAATAATAACAAATAATATTGTGGTTTGATAATTTTATTTTTTCAATCTTTTCAAACTTATGTTGTACAGTTTATGTACATTCTGGTGTACATAATTATATTTGTCAATGTGATATAACGAACTATATTTAGAAAATTTCTTATGTTCTGTTTTTAAGTTATGTACGTACGAATAATCATCTCGTAAATTAACAAATTATTAATTTATCTTGTGTAAATATTGTTTCTTTAAAATAACACTGTTAACTTTTAAATATGACATTAATTATAAATATTTTTATTGAATAACTATTATAATGAAATTTGGATTATGCTATTAGCAGGTTATCTTACATACTTATCCGATTAATGCTAAGATATCAATTATAATATATTTTAATTAATTTCATGTTTAATAAACTCGCGACATATGAAATGACACCATTAGATATCACGTGAAAGTGTAAAATAAAACAATACTTTAGCTTTATTTCACAATAACGACTTCCTTGTAAAATATAACTTTAACTTGCAATAAATTATATAATTTTACAATATATTGTATATTACATAAACAAAATTACGCATCAATTTTTATTAAAAAATATATACATAGAACGACACTCAATGATGTTTCGATTAAAATATCGTGCCAAATGATCACTGTGCATGCATATATATTACGGTACTATTAGTATAGAAACGCGATCCGTACAAGGACGTATCTTTTCGTAAGATTTCCTCCGTGTGTCTATCCCGGTATGTCCCAAAATTGAAGAGATAATAGTACATTATGATACATGTGTGCAAAATTGGTTATTAACACTCGAAGCGATAAGTGAGCAGAGAGAGTGATAAATCAATGCACACGCGTGTCATACGACGTGTCAACACACTTGCGAGGAAGAAAAGCAGACTTGTATTTTTTTATGTACATTTTTGATTATAATAAAATCAACACATTGAGAATGTTAACAAATATGGCGCGCAATGTTTTTTTACAGTTTTGAGCTGTCAAGCTATTTTACCCGTTTAAATTAAGAACCGTTTAGACCAAGCATTCATCCGATTATGATAAGTTTGTACCTCTACAAACTTATCATAATCGGGATTATACCTATCATAAAACTGTGCGGTAATGTAAAGTAAAAAGCACTAGTGCGTAATAAGCTGCATTAAGATACGAAAAACGGTGCAATCAATGTCACTTTACGAGCGAGTGTGTTGAAAATGTATTCATGTTTGTTTAAATCCTTATCTTCCCCATACTGTGTTCAGGATACTTGCTTCATATAATTATATTATTACAATTTATTCCTTCTATTATACTTAATTTTCTTAAAAAATCTCCTAATATTCCATACACTTCCACATATCGGTTTTTATAAGTATAATAAACAATACACACGTCACAAGTTCGTTAATGATGCTGATTCTGTTGTTTACAAATAAACAAATTTAGTCTCACTATGTCTTTTTTTAACAAATATTATAAGAAAAGGATGTAAGAAATTTAGTCCTGTCAAATTAGTCAAATGCTTGTTTTCAATATAAATTTAGTCGCCATCTTTCGTGGTTTCGTCTAAATAGCCGCAAATGAAGACGGCAAAGACTAATTTGACAGCTTTAAATATGTTCTATCCTTTTTCAATAATGTTTAAGTTTAGTGCGATTTACAACAGAATCGGCACCACTGTGTAGTTATTTATTATATTTATAGACAAAAATACTTAAAAATTTAAATGCTACGGTTTGTTATACTAAACACATCTCATTTTCTTTATGCAGATCACGTTTTTGTGTGCAAAATAATTGATGATTTAATAAAAAATATATTTTAATGAATACCTATGATTTATTATTTTAAATTAATATATCACAATATATTATGATTTATTTACATTATGAAGAAATTCAGTGTAGTGATTGTTGAAGTTCGTGAATCCCTGGAAAAATCAAACTCTTCCACTTAATGTTGTGATAGTGATTTATATTGATATATACATATAAAAATCAATTCACGAAAGGAAATATAATTCCGCATGTACAATAAAATCTAAACTGTCTGTCGCTCTGCAATTTAATTTTACTTATTGAATCCTTATTGTATTCATAATACGAATCTTGTATTTCAGATTTCTATTCAATATAATTTATATTTTACGTTGTCTTACAACTTTTATGTAACTTGACGCGATGTGTCATGATCGTCGATTCGTTAGCTTTAAACAATATATATATATAAAATTATTGTGATAGTGTAAGTTCTTGTTTCACATAAATAAATAGAGATATAAATGTGTATTTAAATTGAATATTAAGTACGTATATATGATTTGAAACTCATGATGCATAGCATCACCCTAATGTGTGTCACTCTACTTGTAGGTAAATAGATTCATGAAATTAAGATATTGGCGTCCAAAATTATACCTTTGGTTGTCTGAATATGTCTCACATTTAATTTAACATAGATAATCATCCGTTGTAATAATGAACAGCCTAGTGTGGAATTTTAAATCAGTGTTTCAAACTTCTAAGGTTTAATAAATGTCTTTATATCCTAGATGTTATTGCATTATCTTATTGGATACTAGTAAAGTGTTTACTGACTTCTAAGTGGTCCGTGATAGTTCGGACTTAATTGTAACTGTAATTGACTTAGGACTTAACACCTGGATGTCTATATGATATAAATCTAGATAGTTTTAAAAAATAACTAAGTCATTGTAACTTTTAAATGTATTATTATTATAAAGCAAGAAATCGTCATCGGCATTAAAATTAATTAACTTTATTGAGATGTTAATATCATCTGTGGAACACCTTAGAAGTTGGCATTGTATATGAAATTTCATTAATATTTTATTCTGTGGATGCATGTCTTTACTTATGTTTGTTTTAATACACTTTACAATTGTTTAACGTTTATTTTTTATTGTAAATATAAAGGCATTTAAGTATTAAGCAAGATATTCTGACGTGGGTAACAATAGATAAATTAATGTTAAACGAGGATGTTTGGGGCCTACGATTGTCCCACTATACAACATTAGACGGAAAACAAAGATTGTACAATCGGTTTCTGGTTTAATAAATAAATGAATAAACGTTGCTGAAATGTTTTTTATTCAACTTTATTACAATTCCCCGCGCATATGTAACTTTTATAGTTAAAATAGGAATTGGATAAATAAAACAAATTTTATGTAAATAACTATATTTAAGACATATAAAAAGTCATACAGATAATTTGTGTGGTCCGTTCTGGCAGGGTCACCATCAGGGATTTGAATTCAATGTATATGGCTAATTTGGTTCTTTGGTATAGAAGCAAAAACTATAGCACCTGGCGAATCTATTTTTACCAAAATCTTCGCTAATTTGTCGAATGTAATTGCCAAATTATAAAACTAAATTTTGAACTAGTTATCGACAACATCCGATATTTGGTGACAGACGTAAGACATGGCGGTGGCCCTGCCAGAACGAGTCGCAAATATTTTCAATATTGTTCACGATGCATTAACTCTAATTATAAACCAATAAGTTTCCCGCCCAAGTTATTCAGTTTCTCAGTGGCTGTCCTCGTGATCTTCTTGAAGATTGTTCCGGGAACCTGATGGAAGAACGTTATGTGGTCACCATGATTAACAAATATGGTGCTAGGCCACTACATTGAAAAAATATTGAGGTATCTAATAGTCTATAGCCCACATTTACTGACCGCCTAAGCTCCTCGCACTTGGCGACTCAAAAGAAATTTAACGGCTTGAATAGTTCATAAAATATAACTTGATACACGTGACTGTGGTCTGTCATATGAAAATGAACCTTATGACTGTACAGGTCGGTTAACGAAAGCTGGCACGTCCACAGTACTCACACTTGTGCAATTTAACGATACAGGATGATTTAGTATATTATTGCTTCTAATCAAATCAATTCTAACTGACGAATACAAAAATGACCACTATATTTATGGGCAGTAGCAAAAGCACAACAATAACTGTCTGCTTCATACTCATTAGCTTGGCAGCGCAGAGAAACGGACAGGTTTTTCTTACTTGGTACATTAATGTAATTCTAGACTAGCTGCTAGCAGTCAGGGGCGGTTTCACCTTTTAAAAAGTAGCCTATGTCACCCGGGGATGTAGCTTCCCAACAGTGAAAGAATTTTTCAAATCGGTTCAGTAGTTTCGGAGCCTATTCAATGCAAACAAACAAACAATCAAATCTTTCCTCTTTATAATATTAGTAAGATAATTCTAAAAATAATTATAATCGGGAATCAAACCTATTGATTTAAAAACATTAAATATTAACAGATAAACTAAAGCGTGTTTTTATAATTGCTGAGGTACCAAATACCAAGTGTTGGAGCCAATCTTGGTAATTACGTAGATTAAACTCCTGCTGTGCAATTGTGTGTTTATATAGTGCTTAAATAAGTTACTAGTAGCAAACTGGCTTGAATAACTATTCTCTTAGCATAGTTCTTAGCTAGTAAATACTGATGGGTTCCAAAAATTTACATTTGTAGATATTTTTTGAGTTACATATTGGATTAACTTTAGTTACGCAGTTGCGGTTTTTAAGTATAGGTCTATTGCGTAACTAATTCGACTTGCAGGAATATGGTAATATTGCAAACGCTGCCGCAGCGGTAGACAGGTAAATAATAACATGACAAATCGATTTTACATATTAATCTCATACAAAAGTGGCTCATTTGTTATCTAAGCCCCCTGACGCATGTACTCGAAGTGAGTAAATTCCATTAATTACGACGAAATCATCTCAGTTACGCGGTACACCTTTAACAAACCAACTTTTCTCACCTCAAGGACTGAGTTTATAAAATTAGAGACGCCTTCAGCTCCGTCAACAATAGCGCGACCAGCTCCGGAGAACTTCTCGCCAGTATTGCCATATTTCTCCGATTCACTTATAGTGTCTACTAATGGCTTAGGCTGGGGAGGGAAAATTTACCAATTTAGCTTTACCACCGGACTGTGCCAATTATTTAATTCCTGGAACATTCCTCGCGGCCTTGATCACAAACTAAGCAGAGCTTGTAGCATCTAAACCAGATGTCTGATATTCTCAGGACATACCGGTAAGTTCATGTAATGTCTATCCTGGGTGGGAATCGAACCCACGACCGTGACGTGTGTGGTGTGACTGGTGAACCATACCAACGACTCCCAATTGGCCCGATTATTTGAAAGTGCTATTAGTAGACAAGCAATGTGCTATTTTGCAAATAAAGCAGTACTTGCGGTGGTATAATCAGCTACAGTACGGTTCACAAAACTTCGTCTAGTCTGATGTCTGAAGCACTATTATTAACACAGACTACGTCGGACATATTTTCGCTAACAAAAACTGTGTCTATGAGAGTCGGCCACCTCCCACGCACACATTAGTTGGCCTTTCCGCGAGAAACGAGACTGTCACCGTTTGTTTACACAGAGCCGTTTACTCGCACTCGACTAATGTGTGTGTGCCGCCGGCTTGTAAGTACAGCGTGATGGCCGACTTGAGCGACAAAGTTTTTTGTTAGCGAGAGTATATCCGATTTTTTTAACATCCTTGATTATTAACACAGACTACGGAGGACATATTCTCGCTAACAAAAAACTGTGTCTATGGAGTCGGCCACCTCTCACGCACACCTTAGTTGGCTATTCCGCGGGAAATTAGACTCTGTCGCCGTTTACACAGAGTCGATTACTCGCGCTCAACTAATGTGTGAATGTATGCGTGCCGGCTTGTACGTACAGCGTGGTGGCCGACTTGAGTGACACAGTTTTTTGTTAGCGAGAATAAATCCGACTTTTTTAAATATCTGAGATTATTAAAAACAACGCTCTTGCTGACGTCTCACGAGCACATGTCTGTATGTTTCCTGTGTTAATCTAAGCTTATAACCACAGATTTCTTATGCGTTGCATGGAAAACAGTTTTAGGCCTGTGTTCTAAAACGAGAATCAAAACTTTAAGTATCAAGGATAGATTTTGCTTTTTGAAAATAAACCTTATGTCTAGGTGCATTGCACCTTCTGCCCGGGCACGTTTGGGCGGATTAAGAGGGCGTCGTGCGAAGGCAGCGCGCGGCAAATAGGTGTTTTACTGCGGGTTAGCGTTGTGTGTGTCGACACGCACACAACAGTCAGTACTCTCAGCTCGGTTGGCCGTTTGCACCCGCACGATATAAGTAAGTAAATTAAAATTTTAAAATAATAATATTTAGTGTTGATTGACATCAGTTACAATGAGAGGACATTGTATTATGTGTAGCTAATTACTAGTATGGAATACTAATTAATGTATCCATATTCTATTCATATATTATGTAAACGCAATTGTCATCAAAATAATATATTTGTTTAAAATACCTAATAAATATCAAGTTTTGTTGCAGTTACTTTAACTCTTTAGATACTGGTCCGATCGCTCTCAAAATTTATATTTGTGAGTCTTTGGGGTCACAAAACAAGAATCTTTTCTCAAAATGTTGAAAAAATGTCCGCCATGTTGAACTTTTTAGATACTGGTCCGATTGCTCTCAAAATCGATATTTGTGAGTCCTTGGGGTCACAAAACAAGAATCTTATCTCAGAATTTTGAAAAAGTGTCCGCCATGTTGAACTTTTTAGATACTGGTCCGATTGCTCACAAAATCGATATTTGTTAGTCCTTGGGGTCACAAAACAAGAATCTTTTCTCAAAATGTTGAAAAAATATCCGCCATGTTGAACTTTTTAGATACTGGTCCGATTGCTCTCAAAATCGATATTTGTTAGTCCTTGGGGTCACAAAACAAGAATCTTTTCTCAAAATGTTGAAAAAGTGTCCGCCATGTTAAACTTTTTAGGTGCTGCTCCGATTGCTCTCAAAATCGATATTTGTTAGCCCTTGGAGTCACAAAACAAGAATCTTTTCTCAAAATGTTGAAAAAGTGTCCGCCATGTTGAACATTTTAGATACTGGTCCGTATCATCCGGTCCGGTCATTTTAGATAGTGGTGGTTTCTCAAAATGATGAAAAAATATCATGTTCTTGTTTTGTGACCCCAAGGACTAACAAATATCGATTTTGAGAGCAATCGGAACAGCACCTAAAAAGTTCAACATAGTGGACACTTTTTCAACATTTTGAGAAAAGATTCCTGTTTTGTGACCCCAAGGACTAACAAATATCGATTTTGAGAGCAATCGGAGCAGCACCTAAAAAGTTCAACATGGCGGACACTTTTTCAAGATTTTGAGAAAAGATTCTTGTTTTGTGACCCCAAGGACTAACAAATATCGATTTTGAGAGCAATCGGAGCAGCACCTAAAAAGTTCAACATGGCGGACACTTTTTCAAGATTTTGAGAAATGATTCTTGTTTTGTGACCCCAAGGACTCACAAATATCGATTTTGAGAGCAATCGGACCAGTATCTAAAAAGTTCAACATGGCGGACACTTTTTCAACATTTTGAGAAAAGATTCTTGTTTTGTGACCCCCAAGGACTCACAAATATCGATTTTGAGAGCAATCGAACCAGTATCTAAAAAGTTCAACATGGCGGACACTTTTTCAACATTCTGAGAAAATATTCTTGTTTTGTGACCCCAAGGACTCACAAATGTCGATTTTGAGAGTAATCGGACCAGTATCTAAAAAGTTCAAAATGGCGGACACTTTTTCAACATTTTGAGAAAAGATTCTTGTTTTGTGATCTCAAGGACTCACAAATATCGATTTTGAGAGCAATCGGACCAGTACCTAAAAAGTTCAACATGGCGGACACTTTTTAAAAATTCTGAGAAAAGATTCAGCTTGCAAGATTTGACCTAAGCAAACTAACTGATTAACATTGCAAATTATCCTCAAAAAACGAAAAACTAAAGTTATGTCGTTATGCTGTTTGATTTAGAGTGTACGTACACGTTAGATCGCGATCGAGTGTTCCTAAGCAGTCGTTCCGCAAAGAGACGTGGTCTCTCTCTGAGCTCTCGTGGTCGACTAAATTTTCGAGCGCCGTATCTCACGTATATATTTAACGTAGCGCGCCCATAGTAAAAATGTATGGCGAATTCGGAGCGCATTTTGAATAAAATCATAATAAATCTTCTAGACAATATAATGAAAATATCAGTCGCAAAACTGCAAGATTACATATTAGAGAATTAACTGACTACATTTCTACAGAATATTTCTAAGGAAAAATATACGAAATCTTTTGAATCCCAGCACGCATTATTGTAGACTTTTGCTCAACTTCATATGAGTCCATTAAAAAACCTATACCATATTCCATATGTTTGCCTCACAAACATTGTAAATACATTATCTATTGTAACATTTATGTAGATTTTCACTGTATAAACAAATTATTTTCGTTAATATCAACTTAACCGTAACTGCCCTTTTTTCACTTTTTGCTCGACGCACTCTTAATGCTCAAGAGAAACATTGAGTCGAGATTAATACAATTAAATTTGGAAACTGCACCTATGGTATTAAGTTTATTTTCGATTAACACGATCTATTATTGATATTTGATCTGAATTGTGATCTCGTTCTATAATACAGCTAATAACAGTAATAATTCATAGGCTACTAAGTCTTGTTAGCTCGCGTTGTAGACATCAAACCGTATCCATATTTTATTTGTACCCCTACCATGAGTTTTTCTGCCTCTGTTATACATTACGGTATGAAAATTCGAGTAGCGCCTCTAGTGGTTGGTTTTGGAAACTGTATTTCATATTATGCAGTATACTAGTGGCTCAGAGTATATAAATACTACGTACAACTAGTGGTAAAGGTACAGCATATTTCTTACCATGAGTATGGTGATATTGTAGTGAAACTATCCATAAAAGCAACAGTTCATCCACAGAGCACAGCTACCCATGGTGGTATATTACCTGAAAGAGTCCAGCAACAATATGGTGGAGATTATCCTTGATGGATAGAACCTTGCTGCCATACCCCTCGGTCTCCTGCACTGCTGTCTCGTAGGTTGCCACCGGTGTGTAGAATCCCGTCGAGCCGTGTGGCGTCACCTATTTGTGAACATCTTTATTAACACTAAACTGATATTATGTATAACACGACATGAGGTAATAAACGTAATTAAATGTAGTAAGTATAACAGCCGAGACCATTATGATCGAAAATGTACTCTACATAATTTCTCAGGATGTTTTTAAGTTTGGTTACCATGTTCAACTTTTTTTTCCACTTTCGAGCATAATCGTCTATTCTATGCAAATATTGAAAGACACATATAATAAAGTACTATGTCGGATCGTTGCTTCGAAATTCACAATTACATAGCTTAAGGCGGCCCTCTGTGGCCGGCGCAACTTCAACGCAAGCATAGTCTAAAAGCTTGTTGTTTCATCCAACGTAATGTTTGACTGCGAAAAAAGAGAGACAGCATCAGAGCCGTCGGTTATCAGTCGGTAAATTCCGCTGATCATTCGCGGCCGCTTCGCTAGGTCGTTATTCATGATTTCGCATAATCATAAAACTTGATCCAGGCGTTAGTTATTTAGAATCTTCAATACATTTGCAAGCCTGGTATATAAATGTTTTCTTTACTTTTAAAATTTATAGGTACATTAGATATGGCCAAAGTTCAGGTAAAATTTGAGCAAAAACGCTGTTTTTCGGAGGCTTTTACTGAATTTATTTGATACTTTTTTAAATTTCGCCTAGATATACGGCTAGATATAGTGCACAAGATACTAATTTGTTCAAAACATCTAACGAAAATTTTTTAACCATAATATGTACAGAGGTTTTGTATGAAAAGTATGGCGACTTGGAGTGCTCTTAAGCTTTCGATGAAAAAAATCTTCGTGAGGAACCCATAGTACGGTGGTAGGATACTTTGTAGATCCCATCTGGCTGCATACCATCCTCAAGTTGAATCTGTCGCTAAGCACCTACCAGTGTGTTGTGGCACTTCCCTCGGCCTTACCACCTTCGGCCACAACATTACCATGGTGAGATAATGGTCAAACATAAGCCACTCAGTAAATATTAACTTACCAGTAAACTCTTAGTATTCAGTTTATTTCCGAGCAGATTAGACGCAGCTTGCAATTTGTATGAGACGAAGTTGCCGCCAGCAGCCTGGTCCCTGGATTCACCTCCGGGGTAGTTCTCTGGCTCGAAGGTTTGCGACTCTAGAAGGTCAGAACTGGCCAGAGGTTGGTCGTAAACTGGTAGGTCGATGCGAATCGGGTCGTCCAGGGGAGCTGCTGAGGAACCGACCACGAGCAGTATGGTCACTAGGGAATAATCCATTCTAGAAGAACATTATATCATACATAAATATTCATCATATTATGAAGCTAAAACTTAGAACTTTAGAACGCAACCACTTGCTAGATTGTAGAAGTGATTACGTTTCTTCTGGGCAAATGTGCTTTATCTACATAATCCGTTATCGCCCTTGGGCGGGACAGTGGACAAACGCAAGAAAATTAAAAAAATACTTCGCTTTGCCATGTAGGCCAATAAGATTTCGACTTGCATGATAATTTTAAATCACAAAACATTAAAATGCGTTCGAAAAATAATTTTCGAATTAAAGTACGGATTCCTAAGGCTCAATTTACATTGCCGTGGAATCTAGTGGAAGCAAATTTTAAGACGAAATTGTTCATTATGAACTTTATGTCAATTGTATAACAAACAAACTAAATACGAGCCAAATGCAAGGAATTCTCGAGAATGCGCGAGGCATCGTCGCTTTGATATATCATTGCCCTGATTCTACCCTGACGGACAGACCCGAAAAATTTGCGGCTGTCCATGTCACCACCTAACCAGAAAAAAAGAAATAGAAGTTTCCAATCATGTGAGCTGTCAGAATGATCATTGTGTCATTCAACTAATTCATAAAATCACATCATGAAAGTTCTATTTATTATACAATTTTACTATATATAATCTTCAAATTGTAGCAGTCAGAAACATGGAATGTCCACCGGTCTCGAAATGTTTTGGTATGCCACTCAAGCATGGTACCTACCTCATAGGATTAATTGGCGTCGGGATGGGTGGCTTCGGGTTAATTGTGCTTATACTCTACGGACTCGTGGAGGACAGCGCCGTGGGACAGTACCTGAAGGGCCAGAAAGTGGATGACAGCATCAGGAAAGTCGTCCTAATAACATCAGGACTAACGTCTCTACTTTTATTCGTGGGAAGTTTGTTTCTCCTCCTCGGCAGTATGTTTAATAAAGCTGGTTTTTTGTGTGGAGGTATCAGTGTTCTATCCTTCATGTGTTGCGTTCTAATAATGATATCTATAGTCCTTCCCATGTCATGTTTCTTCCTGAGTGGTACTTGTGTTGTGAAGAAGGTGTCGACTCCACTCACGATTGTGGCATACCTCTTCATCATGTTGTTTCTTCAATTTTGGCTTTATTTTACGGTTGTTGCTAACAGCCACTACGAATTATTGGCGTGATTAAATCGTAATGTGCTAACAGGTTGTGTTTTATTTAAATTTTTTGATACTTTGAACAAAGTAGAAATTTTACATTAAACCGCTATAATAAGCATTTCCGTGTATCATATTAAAAAGATACAAATATATACAGACCAAGATAGACCATAGACCTAGACCTAGATAGACATGACGACACAAGTGAATCCTAAAATATTACGGCACCTAGCTTAAAAATGACGAAAGCAATATTTTTTGATATTAAAACTGAAATAAGCTAATCTATGCTATATAATCTATGCTTAGGTATATCTTTTTATTGTTAATTATTTGGAAAAAAAGCCAAACATAGCCTTATCCAAAAAATATTTAAAAAATGTAACCTTGCTGAGTTTCTTGCCGGATTCTTCTCAGTTGGAGGCCCAGTTCCGAAACGGTGGTAACTTCAGTAAATGTGACCTTCATAAGTGCCCTTCTGGGGCCTAAATTGAATAAATGGCTTTGACTTTGATAAACACATATTGCTAATTTAATATAGTGACCTACACGTAAAGCCAGTTTGCCGTGTGTGTTTGAAAGTGCAAATCTCCAAAACTCCAGAACGGATTTCCATGGGGGTTTAACTGGCGAAATACGCCGTGGGCGAAAAGCTTTTTGGTTTAACGCACACAAATCAGGAACTGCCAAAGAGATTTGAAAAATTCTTCATGCGTTTTATAGTCATAGACTATCATGTATGTTATACCTAAATATAACGCGAGAAAACCCGCAGGGCACAGCTAAGTATATTAGCATGTATTAAAATAAAATATTGCATATGTATAGGTAACTCGTTAGTATTATTGAATTACTTGTAGTAAACATTTTACTAATTATATTCTGTAGAGCTTATTCAATAAATTCTTTCAAATATGTTTAATATAAGTTTCCCTAAATAAATAGGTAGGTACTTTTACTTGAAAATCAAGGCGGATAACTTTTAAAACCAATTTATGTACGTACGTCACATATCACATAATAATACACTCATAAATACACAAACATTACACTGTTTACCTTAAATTTACATAACTATTACATAAAACGAGAAGCTATCGCAATTTTTAACAATAGAAACAAACAAGTAACCTTAAGTTTGTATACCTAGATATTTTTTATTTAATTCAGAATTCGCACGCGCGTAAATAAAACTTATCAACTTACTTGTTGCTTATATAATGCTGCAGTCCTCAATGCGTCGGTTCCACCACACTACTGCCGCTAGAGGCTCCGAGACATAGCACTTTCACGACTTACGTCATAGGGCCTTGGCACCTGCACCGAATATGATGTGGATGTGCCCACCACTACGGGCCCAACTCGATAATGTTACGTGCTCCTTTCGTAATTAATATAAGCATCAATCTTCTATATCCTATACTATTAAACGAGGAATATATGTAGGAATGTTTTGAGATCTCCGAAAATGGCACATTTGCTATATGGAGGTTTTTGGGGGCGAAGAATAGGTCGGGCTAGGTCTCGGTTCGGTTCTTCCGAATTTAGGGTACCTAATATTATAATAATAGGTATACGGGTAAAATCGAATATTTCATTGCAGCATTAGAATTCCGTCGATAGTCGTGGGTTCGATTCCCGATCCGTCGAATGTATTGTACTTTACTAATTTTTTTTTACACCGAACTAAATGTTTCATGAATCAGCACTTTGGTGATGACGTCTGACTGGCGGGACTAGAAATATTTCAGGATCAAAGTACCGGGATTTCGAGTTGGTGAGAAGTTTCAATACCGCTTATAAATATTATATGTCTCTGCAATACCGTCACTATTTTTAGGGCCCCGTAATCAAGCAGGGAACCCTTATGAGTTACGTTATGTCCTTCCGTGTTCGTCAGACCGACAGACATTTTTACTTGCATCTATAAGGTCTAAGTCGCTGTTTTTATTTTTACATTAATCACACTGTAACTCACGGCTGTATCTCATGAACCGTAATAGGTAGATAGTTTTAATTTCCACATAATGTGTATATCTATAGGGGTGATCCCTAGGTAAAACATAATTCTAATTAGCCCGTTAGTTAGATATCAAAAAATATTGAACACGAGTTTTTGCTTTACCAAATCATTAAAAATTTACCAAGATAAAGCGAGTCAAAGTTCGGGAGTGGGGGTTTGTGACGTCACTGTAGAGTAAAAAGTGTACTCTAACGTGACGTCACGCGGAACTTCAACACACGATATCTTCGTATTTTTTGTTTGACAAAAGAAAAAATACATTTCATGTATGTTTTTTGATAATGTAAAAGACGAACTAAATTTAATTATTTTATTATTCATGTAGCAGGCAATATTACCGCTATAACAACAAATAATTAAAATGAAATAACATTAAAAATTAAACTGCGCCTCGATACAAGAAATGTCTTTACGGATCCGGAACCCTTCGTGCGCTAGTCCGAATCGCACTCGGCCGGTTCTTTATGTGATTCAAAATTCAATATCATTTATTCAAATAGACCTTCGCAGGCACTTATGAAAAGTCTGACTCTAATACCGGTTCGGAAGGTTGCATTTGCTGAGAAGAGCCGGCAATAAACTCAGCAATTACTCTTTTCAAAACAAGCTTAGATTCATTACATAATTTTACATTCTAATCGCACTGACAACAATTGCGTGCCCCGGCGCGGCGGCAAAACTACAAAGTAGACTGAATCTATATTTAATAAGTAAATAAATAAATGGCAAACTTAAGCAGACCAGCCCCCACAAGCAGCACCTGTTCTGATTTTGACAAGCCTTTCCCGAAGTCCCGAATCTCACCCGTAAGACCCGCCAAGAGACAAAGCCACTGAGCCTGCTAATCAATGCCCATAATTCATATTCATTAGGCCTAACTTAATTTGGTTATATTTACGCAATAATTTATTAGTAACAGTAATTATCACGGATTTCCCTAATTACATGTCGTTACAATATTAAATACATTCTTATAACATGTAAGTATGTAGGCATCGAACTGTGTGACAGTATGACAAAGACCATGGGCCAGCTTCGATGGGACTATATACGACCTATTGACCACCTATTGTTCTCAAGTGTAGGTACCTACTTAAAACAAAGATTCCGAAGAGATACCTCAATTGCTTCCCCACTAACTTTTTACTGTGTTGCAACAATAGCGTAGTAATTATACCGATAGGAGGGAAACAGTTGAAGGAGATTTTTAATGAGCTAAAGGAATTATGAAATTATTTTGCCTAACTAGATTTCATGTAGATTAACCTACGTGCTGTTTACTACATAAATCAAAGCAGCGTCAGTGTATTTGTTTTTAGATCGTCGCATCTTTAGGGTCCGTTCACACCGAGAAGAGAGGAGATGCGACGCGGCGCGCACTTTTTAAGATCGCGATACAATATAGAACTTTGTTTACTACACAAAAAAGTACTACATTTTGAGAGAATTCGAATACGCCTCGTGGTGTGGCGCAGTGCAACGCAGCGAAGCCACGCCGCGAGACCTATTCGAATGCTATGCGACGCCGCGCGGCGCAATTTGTTGCATCGTCAAGTCGCGTCGCGTCACGTCTCCGTGTGAACTGACCCTTACGTGACTTAAACCTTTTTTCTATTATTACTATGGTAACTACTTTCCGAACTCTATGTTATTTGTTTTTCGAATCTATATTATGTCAGAGTAGAATTCATGTATAAAATATCGCTGTAAACAATTATTACGAAATGCTGAACTAATTGATGAAAAATAGGTAGTTATAATGAATTTGTTGAAGGGCGGATGTTTATCACGTTATGGGCGCATTGCATTTAGGGCGACACCATGCTGCCCTGACGCTGTCAAGAGCAGTCCTCTGGGACACACCGACGCTTATGGACATAAACAAATTCCATGCACAACGAAGATATTAAGGAAATACCCATTGTCGCCGTGTACTGCAAACGCCTGCGTCGCATCTAGACACACTTTCTGGACTCAAGTACGCTTCAAGAACGACTGTCCCCAACTTCATCGCGACATGCCATTCCCAAACTTTGATCCTTACAGAAAAGAGGAGTACAAGGATGTACGAAAAACAAGCTGGGGTAGTGGAGACGGCAAACCTGGGTATACATACGTGCTTGGTGTATTTGGATTACTGTGCGGCGCGTATGGCTGTAAAGCAACTATTATACAATATGTAGTCTTCATGGGTGCCGCGGCAGATGTTCTCGCTTTAGCCATGATCGAAGTGGACATTTCGGCTATTGCTCCAGGAACGACCGGCATCTTTAAATGGCGTGGGAAGCCTCTGTTTATCAAGAATAGGTCTGCAGCGGATATCGCAGCGGAGGCCGATACGCCCATGTCCAGTTTACGAGATCCAGAGACGCCGGATGAACGCGCTCAGAAACCTGAATGGCTGGTAGTTATCGGTGTCTGCACTCACTTAGGTTGTATTCCTGTACCTAACTCGGGGGACTGGCCCGGGGGGTTCTACTGCCCCTGTCATGGGTCCCATTATGACAACATTGGCAGGATCCGAAGAGGTCCTGCACCTACCAATTTGGTAATACCACAATATAAATTCTTATCAGATACATTAGTCGTTGTAGGGTAGGTGATCGATCACTCATACAATAAAATGTTTTATTTTTGAGCATTTTAATGTAATATACTAATATATATTTTATCTTTGTCTCTAAATAAATTCAATATTGCTGAAATTGATGTTTTTAGGGTTCTGCGCCTAAAATATCCATTTACCCACATTTTCATTATTTTGGTACATGTGAAGCCAATTTAATTTTTTTCATTTGAAGATTCAAATATGGGAAAATTTTGTATGTAGGGCGGGATCAAACGAAACAAATTCGGGCGTTGTTAAGACTGGTTAAGATACCACCTATCGCGCCGCAGGTCGTGGGTTCGATTCCCACATAGGTGCCACACGCATTTGTGTGCATGAACATGTTTGTATGTCTTGAGTTTACAAACAAAAAGTAATATAAATATGTATTATATCAGTTATCTGGTTTCCATAGTACAAGCTCTGCTTAGTTTGGGATCAGATGACCGTGTGTGAGGAATTTCCCAGGATATTCAACATTAATTATTTAAATATACAAAATTTCATAGGTGTATGTTTGACCACGCAAACTAGAACCTAACTAAACTAAACCAACGCAATAGTTCTTTTCGTTTTACGCTATTCGTAATCATACTATCCTGTGAACTTATGATATGACAGGTATTGTCTACAGACAAAATATCAAAACGACTTGAGAACGAAACGCTGACTATAATTTAGTCAGAGTAAATTTTCGTTATACGTAAAAATTTTTTTTTTTTTTATATACTATTGTTTGGAGATGGATCAAAATTCCGTAGATTTACCACTAAAATCCGTATGTCCGCTGGAAGCAGCGCCATCGACACTACTCATGGCAGGGCGGCCGCTAATTACAGCGCCGTCGAACGCCACCTAGCGCCCTCTCGGTGTAACTCTTCACACTTGTTTAACATTATGCCAATGTCAAGTTTAGGAAAAAACAGATCACTTTTTGAATAAAATAATAATAAACTGTTTTAAATGAAAAAATAAAACACTCCCGCCGCGATCATGTTTCCTGCGCGTTTTTTCTTTGGCAAACTTAAGAAATATGAAGAAGTAATGAAATAAATGGAGACGCCACTGTCGTTTGTTATGGCAACTCGAATGATAGCGCTTCTGTAGTTTCCGTGTAGTTTTGATACTTTGTTATTAATTTCAATCAAAATAAACAAATATTTCTAAATCTTAACTGATATCCTATCCTACTGATATGTAAAAAAAATCTATTGCTTGGTATGTTCTTTTTACGTCATCACATATCTCATATAATTATTGTATATTCTATGTTTGTTTTGAAAAGCGTAATTGCTGAGTTTATTGCCGGCTCTTCTCAACAAGAGAAACCTTGCGAACCGTGCATAAGAGTCTGACTATTCATAAGTGCCTTTGAAGCACTATTTGAATTAATTAATATTTCATTTCATATACTATAACTAAAGAACCACTGAACGAATACAGCTGAAATTTGGTAAAAGGTAGATTTAACCAGCTATTTTAGTTAAACGATCTAGCATTTTAATATCATAAAAATGGGATGCTAATATAAATAGGTAATATAAGGTAAAAAAGGACTAACCATGTATCAAAATTTGTTTACGCAAGCTATAAACACACTCGGACCAATCATAACACAGATAACTCAAAGTTGTCAGCATACAAAAAAGATTATCCGTTTCTAAACGTACTTGCCAAGCTGTGAAAGCACACCTATACAATATACAATTCGGCGCCAAATTCAAATGTTTCTAGATGAAGTAGCGATGAGATAAACTTTGATTCATGCTTCTTTTTGCATTGTTTCGACGACTGTATAAGTTTTCCTTTTATTGATGTTACGGGTATTAGGAACGGAGGAAATTGCGTTTTCGGCTGGTTCATAAACTACATTCTTTTAATACTCAAATCATTAGATAAGTTTATTCGCCGTGTTCGTTCATTATAAGTTAGTCATGCCATAATGGCTGAATATATTCGGTTGAAGTAGATTTTTATATTTTTATTCCAAGTTGGTAGCAGGTACTTTAGTTCACTTAGGAAAGCGATCGCTTGAAATATATTCTGCCAATTTCCCACCACCGACAATGCGTTTTGATTGGCTAAGTCAAGGACACGCATGCGCTCTGATTAGCCAATTCAAACTCACGATTCAGTGATTGGTCCTTGTCCTTACCGTTCAAAATCAGTTCAAAAACACTAATCGTCGGGAAATTAGATTTTTCCTCGATGCACTAGGCCTATAATTAACTTTTTCAGCAGGAGCAAATTGTATTCAAAGGATAGAAAGCGATGTATATTGGAAGTTGTATCGTTGTTGTTTTATTTTCCCATAATTTGACTTTTATTGAATAATTTCAGAATGTTTCCAGTAAGTACTTATAGATAAATTTATTGTACTTGTACATCTGGGCAATGAGGCATTGCAAATGAGTGTATAGGTCGTCTGAAAAAGTTTTGGTTGTTGTTGTTTATAATATTCGCCAAAAGGCAGGCAAAGGTCGGAGCCATACAGCCTAGTCCTATTTTAATTTGTTCATAATTTATTCGAATTCAAAAGGCGAACGCCATATGTCTGTTTTCCCACAGACATGTTTTTCCTAAAGAAGGTCATGTATATAAATGTCCTATATCCTACTGCGAAATTTTGAGTGGATGGATTTTTGTTATTGAGTAACAAAAATCCACTCCAGGACGACTAGAACGGCTAGATTATAGTCTGGAATTAGGTTGATTTTATCCCGGAAAAATGTATGGTACACGTGGGATAGGTTTGTTTTTGATTTTAACAGAGCAAGGGATTCTTGCATAGTGGTTTAGGGGTTAAAGAATGTTACCTTGGAAAAATGCACGATTCCTATGTGAGAGCATAACAAGACAAGTGTATCCTACAGGAACCATATATTTATTATAAAAGGAGTTTAGTTAAAATTCGTGAAATATTGTAGCGCATTTTCCTCAAGAAGGCTGGACCAATTTACACAGTTACAAAAAAGTATCTGAATAGCTTAAAATAAAAATATATTTTTTTTGTTAAAACCCACTACTTTGTAATTTAAAAAGGATATAATGAAACTAATTTAAAATCCACTTGATTCTCACGCTCTGCCACTAGATGGTGCTTTACAGTGCGCATTAAGAGTTCATGAAAGTAATAAAATTCAAAAAATGAATTACCCAACTTATATGGCGCGTCGTGAATCTTCGTTCGCACAGAAAAGAAAGTATGGCCCCGAAGATTATCGAAAGAATGCTTAAAACGTATAATCAACCTTAGATCACTACTATAAGGTTCATAATATACTGCAGCTGTTAGTTCCGTCTCACTCGCAAGTCACGCCCCTCCGCACGGCGCGCGCTAACATGGCGGCAGCTGCCGACCAATAGCGTTTCCCGCGCTTTGAAAATATATCTTCTGCGCAGGTACATCGGTAAGCCATATTAGTTGGGTACTACTGTACTACGGTAAGCCAACATGGCGGACTAGTAGTTTAATTTTTTGTTAGTTGTGTCGCTACTGCTGTTTTTCTTTCAGAAATAATGGTAGGGTACGATTTAAGAACAAGTACGATTTAAGCAAGTTTCCCTACTACTCCAGATTGGTACCTTTCACCCAGAAAAAAAGTAATGTTATAGCAGAAAAATAACTTTAATTTTTTTGGCGGGCTTGTTGACTAATTTTGTATTATAATTAAGTATGTACAAGCTCTACTTCGTTTGGGATCTGATAGCGGCATAACAACATGGTGCCTGGAGTACGGAACCTGCACTTCAAACTATGCAGCATACGCTACCGATGATATCAGACATTTTTTTTTTATATCACTAAGGTGGCAACACAAGCATACGGCCCGCCTGATGGTAAGCACATGATACAGACAGAAATATATACAACCTTCATTTGTTCAAAAATTGAATATGTACAATAAAAATCCACCAGAACCTGCTAAAGGAAGCACTGCACAATGATAAGGGTTACCCTTTATAAGAAGCGCTCGTGGTGTAGCATGATTAGCTATTCTTAATCGATCGGCAAAGTTAAGCTACCACCGTCGCGGTCGGTACCTGGATGGGTGACCGCCTAGTGGTATTTCAAATCTAGCGTTTCCGTGCTTCGGAAGGCACGTAAAGCCGTTGGTCCCGGTTATCACTTAATTGTGATAGTCGTTAAATTAGTTGGATGCTTCCTAGGCGGCTTGAAAAATTCCAACAGTAGGTTGACCACTAGCCTACCTCCATCGATCCGCAGTGGGCATGCGTGGTGGAGTATTGCCCATTCCCTTTCACCCTCATTTGTGAAAGGAGGCCTGTGCTCAGCAGTGGGACATTATAGGCTGATGATGATGATGACCCTTTATATAGACGATCTAAGCTCCCGAAGATGATGGTATTACGATTCAGACTCGCAGTGGGGCGGTCGAAACTTTTGATAATAGTTGGGTTGTGCCAGACTCATTCATGTAGAAGCCTGCAAATCTGTTCGCGCTATTAAATATATTTGCAAATATATATAACCACTGACGAAACAATGGAGGAAGTCGTGCAATGCCGATCACTAGAACAAAATCAGGGAACTTTACGCAACCCTCATATCATCTTGCGGCCTTTCCAATCCTCAAACGTTGTGAGATAAGTATAAAGAGTACACGGTGGATATTTTGTGGCAACTGCAACAAGTTCATGCGGAGACATCAAAAACGAAGCGCTGAGAAAAATTTAAATCGAGGTTTATGATAGTGGCGGTGAAGAAGCTACAAGATTTTGGAATGGTAATCCCTCAACGAACTGATGAAATTGCTCGGGAATTGAACTATGATTTCACAGCGTTTCAATAGCAGTACCTAATCGAATTAGTTTCTTGGTTGGTTCAGAACAAAGAGACTTTCAACAAGTGCTACGTCAAGTAGAGTCAGGGAATGGTACACTCTTCTCGCCGCCCTTGGAGGAACTGGGAAAACTTTTATGCATTAAAATAGCTGTTGCATGCATAGCACACTTTTGAAGGAGCGGGCGTACGTTACGTTCTAAAATTGCCATTAAATCTTGCACAGGAAGAGTCATTAATTTCAGCAAAAATAGCCATCGAGGTTTGACAATGACATTGGTGCCGATTCTGTTGTAAATCGCACTAAACTAATTTTAGTCACATCTCATCTCTTTTTTACGAACATGATTGAAAAAGGATAGAACATATTCTAAGTTGTCAAATTAATCTTTGCCGTCTTATTTTGCGTGTATTTAGGCGTAACCGCGATAGATGGCGACTAAAATTATATTGAAAACAAGCATTGGACTAATTTGACAGGACTAAATTTCTTACATCCTTTTCTTATGTTGTTTGTTAGAAAGAGACATAGGTGCCGATTCTGTTGTAAATCGCACTAAACTAATTTTAGTCACATCTCATCTCTTTCTTACGAACATGATTGAAAAAGGATAGAACATATTTTAAGTTGTTAAATTAATCTTTGCCGTCTTATTTTGCGTGTATTTAGGCGTAACCGCGATAGATGGCGACTAAAATTATATTGAAAACAAGCATTGGACTAATTTGACAGGACTAAATTTCTTACATCCTTTTCTTATGTTCTATGTTAGAAAGAGACATAGTGACATTAAAATTAGTTTAGTTGTGAACAACAGAATCAGGGCCATAGTGACATTAAAATTAGTTTAGTTGTGAACAACAGAATCAGGGCCATAGTGACATTAAAATTAGTTTAGTTGTGAACAACAGAATCAAGGGCCAATGTACACTTTTTAGAGAGGGAAGAAACCGAATTCTTCAGGAGTTGCGACACGCTAAGCAATTTACTAGACGCCAAGCGCACAGTGCGGCCGGTCGCGAACATTCTAGAACGTTCGTTTTACTAAGCTACTCGTTAGGTGACTCGCTAGTTTCTAGGCGCCAAGCAAGCCTCCTGCCTGTGCGTAGGTAGCCTATTACTTCTCAATATAAACTTGGTATGTAAGTGTTAACATTACTTAAAATTTCATAAAAGGAACGCGGGACTTTTTTTTTTAAACCTGACTATGCAGAATGTGACCATAGATATAAGATTAACTACCCCTTCGGTCACATTATCGAACTTCAGTGAGGTTTTTATAGCTGACCCTGTTCCACTTTATTATTCTGAGTGGGAAAGGAATAGGAGGAGTACCTAAATATCTTCGAAACCTACAGTGTCGCCCCCGAGTAAGTAGGTACCTACCTATCAAAAAGCGTCAAAACATAAATCAGAAGTGTTTGCCATACAAGTAAAAAAAAAAAAGATTTTTTTAACTAGTACCTTTATTTATAGGTCTAAAACCTAGTTATGGGGAAATTTCTTTAGCCTGCTGAAGCACATAGACACATATACAAATACAACATATATATATTAAGCTGCATTGTATGGGGTACAACAGCACGAATTTTTTTTTTTTTTTTACTGTTTATAGGCCTATGTTTGACCGCAATCTCACAATGGTAAGTGATGATGCGGCCGAAGGTGGTAAGCACACAAAGCCTAGAAGGAACTGGCTCTCAAGTGCAGCTGTCGGAACACACCGAAAGGTGCTTGGCGACAGATTTTCAACTTGAGGGTGGTAGGGTACTACAAAGTACCCTACCACCGTGCTACGATCGTGCTACGACGTGATTCCTCACGATGTTTTCCTTCACCGAAAACTCAAGCTCATTGTAGGATTCGAACCCGGGACCTTCTTAATTATGTATAATTGTAACACAGACCTAGAATTTTCTCAACCTCTGACTTTTTATAACAAATGAAGGTTTAAGTCGAGCCTTGTATTACCCAGCTCTTTTTGTTATATGACATCAGAAAGTGACGGATATATGTATTTAAAGCCTGAGTTTTACTAGACTTGATCCTTCTTTTGTAATAAGGTCGTAAGTGTGCAGATCATGTGTTTTTATTTATTATCCTTAGGCTGCTTATTCTTATTATATTATATTATGGCCTTTACCTGGTACATTATTTCTTTAGTACTCTATCATAGCTTTCATTGTGAAATTGGCCTATTGGCTGGCTGAGGTTTATTATCTTTAGTATTATATGACCTACTCGATCCATGTAGATACGCGTATATGACCAGCCCTTTTCTGGTGCACTGGACTGTTAGAATTCTCTAGATTTCTTAAAACTTTATACAAGTAGGTACCCCCCCTATAATAGTTAAGTAGTTAAGATTCTTAGGTGTAATATAACCGTTACATTGTGCATCCTTTATATCCGTTATGCAGGCGTTATATAACTAAAGTTGGCGAGATCTAATAGGCCCGTTTTGACAGCACATGTACATCAATATGTCAAAAAGAGAAACATAGTGCGACAAGAAGTGACACCCTCTTGTCAAAACGGGCCTCTTAGATCTCGACAACTTTAGCAGCTTATCATGGGCCAACGATATTCAACGATAAATGACCTACCGTCAATCTCATTTCGGTTAATCTGTGATTTCTCAATTTTTACCAAGGCCTCATAACCCAAACATCCAAAACACATTATATTTATTATTATTTAAAGTACTCACAAATGCTCAAAATTCCTGTCAAATCGTGATTTTAAGGTTCAAATTGGTTCGAATTATCAACATTTTGACAGGTATTTTGACTATAGAGGTATCATAAGAAAACATGTAATTGCGAACCGGTTGAAAATCCAAGTTCTTTGGAACCGGTTCAATTGGGTTCAAAAGTGATGGCGCCTGATTATAATGTTGCCAGTCTTAAATTATTCATTCGTACGCACTTCCATTATTTTCAACCGATAATAGACCTTTCACGACCTGCGTCGCGACAGTCTGTGTTTGACTAGAATCTCACCGTGATCAGGGATGATGTGCCCGAGACGAAGGTGGTTTTCTATCATTAATTTCTGATTTTATTTCATTCACCTCAAAACTGTAATAATGGGTCTGGCGCCTGCATTGTTTTATTTCGGTTATTTATCTATGAATTCGGTAGTTCTCGTACCGTAAACAGCGATTCAACGTCACCTAAACTGAATTGATTTTAATGTTCTGACAGTCTTTATCATAAAAACAATTCAGTTCGGACTGAATTAAATCACAATTAGTTTTAGTACCCTGTCTGCACTTCTCACTTTGCACTTTGCTCTACTTGCAAAGTTTCAGTTCCAAATACTTAAACTTAACAACTTTGAAACATACTCTCTCTGCAATAGGATTTGCAAAGTAGAATACAATATATTAAAACATATGTATGGCTGTATGAACTACAATCTTTTGCCTAGCGTATTTTTTTTAATATTTAAATTTGTCGGAACTATTAAATATTATATTTAACAATAAAGAAATAATATATTATATAAAAAATAATATATTATTATTAACAATAAAGTTAGTTTCTTGCCCGCGGTTTTACCCGTGTATTCCTGAGGGATCAATGTCCCGGGATAAAAGGTATCCTAATTCGGAACGCCTATCTGTCTGTCTCTATCTCTGTGTGCAAAATTGTATTCCAATCCTCCTTCTTCAATCTTCCATCCTTCATCTGATTATGCGATCAGATCCAAACAGTGAATTAGTGAGATTAATTGCCTTTATGTTTTAAATCTTCTTTTGTTACTGGTGTATAACTCGGTACTTTATTGGTATTTCTATTTATTCAACCTATGGAGGGTTCCGAACAATAATAATAGTAACCATTTAGTACTTAGTTCTGTATTCAAGCAATCAAATAAATATTAAGCGCAATCAAATATTAACCCCCTTATTCATAATAAAGTTATCAAACGTTGATTAGCTAAAATTCCGAAGTCTTTATCTGACAGGTGACATTTGGTGATCGAAAGAGCGAGACGGGGCACACTATTACACTGATTTAGTTAAAAAGCGATTATGAATAAGGGGGTTTGTTTGTTGCGTTTACTTATACTTATTGCTAGGTAATTAGGTTTTTTTTTTTTATAAAGTATGCACTAGATCAGACCAAGTTTTGCTCATTATTGTATAGTGTATTACTTACCGCGGCGTAGACTTAGTATTGCCCCGTACCCAAAGGGGCACAGAAAAATTGCCAAAATTAATTAATGAAACAAAAAATCAATTAAAAAAAAAATTATTTAAATATAATACAATGTAAAACATAGTTATGTACAATTTTTTTTATTTTTTATAATGAAAACGTAAATTTACAAGGTCCCTAAAAATCCTCGTATAAACCTATTTGTATCAATCAGTGCCAACTAGTCTGATTGACTCATAATAGCCCCAATTTAATACCTTTGTTTTGTTTTATTTCGTCGATCAATTGTTCAGTGTTCACGGAAGGATATAAAGTGGTCTGTAAAAATAAAAATGCATTGAAAAAATTTTCGGTAACAATTCGGTTGAGAACTGACACTATTTCATGCTTTCGAGTATTTCAGTCATTATCGTTGATACTAAAAAGTATTATAAAGATATTTATTAGCATAACTAGGCTCTTTAGGAAGCACTCTGGATGGGTGACCGCCTAGTAGTATTTCAACTCGAACGTTTCTCATGCTTTGGAAGGCACGTAAAGTCGTTAGTTCCGGTTATCACTTAATTGTGATAGTCGTTAAGCTAGTTGGAGGCCTCCTAAGCAGCTTGAAATCTCCAACTGAAGGTTGACCACTAACCTACTTCCACGAATCTGCAGCGGCCACGCGTGGTGGAATATCTGTCCATTCCCTTTCACCCTCATTTATGAACGGGCCTGTGCTCAGCAGTGAGACATTATATAGGCTGATGATGATGAGATCCCTTTATGCTGGTACAAAGCTGGCAATTCCCAGAATGTAAATAAAATCATCCATATGATGCAGTTAGTAAGTAAACAGCTGAATTTTATTATGAAATTTGATTTCATAGAAAACTTTTTCGACTTATTTACATTGTGTTTCAATTTACTTAAAAGGTATCTGGGGGCACGGGAGTGCTCCACGCCAAGACAGCCTAGCGAAGCGCAAGGGCACTACCTAGCTTTTCTTGAAGCGCTTCGTCGTTTTTTTAAACCCTCATAACTTGGGTTTGGATTATACCAGATTAATAAAATTCTCAGGATATGTCAATAGTGAACTTATTAAACATATTAAGTTTCAATAATAATAATAGCTCTTATACTTTAGATTTTATTGATATAAAAAAAACCCCGATTTCGTCACTGACTCACTGATGATCATCGAAACTCTTAAAGTACTTCCTGAAGTCCTAGAAAGCTGAAATTTGGTATGTAAGCTTGTATTAGTACACAAACAATAAAAAAATTATAAAACTTGGAAAATTCAAACAAAAGAAATCATAAGCAACTTACAAAAAGAAGTGAAATCCCACCAAAAACATTTTTATGTAAAATTTTGCCAAGACATATGGCTCGCACTGTCAAAAAGTTATCAGATCTCATGTAGAGTCAAGATTATAACTCTACATGCCCTTACCCTAACTTCACAAACTCTACACACCGTAGTCAAAATATGTGACTTGGCCGTTTCACCACCTTCTCAGCTGCATTATCACTTACCTACTTACTGTGGTGAGATTGTGGTCAAACACAGGCCTATTACTATATATAGTGACTTCCTAGGGCCTAAACTGAATAAATGACTTAAATTGCCTTGCTGAGTTTCTTGCCGCAGTCTTCTTCAGCCCAGTCAATAGACGAGGGACTTATCAGTCCCTAAAATTGAATACATACGTTTAGTGTTTGAGTTATATTTGTTATTAGGTATTGCATTTACAGTAAAATTTACTAAATAAAGACGATCTGAAGAGAATTTCGAAACAATTTGGTACTATAACGCCAACAGCATTCAAAACCAACACCGTTCAACATTATAGCTAAAATTAAACATTGAACCCCTTATTCATAATAAAGGTTATCAAACGTTGATTAGCTAAAATTCCGAAGTCTTTATCTGACAGGTGACATTTGGTGATTGAAAGAGTGAGACGGGGCACACTATTACACTGATTTAGTTAAAAAGCGATTATGAATAAGGGGGTTAGTAGTTAATTTTAAAGAGGCACGTTGTGTTTCTTATCTACTCTGCGAATAATGATGAGTTATACTGAGTGTAACGGAAAGGGTACACATCCGAAGGGGGTGAAGACTACATCAGGTACAGACTCTATAAAAAGTTTCATCTCAAAATTAATTACACAAAAATTCAAACCAAATATTTGCATCCAAGTTTATTGAATTAAAATCATAACCAACATGTCTCTGGTCAATGACGGTTATTATCATTGGGCGTCCCTTGCTAATATTTAATATAAAATTTTATCTTCCGCGATCTGTGCGCCTTGTACCAAAAAAGTGGATTACTCTAAAGTAAGAGATGTGATGTAATTAAAATGAGCTTAGTGCGATTTACAATCGAATCTTACTGTCAATCAATTAGCCAATAGAATAATTGAAAGAGATTAACGTTTGGTCAGTTTTACTGCAATTCTATTAGTTAATTTGACAACGGTGATCTAATTATCTTAGTAGACCCTCTGTCCTATCTATATAGTAGCTACTTGTGGCTCCATCTGCGTAGTTTTTGTCTTCTACTTATTTCACTTAAATGGTCACTGCTCATCATCATCATCATCAGCCTATAATGTCCCACTGCTGAGCACAGGCCTCCTTTCACAAATGAAGGTGAAAGGGAATGGGCAGATACTCCACCACGCGTGCCCACTGCGGATCGGTGGAGGTAGGAACCTCCAACGAAAAAAAATTCCAACCTACTGTTGGAATTTTTCAAGCCGCCTAGGAGGCATCCAACTAGCTTAACGACTATCACAATTAAGTGATAACTGGGACCAACGACTTTATGTGCCTTCCGAAGCACGGAAACGCTCGATTTGAAATACCACTAGGCGGTCACCCATCCAGGTCACTGCTCAGCTCCCTTTAATTACAGAGTAATGATACATAATCTAAAACCTTACTCAAAGAACCCTCTAGGTAACCGTAAAAACTGCATCAAAATCTGTGCAGTTGTACAGGACAGGCAAATATACCTTGCGTTTTATAATATAACTAGCTGTGCCCTGTGGTTTCACCAGCAAGATTAAAAGTAGCCTATGTCTTTCTCCATACCATAGGTTACCTTCGTGCCTAAATTCATCGCGACTGGCTCAGTCAGCGGTTTAGGCATGAAAAGATAACAAACAGACAGACAGAGATACTTTCGCATAATATTAGTATATGCATTTTTCAATATGTATGACTTCCAATGTTCCAAATAAGTAAATAGGTAGTTAAATTCTTAGTGTCAAAACGAATTATGAATAAGTTTTTTACCATACGCTCAAACCAGGCTTGCACTCAGTCCTATACTTTATATGCTTTAAATGCCAGCGGTTTCCAAATAGGGATTTATGTTAAGTCCATGTGCTGTGGTCTAGTATTCATAGGGGGCGGTTACACACACAGTCACTGACTACTTATCGCAATTTGTACGAGTAAGTGGAACTTGTAGATGCCAGCCGCTCAAAGACAATTACATACTTATTCTCTTTATTTAGCCGCAATATTTTTATAGTATACTAGCTTCTGCTCGCGGCTTCGCCCGCGTGGCCTACAGGAATCAAATGACATATTTTTCTACAACAATAAAAGAAAAGAAAACAACTTCATTCCGCTTCGAGGGTGGAATTATTAAAAACGCTGAGACACGTATACATTAATTTTCAATCTTCAGCCTAAACACAATATTTGAAGATCCTAACTTCGAAACTGACGGACTTTCATACAAACTTTCATCCCCTATTTTACCCCCTTAGGGGTGGAATTTCAAAAAACCCTTTCTTAGTGGATACCTACTCTTCACAAAGAATATACCCTCTAAATTTCATGTCTCTAGGACCAGCGGTTTAGGCTGTGCGTTGATATATCAGTCAATCAGTCAGTCAGTCAGTCAGGACTTTGAATTTTATATATATAGAAGATCATAAAAGATTGTACCGCTATTTTTTATATGTATTACTACTACCTTTTACACCAAAATTGTGATAATATTGATCATTTCTACCAACGCATGATCGCCAGAAAAATTATCGTGTGAAGTGTGCAATCAATCATACCTACAAAATAAAAATGCTATTAAATATTATGATGTGTCCAATTAACGAGCGTATGCGATGCTCAAAGTTTGTGGCACAGCAAGTGAGAAATCGTGTCGGCGCGACGCTGTGGGCACCAACAAGGCGGGCGATGGTGACGGCGGCGGCGATCGATCGATAGGCGGGCGCGGCGCAGCAGTCGGTCGCTCGTCCGCTGGCTGACGCCTGCTCTGCCGTGCCGTACCGAGCCGTAGCGCGACCTCCTCGACTCGAGCACAGCACTCCGACGATAGCGCGCGTCGCGACAACACGCGACGATGCGCGGCGACCGCGCCGAACGCGACCGCGCCGCCCGTGACACGCGCCACAACAAGGATCACGATCACTTAAAATCTGCTCTAAAAAAAGGGAGCAAGAACAAAAAGCACAGGGTGGTATTCGACGAGAGTGCCAATGAATTCTTCGAGGCCGACTATATAATCGTGGTGCGCGATGAGTGCGGGTACTCGGACGAGGGCGAGGGCGAGGACTGCTCGGGGTGCGGTGCGTGCGAGCGCTACCAGGAGCCGGAGCAGGGCGCGCTCAGCCCGCCGGAGGGGTACAAGGACATGGGGCTGTTCAACCGCGACGGCACGCTGCGGGAGCAGGCGTGGTGGGAGGCCGGGGACGTGGTGCTGGTGGGCGAGCGCTCGGGCACCGTGTTCACGCCGCAACACCTGCAGCTGCTGCGGCGGCTGCAGCGCGAGAGGATGCTGCGATCCACCATCTGTGCCGACTGCGACGCGCACGCCGCACTCCATCAGCCGCTCGGTGAGTCACCGTCCGTACGCCCTCCTGCGACCGCCGAGGACGAACGACCCGTCGTCCTTGTCCTGTCCACACCACGTCTCGTGTTTCTCGAGCTGTTGACGCTCGACCGCGCGTGCCCTCAGCCAAATCGTCAGAATCGCGTCTCGTTCATTTTACGAGTCCGCCACATTAACTCTATACGTATGAAACCTTACGACTATCGACTTTTCAAACATTCCATTACATTATATGTGTACATATATATACTCTTATAAATTGTACCTAATTGTTCTTGCCATGTATACGTGTACGGATAATATAGAACTATGTTTTATATAAACTTTTTATGTGTACAAGTGCTAATGCGATTGCGTATTTAATGCTCTGCGAACCAATTTACATATATTTGCGTTTAAACGTCTTCGTAATGATAATACATACATATTTTGTTACGTTCATTGTATGATAAGGAGCTGAAGCGAAAATAGTTGAAAGAAACGTTGTTCTTACAATGAAGCGTCTATAATAGCTCGTTTGTGTGTTTAAAACCATTTTAGATCGTTATTCGATGGAGTGACGTAAGAGGCGGCATGTTTCAAAACAGCCGGTGATCTATTGTTCTCGTTTAAAGTGAGAGTACTCTGAGACTTGATTTTTCCACGTTCATGGTCGAGCAAAAATATTAAAAGGCTATCGGACAATGCAACCCAACAAAAATGTCGCTGAAATCTAAAGGATTTAACGTGAAAACTCTTGCTACTTTTGAAAATAGAAAATGGTTTTCCAGTTAAGGATTATTTTTTCTTCTAAATGATATTGACGAACATAAATTCAGTCTGAGTCTAGACACTGCTCGCTTGGAATTTCAACAACTTACCTTTCAAGTCTGCAAGAACTATTACTATTGTTTGAAAATAAATCTACATAAATGTTTTACATCGAGGTAAAGTTAGACATGTCTGATTATAAGTATCTATTCATGAAATATTCGCGCTCCGAAATCAATGAATGCAGTTTTATGAGAAACAAAAACTTGTCCTTTGAAAACAATCCCGCCGTGGCATCAATTCTTTAAATACGAGTACCCGTATGGATTCTAAAAATTAACTATTCTGAGTCACATAGACTCTAAATCTGCCAGCGCAAAACTTGGTAGCTTATTCCAAGTAATTCGACTTTGCTGGTTTTGAAAAATATCAAATATCCATAAAACGTGAGCCGCAGTACCCATTCAATTATAATATTTATAAAAACGTACGCGCAAAATTAACATAATATTTTTGTAATCTCCTCACCATTTCTTAAACAAACTTTATCAACATTAGGTTCTCTTGTAATGTTCTTATAAAGCTACTTAGTAACTTAACACGTCAATAAATAACATAGCCCTGGTACCTGATCTTCCTTATCCTCAGAACTCGGGTAGAACACTCCACCACACCATAAATTGCCTCTTCATAAGAATACACCAAAATGCTAACAACAAATACATAAAAACATTTATTCAAATACTTGAGTAAATAGAGATTTGCAATATTAGAAAATAATAACTTTGGGTACTTTCTGAAGAGTTATAATTCAACGCGCTACTCTCAGAAACTTCCAGTCTGATTTGGAATAATTAATTAACTATTTGCCGCAAGGTTCAACTAGTATTTTATAATCCAAATCCATCAGCCATTAGATTGAGTTACAAAATTCTGCATTAATATTGAAATAATTTCCCACCGTGAGTCTGAAATAACCTTTTCTATCTTGGCTTGAAGGTAAGACTCTCATTTCGTAGAAAATTGGAAAAGAGGTGGCTTGTGAAGCGGTTAAAACTGCAAATTGCAGCTAAAGCTAAAATATGCATTGTCTGCTCTTCCGATCTTCTACAATGCCATTTGTACGATTTGAAACTGTAACTCCTTTTTCACAAAGCTTTATTTCGCTACAAGTAACCATTTCTAATATACGAAATCCTGGTACCTGACGCTATCTCTAGGAGTTTGTCCTCATTACTAATAGCACCCATGGTAAACGGTACGTAATTTTAAAATAGGTACCTTATAACAAAACACTAACTGAAAGTAGACATGCCTTTAATAGTATATAACTTATTACTACTTATATTGTGGTCCGTATAATTACCAAACTTTTCAAAAATATTATTAAATAGTTGAAGTTATAATTGTACTATTTTACAAAAAACTTAAACCGATTTTAAAGTACACTAAGAAGTAATCAAATCCTGATCTGATGACAATGAGACCAAACAGGAAGTGTACCCTTTCAAATAAAAAAAGAATTTTCCAAATCGTTTAATAAATGACGGAGTTATGAGGTAACAAACATAAAAAATAATACAATCGAATTGAGAACCTCCTCCTTTTTTGAAGTCGGTTAAAAAGCAGCATTTTTGCATCGTTTGCGCACCGCATCAAAAGCTAAATAAATAACTTTCGGTTAATTGAGCTTACCAGCTGAAAAGCACCGTTTAAACTACGAAAATGTGATACATAGTAATGCTTACTATCTCAATTGAAGACAATCAAATATAATTGAGTACAACAATACTTTTCAAGGTCCCAATAAGTGACAGATGAACAATCCAGAGGTCCAATTATCCCATCTACTTTATGGAAATCGCATTAGATTTGTGAAAAATTCTACGGATATATCTCAAAATGTATTTAACTTAAATACCTGTTTAGTTTTTTGTCGATTTCGAGATTGATGTAATGAAGCCCAGTTTCATTGAAAACCAATTGAAAACTAGAGATCATCACGAGAAGATAAACATTGTAACTAAAAACCTCGACTCAAGTCAAGACGGTCCGTGCCCAACCCAGAATGGACTGGTGCCCACCCCAGGATATTGGATAACCAACACAATTCTACATTGCAAATTGAAATTACTTTCGCGTATAGCGTATATTTCAATAACACAAATAACATAAATAATACTGACTTTACAAAATTTTCCTCATCTTTTTAAATACAATATTGAAAATCGGTTGTAAATTATTCGGTCATTTATTTTCGATACAAATTAAAGTAAGTCAGGCGTTTCTCAAATCTGTCCCTACAATAGACGGGCCCCTATTTAACTTTATTATAAATTATATTTCGAAAAAAGTATTAATAAATCCAACACATTTATATAACAGATTCGAAGTGTACACAGAATTGTTGCAACACTTTTCAAATTCCGCGCAACCATCTATTAAAAAAGGAACAGAATAAAATGTTTTATTTTAGAAAAGAATGCATTCAACGGGTGAATCGCATATATTATAAAAGAGGATTTGCTGAGTTAGCGCATAAACTGAATATCATAACAAGCTACATTATTTTATTTGCTCGGCTTGGCTCGACTGTTGTTGAATTTTACCAATAAAGAATAGTTTTGCAACACACTTGCTCGTAAATGACATTTATTAAGTATTAAGTATCATGTATGTTATGTAGAAGCGCTCGTGGTGTAGCATGATTAGCCGTTCTTAATCGATCGGCAAACTTAAGCTACGCCTGTCGTGGTCGGTACCTGGATGGGTGACCGCCTAGTGGTATTTCAAATCGAGCGTTTCCGTGCTTCGGAAGGCAAGTAAAGCCGTTGGTCCCGGTTTTGTGATAGTAGTTAAGCTAGTTGGATGCCTCCTAGGCGGCTTGAAAAATTCCAACAGTAGGTTAACCACTAGCCTACCTCCACCGATCCGCAGTGGGCACGCGTGGTGGAGTATTGCCCATTCCCTTTCACCTTCATTTGTGAAAGGAGCCTGTGCTCAGCAGTGGGACATTATAGGCTGATAATGATGATCATGTATGTAGCTTATTACGCACTAGTGCTTTTTGCTTTACATTACCGCACAGTTTTAGGATAGTTATGATTCCCGATTATGTTAAGTTTGTACCTCACTGCAAGTGATATGTGTGTAGATGATGTAAACGAGTAAAATACAATAGTTTGTACGCGCCATATTTACTAACATTATGATGGTTGATGATTATCAAAAAATCAACCTCAAAAAATACATGTTTTATTTTTCCTCGCAAGTGTGTTGAAAAACGTCGTATGACACACATGTGCATTGATCATTACACTCTCGTATCGGCGGTATTAAGCGCGTTCGCCTGCGGCTCACGCGCTTAATACCGCCTCGTGTGTAATGACCAACTTTGCACACATGTATCATATTGTATCACTATTACTTTGTTTTCACAGGTTAGTCGGCTATTTAATAAAAATATGTTTACAACCAATGGTTTTATCGTCACATAATGGTTTAAAAATAAAAATAGAATACTAGAACTTTGAAGCCAAAGGACCTTTATTTTATTTCGCATTAAAGAGGGTGACATGTTTATCTGGAATCCGTGGAAGTCAGGTCCTTTCTTATTTGTTGCATCCAATTATATTTTATGTAGATTTAAGGTTCATTTTAAAATAAAAGTAAATAAAAATAAGAATGAAATGACAAGTAGCCCGATTCTCATAATACGAAACGATCCAAATGTCGCTTGAGTTTAGAAATCATCCAACTAAACATTAGTTTTAATTTCGTATTCCCGTGCTACTTCATTCGAACTATAACTCAATAGGATTGAAACTCAACGACAAGAAAGCAATTACCTAATTATTAATTTATTAATCCTAATTGATTTACCAATTAACCTTTATTTAAGAAAAAAATATTATATCGTTACTTTTTCGATTCATCAGAACAGCCCATGGATGTCCACTGCTGAACATAGGCCTCCCCCATTGATTTCCACTTCGAACGGTTCTGGGCCGCTTGCATCCAGCGGCGCCCAGCGACTCTGACCAGGTCGTCGCTCCACCTGGTGGGAGTTCGTCCCGCTCGGCGCTTTCCAATACGTGGTCGCCACTCGAGAACCTTTCTTCCCCATCGGTTATCGGCTCTTCGAGCGATGTGGCCTGCCCATTGCCACTTCAGCTTACTAACTCTACGAGCTATGTCCGTCGTTTTCGTTCTCCTACGAATGTCCTCATTACGGACCCTGTCACGTAGAGAAATTCCGAGCATAGCTCGTTCCATAGTTCGTTCCATGAGTGACTCTTAGCTTATTTATGCGGCCAGCAGTAAAAGACCACGTCTCTGTCCCGTATGTCATCACTGGTAACACGTACTGATTGAAGACCTTTGTCTTCAGACTTTTTCGATTATCGAGTTGAATTGAATTACCGGAATACGCTTGCAACGACATGTTACTCGAACTTCGATAAGATCGTTCTTCAACCGTTCATAATGTGTTACGAGAATACGAAAAGCAGTTTCGATTGCAAATCGTTTAGAAGTCGTTGACGTTTTGTTACGAGAATCGGGCTACAGGCCTGACCTCGAGACATCAAATATTTATCCAGTTATGAAAACATTATCTTATATTATAAGTATAACAGAAGATATAGCACTAAGCACTGACCGTAATTGAATTCACCTTAAATATCAACTATAGGTATAAATGTTCTAAATAGTTCAAAATTCAAAATCATTTATTCAATTAGACCGTCGCAGGCACTTATGAAAAGTCTGACTATAATATTCTAATACCGGTTCAGAGGGTTGCATTTGTTGAGAAGAGCCGGCAATAAACTTAGCAACTATTCTTTCAAGACAAGCTTAGATTCATTACATAATATTTACATTCTAATGTAGTTAATTTCATATAACGTAAATTCATGCTGAAATATATCACTGACAGACTATCAGACAGATAGATGGAGTGGCGTCATAAGGACATTTATAACTTTTTGGCCCTAGTTAAACTTCTCTCCCCCCGCGTGGCATAGCCTTTATGACCATTGATGCATGACCTATTAAACATGAATGCAAAAACACAACAACAATACAACGTGTACTTTCAAGGGTAAACGAATTGAACTGATATACACCGATACGTAGAGTCTCTGAGTGAAATTGACGGGTGTTGATTGCATTTCTGTGTGGTACGAGAGTTTCCGGCGAATAGGTTGCGTCATGCTATTTGCAAACAGTTTTAAGTCACATGATAAACTAAAGTTTAAAATACTTTTCATTCAATTATACCCGGCATTTTATTGGCAAATATGCATACGGCCTGGCTTATGATAAGCGGTTACCGTAACCTATTGACACTTGCAACACCAGGGGTAACACTCGCTCGCAGCAAACACTACAAAAATCTCTTTACACTGTTACGGAAACTTATTTAACAAGGTCAATATACAAAATAAAAATCTTATTTAAACCTGCCAGTAATAGCGGGGACCAAATTATAGTATTATGGACTGTAAAACAAAACGATTGGAAATTGTTTTTTAACAATTCTTTAAACTGCACATAAAGATTTATTGCATCTTTGAGAGCAGTGTCCAGGCCATTTTCCTATTCCAGGCGTTTATTACCTATGAAAAACTGCATAGAGATCTAGTTTTCTGGCAATTTTATACCAGGGAGTGGTCCCAGTATCGTACACCTGTTCCATTGATTATCAGATAGTACTGAGAACTTTGCCTATAGCGGTTCAATTGATTCATCATCATCATCAGCCTATAATGTCCCACTGCTGAGCACAGGCCCTTTCACAAATGAAGGTGAAAGGAAATGGGCAATACTCCACCATGCGTGCCCACTGCGGATCGGTGGAGGTAGGCTAGTGGTCAACCTACTGTTGGAATTTTTCAAGCCGCCTAGGAGGCATCCAACTAGCTTAACGACTATCACAATTAAGTGATATTCAAATTCAAAATCATTTATTCAAATAGACCTTCGCAATTACTTAAATTTTACCTAAATGATATTTAGTATAAACTTGTCAATAGTCACAGTGATAACAAATTGCGTGTTTAGTAGTTTCCCTTTAGTTTATTTTTTATTTCTAAGCCAGACTTAAGTAAGTCATGCTCACTTTAAGGCCTTTGCTTGCGGCGGCGTCGTGTGACGGGTCGCTCACTTCCCTCCAATATGGCGAGGAGGGCGATGGCTGCCACACGCGTCATACTTGTGAACAGGTGCTGCTTGTGGGGGTTGGTCTGCTTAAGTTTGCCATTTATTTATTTACTTATTAAATATAGATTCAGTCTACTTTGTAGTTTTGCGGCCGCGCCGGGGCACGCAATTGTTGTCAGTGCGATTAGAATGTAAATATTATGTAATTAATCTAAGCTTGTTTTGAAAAGAGTAATTGCTGAGTTTATTGCCGGCTCTTCTCAGCAAATGCAACCTTCCGAACCGGTATTAGAGTATTAGAGTCAGACTTTTCATAAGTGCCTGCGAAGGTCTATTTGAATAAATGATTTTTGAATTTGAATTTGAATTTGACTTATGAAAAGTCTGACTCTAATACTCTAATACCGGTTCGGAAGGTTGCATTTGCTGAGAAGAGCCGGCAGTAAACTCAGCAATTACTCTTTTCAAAACAAGCTTAGATTCATTACATAATATTTACATTCTAATCACACTGACAACAATTGCATGCCCCGGCGCGGCGGCAAAACTACAAAGTAGACTGAATCTATATTTAATAAGTAAATAAATAAATGGCAAACTTAAGCAGACCAACCCCCACAAGCAGCACCTGTTCACAAGTATGACGCGTGTGGCAGCCATCGCCCTCCTCGCCATATTGGAGGGAAGTGAGCGACCCGTCACACGACGCCGCCGCAAGCAAAGGCCTTAAAGTGAGCATGACTTACTTAAGTCTGCCTTAGAAATAAAAAATAAACTAAAGGGAAACTACTAAACACGCAATTTGTTATCACTGTGACTATTGACACGTTTATACTAAATATCATTTAAGTAACCGATAACCGGGACCAACGGCTTTACGTGCCTTCCGAAGCACGGAAATCGATTTGAAATACCACTAGGCGGTCAACCATCCAGGTACCAACCACGACATGCGTAGCTTAACTTTGCCGATCGATTGAGAACGGCTAATCATGCTACACCACGAGCGCTTCAGATGATTAAAAAGTCATCTGAGGATCTATACTACTAAAAATAAACTAAGATATACGATAATTCAACCATCGTTATCAAATAATTAACTAATAGAAGAAGGCCCTGGGGTCCAAGTCTGCTAAAATGAAATACAGACACGATACTATTGCAATTCCATTGTCATTGAGCCGATTTGCGCAGTCTACTAATTCATAATGGTCTCATAATAAATTAAAATAATTTTAGTACATAAACTGTCAAAACTGACATCTAAAAGATAGTTGTGGCCATGGTATATGTTTTCTTGGATCATGGTTGTGGCATGATTGTAGTTACAGTTGAAAATCATCGGAAAGCTATTATGGCACCATTATGACGCTATTGAACTATAATGTCACAATTTTGCCACCACTGAAAGTTCATTGGAACACAATTGTAATAGCAGACTTGGGGCCCCTGTTAGGTCACTACTTTATAACACAACCGTGACATGTTTTTAAGCGTCGCGTCGTGTAGGTACTTCACTAGCTTTACATAGCTTTTTATACGACGTCGACGAAGCTCAAATATATTGCATGATTTAAACTCTACTCGTAAGCATTTTCGTAAGCGTACCCACGTCAAAAACAAAAAAAGAATTATTTTATTTTTAGTCTATGCTCCGTGGAAATACAGACTACAAAAATGCTACGAGAAGGCTACGAAAAGGCTACAATATAGCTACGATGTTAAAGCTTACTGCAACTGGATTCCTGAATGGACAGACAGTGTATTTTTGCATCGCATATTCCGAACGTTGGGTGGATGAGATCAAGTCTTTTTAATAAAACCAAAAAAGTGGAGTGTTGTATGTGATGAAATTTTGTCACCTTCATAAAAAGAAGTTTTAGGCTCAGTGTCTGTACAAAAACAAAATACAAACTAGATGACATGAAAACAATTTTCAACACACTCGTAAAGTGACATTTATTGCACAGTTTTTAGTATCATAATGCAGCTTATTACGCACTACTGCTTTTTACTTTACATTGCCGCACACTAGAGCTTTATAGTAGAAAAGTATTGTACTGTAAACAGCTTATATTTGGCGCTTACTTTGTTTTCTCTATATAAGAGTTACTTGAAAGTTTAACTAGGGTTTAAAATGGTTAATGGTTAAAAATGAGGCAACCTTGTAAATTCACAGTCTTACGTATTATTTTACTATAAAGTAAAAACGTAATGTTACACAAACCCAAATAAATTGCAAATAAGGCAATTCCAAGTAATATTTTAGGTTTCTATCACTAAGGATTGTAAAAGGCTTCCGAGCACTTTTGTGTATCTGTGCACTTTGTAAATAACTTCCATGAGGAGCGAAATGTACTCTTTACCTAACTATACCTACAAGTATTCCTGAAAACACTGAAAAAAATGATCTACAAAACTAGTTATGTAAGTTGACGTTTTGTTGTCAGGAAACTAACTTTAGTTGTCGGGAAACTAACTTTAGTTGTCGGGAAACTAACTTTAGTTACATTTAATCAAATAATTTATTAAAGAACAATAACTAGTTTTGTTACTGGTAAGTTTAGTTCGCAAGTCACTCTGCTTAGGTTATTGGTTGTCAAATTTTGTGTTACTGTTAAATAAAATTTTGTAGTCACTTGTAGTTCATTTTTTTCAGTGAAAATAAATAGAAAAAAGATGTAACTTTGACCAAGCAGGTGAACGACTTTCAAACAATTTAACAATCGAAACTGCTTTTCATTAACATAGTTTGCACGGTTTTAAAACGATCCTACATAAGTTCGAGTAACGTATCGTTGCAAGCGTAGGTATTCCGGTAATCAAATCGAACTCGATAAGCGAAAAAGTCACGATTTTATATGTTTTTCTCAAATATAGGTTAAGTGGTAAATCAGTTAGGATTATTATGGTAATTTATTGCCCACATGAGTAGTTAGGTAATTGCTTGCTTGTCGTTAAGTTTGAATCCTATTGAGTTATCGTTCGATTGAAGTAGCACGGGAATACGAAATTAAAACTAATGTTTAGTTGGACGATTTCTAAACTCTAGCGACATTTGGATCGTTTCGTATTACGAGAATCGGGCTGCAGGTCGTGGACTGTGAAATTTAATTTTAACCAATAACGGTCCGTAAATTATAGGAATCGGTCATAAACGTTTCGATGCAATGATCAGTCGGTACTGTTATGAATCAGTGCAATAGCACATATAAGTTGCGTATAACTCTCTAAAGAGATTTTTCGTCAATGCCCAGCACACCACTGTGTTTTAGCAGCTGCAATTGAGACCCAGGTCCCTCTTAGCCATATAATCAATTATCCTGATGAGATAGTAGTAAAAAAATATTACAAGCTATAATATCTATAGCTGGGCTCCCCCTAAAGCGCCATGGATTCCCATGAGAGCATGGGGTTCTTCAAGAAGGGTGTAAAGAAACAGAATCAGGAAAGTGATACACCTGGTGTTGCAAGCGGTTATAGGTAAGCTTACCATGAAGTATGCTTGTTTACCTAAGTAGTATAAAAAAAGCGGTCAAGTCCGAGTCGGACTCGTCCATGAAGGGTTCCGTAGCAGCAAGTTTTTTATATTTGAATTGATTGAATGAAAGGTAAATTGCGGTTTACGATTTATGACGTATTAAAAACTACTTACTAGATCTCGTTCAAACCAATTTTCGATGGAAGGTTGCATGGTAATGTACATCATATATTTTTTTTAGTTTTATCATTCTCTTATTTTAGAAATTACAGGGGGGGACACACATTTTACCACTTTGGAAGTATCTCTCGCGCAAACTATTCAGTTAAGAAAAACATGATATTAGAAACTCCGATATCATTTTTGAAGACCTATCCGTAGATACCCCACAAGTATGGGTTTGATGAAAAAAAATTATTGAGTTTAATTTCTAAGTATGGGGAACCCCCAAAATTTATAGTTTTTTTTTTCCTATTTTTGTGTGAAAATCTTAATGCGGTTCACAGAATACATCTACTTATCAAGATTCAACAGTATAGTTCTTATAGTTTCGGAAAAAAGTGACTGTGACATACGGACAGACAGACAGACATAACGAATCCATAAGGGTTCCATTTTTGTGCCATTTGGCTACGGAACCTTAAAAATGTAGCCCGAGTATGGACTTGGAATGTACTCAGATAAGCGTACAAGTTTCGAGCAAAGACACCAAAGCAACATAAACGTAGAATAAAAAGATTCCTTTACTCGGTATGTCAACAATGACACATTTAATAACTGAGGAGCGAATAACAAGAGAATTGTATTAGAGAAGTGAAAAAGCGAAATGAAATGCAATTAATTTGTAGTGTAAAGTTCAATTAATCGCACCTGAAGCACCATACGCGCCGGATTTAATCCTTTTTTTGCGTTTGTTTTCATTAGGAAATACGTACAGTGGCGAGTACTTACGACCGAATAAGTGAGCCATCCACTTCATTGTAGCGTTTTCATCGAAATCACTAACGTGTAACTTGCTTTGAGCTCGGAATTTTATTCATGGATTAATCGAGTCCTGATTATTTTGCCTGGAAATATATTAAGCTTTTATTCGTTAGATCGATTCAACCAAAGAAAAATTAGGTTTGATAATTTTCTTTTGTTGAATTGTACTTCATCCCAAATGAGAATTTTTTAACGAAACAAAATGATAAGTTACCCTCAATAAAGCAATTTGCCCGAATTTTTGAGCTAATTAATTTTAATTCACATTCAAATAAAACGGAAGCAGCGGCAGGCTTGAGGAAATTTTCTATATATAGATTGTATTTTGTACATATTTGTTGTAAATAAAGATATATTCTCACATAAAAATAATAATAAAAAAAACTAAGTAATAGTAGTAGTTTTTTCATCCATAAAAGGATAGGCAAGGCTTTTTTCAACCATACAGCCTTTTCATACGTGTAATTTTATTTATAATATCATTTTCATATTGTCTACACATTAACTTTCACATAGTCACCGTCCTGAGTCATGTTTTAGTAAAATGGTGGTCATTGTACTAAATCTTTTCACGGACTCTTTGAGACAACTTGAAAAGTCACTATACACATAATTCATTTCATTTCACTTCACTGGTATGATGTACTGGTATAGTATGGCGCATGTATGATCTTTATTGAATAAAATACCACCGATAATATGCAATTAAACCCAAAATACACAAATTTATGAATTAAAATTAAAACGCGACGTTACTCTGCAAGTTTCCGCCAAAAAGTCACAAATAAAACGAAACTTTTCCTATTTTCTTTTAATTTACACCCGCGTACCAATTTCAAACAAAATATTTTTTTTAATCTCTTAACGGGTTACAGCCAGTGTTTTTGATTGCAAATTATTTGTTTCTTTTCCACTGTAGTCAAAAATACTAGTTAACTAATACATAATAGGTATTATGCAAATTGCAATCGCAAAATTGAAATGGAATTAAAAGAGCTGGCCCGCATGTGATCTTTCGGTGATAACTACATACGATAGCTCACAATAGGATATTTTTTATTGTTGAAACAACCGATTTTGAATTTACAAAAGCGGTAGACAAGTTATTAGACAGTCGCTGAAATAACGTGTCAATGTAAAAAATTGGTTGGTCAAAACTTTTATTGAAGCGTATTGGTGATCGAAACTGAAGAATTATTTACTCTATGCTGAAGATAAAGTTACATTAAGGCGGCCCTCTGTGGCCGGCGCAACTTCAACGCAAGCATAGTCTAAAAGCTTGTTGTTTCATCCAACGTAATGTTTGACTGCGAAAAAAGAGAGACAGCATCAGAGCCGTCGGTTATCAGTCGGTAAATTCCGCTGATCACTCGCAGCCGCTTCGCTAGGTCGTCATTCATGATTTCGCATATCATAAAACTTGTTCCAGGCGTATACTTCTTGTGAAAAAAAGTTAGTTATTTAGAATCTCCAATACATTTGCAAGCCTAGTATCTACATTTTTTCTTTACTTTTAAAATTTATAGGTACATTAGATATGGCCAAAGTTCAGGTAAAATTTGAGCAAAAACGCTGTGTTTTTCGGAGGCTTTTACAGAATTTGTTTCACACTTTTTTTTAATTTCGCCTAGATACACGGCTAGATATAGTGCACAAGATACTAATTTGTTCAAAACATCTAACGAAAAATGTTTAACAACGCCATAATAAGTACAGAGGTTTTGTATGAAAAGTATGGCGATTTTAAGAGCACTCACTCTTAAAATCATCTTACGGTAATAACACCGAGATTGAAACTCGACGTATTTAACACGTCTGCTCTCGACGAATTGTGTCTCGAGAACTTGTATTATTGTCAGAATTTAATTTAACACATGTGCGAGTAGTGCGGTATCGAACTATTCTAATTTCATTGCAGTTACGTTTCACCGCGTGTTTAGGCTTTCCGCGAAATGAAACACATTAATCCGATTATAGTTTTTAAATATTAACCAATTCCATTTTCTGGACTACTGTTTAGTTTTCCCAGTACACTAATGATAAACATTGTTGTTTTATAATTAATGTACTACAATGGGATAAATCCTGCCCGTGACTTTATTTCTTGTTTATTTATGTATAAAATATCCCATTTGATTATCGATCCATTGTCTCTAATTTTAAAATATAAGCCGAAATGGCATCAAACAAAAGTATGTTTATTGTTCGATGCGGGTTCGAAATTACTACTTGTGTGTTCGCTGAAGGAAAATATCAAAGCTGGACACCGTAAAACGCTTGGTATTTTTTGCACAGGTAGGCGTATTGGTACATATCACAAGTCAGAAAATATTTATTGTATTTGCATATGTTCAAAGAAGAGACTTATTCTAAAATATTTCATAAAAATAAAATAGTAAGTATCATGATAAAAAAATCGTTAAATAGAGCAATTTTTTTTTATCGAATTTCTTGAAATGTTGAGGCTTCCACTCACATCATATTTTATTTAATAATAATAAAGGAAATTCAATCCACTCAAGAATTATCTCAAAAATATTGCACTAAGCCATGCATTTATTTTTTTGATTTAATTAATACTAAAAAAATCTTCAATTTTGGTGTTCATTCAATTCAACTAATATCAAATGTATAACTGTTTTGAACCTTATTGTTAGCACGATTCCTTAAGATCAATTACCAAAAAATGACATGCTTCATACAACGGTTACGGTGCTTTATAGTACTCGCCTGATTGGTAACCAATGTTAGCAGCTTAAAGTTGAAAATCTGTCTCCAAGCAAGTGCGTTCTATAGGTGCACTTGAGAACCAGTTCATCTTTTGACAGATCATCACTGACCATGGTGAGATTATGGTTAAACACAGGTTTATACTTACTTAATAAAATAACTGTTGCATTTCGAATGTCTATTGTTATAATTGGGGTCTCTTAGTTCCTCTGGGCATATTAAAAGAGGCATTTTAATATTGAACGGGAAAATACCATGAATGTCACCCTCAGCCTAGTGCGGGCAAGATGCGGGAGGTAATACGGTTTAGCTTGGAATTTCGTCGCGCCGTTCGTTGACTCATCGACCTACGGGAGTCGCTGACCTGTCGAGTAGGTAAGGTGCCCGCGACTGCCGCCGAGTTCGGCTCTCGGCGCTCGGGTAACGCACCCCAACAAACCGTGCACATTCAGCGTGTCTTGCAGACGTTCTGCGATTATTTCAAATCGCATTGCTGTTCTAAATTTTAGAAATGGAATTCAGGAATGGAATGGAAATGTAAAAAAAGCCGAAATTGGGGCCAGTTGCCTAAAAACCCAAATGTAATATTTCTCTAAGAAATCATAGAGTAGGTACCAAAGTTTTCCCGCAAACGCGATACGTCAATTAATAACATAATATTCAATATAAAAATGATCTCGCATTCAGATTGTGTGAAATCCAATTTATCGCCGGTTGCTCTGACGCCCTGACGTGGTGTCATTGTTTACTCAAGAGTAAGTTAACAGACACTGCTACATGTTCTGTGCAGAGTACAATTATCCCCTCTGTGTAAACGGCGCATTAAAAACATCAGTTGCTATGAAAATGTATTTAAAATCATACATTGAAAACATCACAGAAACCGCCGTACGATTATTAATTTCCAGCATTTAATTCCACTGCAGTATTTAATCGTTTCACGAAATACCCCAGGCTTATCGTTATTGCGAAAAGTGGTAGGTAATTATGATAAGTTCATGATCGCTTAAAAAGTTTATCTCTTTATAAGTAGGTACGTATTTTCCATATAAAAAGAAATTCAATCCAAGCTTACGGTCATTCAGAAATATGACTTAGTAATTTAAACAGATTTATAATCTTTTTTCATGGAAAGTTGTTATTAATAAAATGCCAAGGGGATTATCAGAGGTTTTTACGTTAGTACTATTATCTATCCTGTGGTTTTACGAGCAAGAATTGTAATTTTGAAGGAAGAAAGATATTCCACGAGAAAAATAGCACGCTGAGTTGCTGTATCCCAATCCTATGTCGTAACCACGTTGCAGAGGTACCACGGCATGGCTAATTTAGCTGACCGACCCCGCAGTGGTCGCCCAACTGTTCTGACTGAATCTCAGAAGCGTCAGAGGCCCGAGTGATTAGGCATTTTCTGGATAAGCATGCTACATCCTCGGCTTCGTCATAACTCTTCCTGGGGACAGCAAAATGTCAAAAAGATGGAGAGAAACGAACAAAATATTTGAAGTTGTTTTGGTTGTTATTTTTTTTTATAACTTGTTGTTTTTCATGTTTTTATGCTTGTGTATTGTTTTATAAAACAAAAACAATTTTGGAAAAATATAGCCAACGTATAGTTAAGATTGTCCTAAAAATATTTTTAAAATGTAACCTTGCTGAATGTTCTTCACTTTTGAAGGCCGACTTACGAACTGCTAGTGACTTTAATAGCTTTGAACTTCAGTAGCTTGACCTTCATAAGAGCCCTACTAGGGCCTAAATTGAATAAATGGCTTTGACTTCGAAGAGCTTTTACTATGTTTGAAAGCTATAGTTGCAGGAACAACTAGTCCTATTCCCATTTCGTAAATATGTTCTACTCATAAGTCATTAAGGTCGAAAGCTCAATAGTCAGGTTGGTATATCTGAGAGCAGCTGCCCCTAGTGACGTCAGTGCACAACGCGTAGTCAGCTCTTAAAGTTATAAGTTTGCTGTAAGATATTCAACCTTAAATGGGTCCCAAATTAAAGTTCGCGACTATACAAGTAGAATATTTTATGCTAAACAATTAAGACGTCACAGTTATTTTATAAACGTGGCAGATTTGATAGGTATGTCAGAAATATCCTATTTTTATTTACTCTGTCCCCCATATTACAGATTTATTTCTAGCTTGGGAGACAAACATCAAATGTTGTTAAATACCCCTACTTTTAATTATTACTTTGTAATTGTATATCTCAAAACTGTGTTAGAGTTATACAAGTATATACACATTATTATTATTATATTGGTAGCAATATTTCCAAAATACCATCTAAGTTCTCGCAAATATCGCGAAGCTACTGCCTTCAAATCAGAAATATTTGAGCCTTGACTACCTGAACATCGCAAACAGTAATACTTCTTTCGCCAAACAAAAGTCTGCTTGTACAAACGAATCTACATAGATACAGAATTCGGTGGGACTTTGAACTCTATTTGACAACTGCAAAAACCCACGCTTGCGCTCTGAGTCGCTTATTCACTACACGGGCTTTAAATAAACAGCCCTTGAGATCTCTATGTATCCGCTGTACTTGTGTGAAAATGGCTACAGCTTGAGAGTTTGTAAAAATTGGCCATTGAAATTACGATCTAAAAATTTCGTAAAAGTTTAAATTAAAACCATCACGTGCGGCATCAGGTCCAAGGTCAATTAAGTTATAAGAGAGAGAGAGAACCAACATAAACTTAACAAAATTACACTAAATTGTAGTTTTTCATACTAAGTGACTCATGAAGTAATGGAGACAGTCATATGATCTAGTTTACGTTGGGCCTTACGTGAGGCTAAGGCCTTTTGCACATTATAAGAAAATTTCTTGTGTCTTGCCAGACACAAGACATAAAATATATGGTCGTGTCTGAACAGACATTTCTTGTAATGTGTATGGTCTCATATAACAACCAGTGCGACTGAATGTCTTATAAGACATGTCTGATAAAACAGTGCAAAGGGGCTTACTGAATGTTTCTGGAACTGGCCAATTGTAATAAAAATATTAAAAAAACAATATTGTGATATTTGAAAATGGAACTTTCTGGGAATGGTTACGTTCAAGATGTTTTTTTTTGTAGTTGATTGTCATTTGACTTTTGATTTTAACTTCTCATTTTGAAAATCATGATATAGACCATTTCAGAGGTGTCTACTGGCGTTTAAAACCCTCATCTCGTAGCCTTAAGTATTGGTGATTTTGTGAATTTAGATGTAGAATCATCATGGTGTCAACTACATGACGATTTGCGCGAAGTTCGGCCGGCGGCTACGGGTACTGAAACAAATATTGATAGCATACGACAACAGACTGAAATTAATAACAAATAATACTTGTCAACAAATCTGTACCGTATTAGAAGTAGCCAGTATGAGCACAAAGCAAATAATTTGATGATCTATGAGTCAGTGAGTGTCAAATTAGTTGAACTTTACAGTGGCTCAAAAATCGGCCTAAATATTTCCGGGAAAATCATTCACATCCGTCAGCATTGTGGATGAAAATCATTCACATCCGTTAGCATTTTGGATGAAAGTCTTTGGACTGCCCACTACAAGTACAAACTGCGCTTATTATAAACATGCTCTTATAATATATATCTTACAAATGAATAGTGGAGTTCTGAATGCTAATTACTTGGTGCTCCAGTAAAGTTTGAAATAGGCAATAAGGTCACGGAAAGCGATGCGGTGACAACCCCACGAGCTACGTTTGAAAACTTCACGACCTGCCTGACCTACTATTGCGCGGAGGAAACTTATTGTTGTTCAATATCATTTTATTTCTAACCAAGATAATAGTTTCTGCCTTGGTTCACTCGCTTTAATAGGGATCGGGAGTAAATATTCTGTTTTAAATAACCTTTGTATTTACAGCGTATTTATAATAAAAGAAGGATTGGATCACAGATTACAGAACAAGGCAGATGGAGCGCGCGGAACACGAATGGTGAGGCCAAAAAAGCAAACTTTATTTAAGAGGGGTTCCTAGCTGCGAGGAATTTGAAGAAACTATTGACGTCGCACTATGCCGCTATGTGCGATAGGGACATCTGCAGCTCAGACCGATTTATTCATAAAAAAATTGTCGAAATCGACGTTTAGTTTTCCTCATTTTCCTCCTCGAAAACTGAGCCGATTCAATTATTTTTTACATTAAAATTTTAAGTAAGGGGTTATCTAGGTCCCTATTACTTTCTTTTATGTTAAAATCTTTCAAATTTGTCTGGTAGTCCTTTTAATCACGGCGGAAAAATAGGGCATTTATTGTAATTTTTGTAGGGCCATAATTTTTTTAATAATTAGTTGCTGAAATAGGAAGTAACAGGGACGTGTCCAAAGCAGAACTTGATTAAATGAAATAAAATTATGACTCTAGAGGCATTATTCAGGGGAATACATTTGAATGGAATAATCGCAGCCCGGCTCCCGTCTTAACGAAATACACTTTCTTTTTAATAAACTTTGTTTAAACAAAGCAAATACAAATTCAAAAGCGAATACCAGGGGCTCTACCGCGTAACTTTGGTGGTAATCGTAACGAACACCATTAATAAATTTCATCCAATCAGGGCCCACAAATGGTCATCGTCGCGTCGTACCGCGTGCGCGACGGATGTAATAATTTATGGTGTTCGTTACGATTACCACCAAAGATACGCAATAGCCCGACAGGTATGTGTTTTTCAATTTGTATTTGCTTATTTGGCCTCACTCCCGTGTTCCACGCGCTGATTAGGTTATTCTAGGGCTGAGTGGTCTAGTCTGGTCTCACTTCTCTACTCCAACGAGTGGTCGGGAGTTCTACGGTCAGAGTTCTGCGTTCCGCGTTCACTGTAATCTGTGTGGCCCTTTTGATCATTGCACATAGTGACCGCGCCGATAAAGGAGAACGCACGTAGTCCGCTCGCTGTGGGATCGGCGCCTTAGGCAGTTGTCCGACCGCCAACGATGAACGAGTAAAACTAGCAACTAGAAACGAGTTGGCGAGCAGCGGGAAGCGAGTGTGTAGTTCCGATAGTTTTGTCGCTGGGTTGTAAGCGAGTGCGCGAGTACGACGGGCGATTACTCGCGCCACTCGCTCGCGGCGTCAGAAAATGACTGCTAATTGGTCTCTCGGCATGAATTCTGACCGCCAAGCGAGCATCGCTGAGCGAGAATTATCTTTGACAGCTCTTGTCGCTCAGTGACAAACTAGTGGAACGAGTCCCCGCCGGCAGTGTGAACAGTCAGCGATCAACTATTAATATATGCATCTCTTTTGTTTACACGGAATGTTATATCTATTGTACGTTTCATGAACGAGAACATAGCCGATAGTTATTCGTTTACTCGTCGGCGGTCGGACAAGTGCCATAGGTACGTACACTAATGCTCGGAAAATCATTTTATTTTTCATATAAACGAGATTGCAATTTTCTAGGAATATAAAATACATTTCCTCTTTTACTTTTATGAATAGAACACTTTTTGTCACGTACCTAGACTTATCCAATAATGATATCCAACGATAGTACAAGTTTTACAGATTTATGGGAACTTGTATAACGCGGTTTCTTCTGTGATCACTTCTTTCACCCTCAAATTGAATTAAGCACAGAATATGGTCACCTACCTTAAGTACTTACTGGTATTAAAACTATAATTTTTTTTTTTTTTTTTTTTATACAACTTAATCGGTAAACAAGCTTACGGCCCGCCTGATGGTAAGCGGTTACCGTAGCCATATGGACGCTTGCAATACAAGAAGCATCGCTCACGCGTTACCGACCTTTCCCCCCTCCCCTATGAGCTCTGGCGACTTTACTCACGCGCAGGAACACAACATAAAGTTATTTGGCTGCGGTATTCTGTAAGGTGGAGGTACTTCCCCAGTCGAGCTGCTCTTTGAGCGAATAAACGCTATGCTCTACCTCTCTCAAAATTTTCCAATAAGTAGAAGGCTCGTTGTTATAAACAGCAGAGTGGACAAAAATATTAAATTAATATTAAAAATCGCTAATGTAAACGATGTTCATCAAAGAATAAGAAAAGCGGGGACATTGTCAGTATCGTTTTTTATTGAATACCGAGTAATGTTTTTTTTTATCATAATCATCATTGAATGAACTGTTGATTGATAATTGCTACTATACAATAACAGACTTTATTAATGATAGAACCCTGAAATAGGGCCATTGGCATGTCCGTTTCTTTTGTGTTTTTGTTCTGAATGTGTTTAGTATAGTATTTTTAGTAGTAATTTTATTTGAGATCTGGTTTTATAGTAAATTTTTGACATTTTAATTTGATATTTTTATATAATTTTCTATTTCTATTATTATTAATGTATTATTAAGATTATTACCCAATTTGATTTGATTTTAATTTTTAATTGTATATTTGTTTTATAATTTGTATGCCCAAAAGGCGGGACATAGAGGAACACTAACCAACATTTTATGTAATACGAGCTTTTTTTCTACCTATTGTCCACAAATAAATAAATCATTTCATTTCAAATAAATAAATCATTTCATTTCATTTCATTTAATTCTTTCCAGTTACGATTGTACTTGAGATTCAATTTATGTGATGGACTTTTTTAACCCATGGTACATTATAAAGAATAGTGGTAAACGATTCTAATGGTGCGTCTATGCTACGCAAATCGAGCACGAGCCGAGCCACAAACTAACAGAATTCGTTCGCTGCTCGCGATGTCAAGTGTGGACGAACGAGTCTACAACAAGCGCGATGCGAATCCTTGAGTTCGTGAAAAAACTGTCAATCGGGCGGAGCGCAGTCGAGCGCGAGACGAATGCTCGTTCGAGGCTCGCAACTCCGTCCACGCTACGCGAACAACGAACGAATGCTGTTCGTTCGAGGCTCGGCTCGTGCTTGCTTCGCGTAGCATGGACGCACCATTAGGGATCCAAATATTAGGCGAGTACCACAATTAATGTCATCGGTAAGAAGACCCTCTGGGCTGTGCTCTGGGTGACAATTCAGTATTTTTTCACTAATAGATTTAGGTATATACCCGAGAATAATAAAATTGTTCGTAACTAACACAAAATTATTTCTATAAGTAACCATTATTGTTTTTTTTTCTAATATGAACTACAAGTAAAAATATATATTTTTTGCTCTATGTCAATGCTTAAAAACGACTAGGATTAATACATGAGGAAAAATTCTAAATAGATTTACCTATTTTCATATTTGGTACCTTTTTTTTTTAGTTTTCAGTATGGCAATCGAATCGTTTTCTTTGATATTTATTTTTTGCCAGTGTCGAGTGATAGAGCCATGGTAGAGCCAAGCGTTTTTTCATTCAGAGCTCGACCAGGAAAGAATCTCCATTTTACAGAACCGCAACCAAATAACCTTATGTTGTGTTCCTGCGCGTGAGTAAGGTCGCCAGTGCCACATTGGGGAGGGGGGAAGGTTCGGTAACATGATGCACCGGTTGTTGCGAGCGTCCATAGGGTTTAGGTATAGTTATAGTAATCTGTGGCTTAGGTAACCTCGTACCATCGGGTGGACCGTATGTTTGTTTGTCAACTTATTTGTGTATAATAATAATATATATTAAATAAATAAATATCCTGGGACATTCCTCACATACGGTCATCTGATCCCAAACTATGCAGAGCATCAGATAACTGATATAATACATATACTACTTTTTGTTTGTAGATACATACTTTATGCACATAAAAGCATGTCTTGTATGGGAATCGAACCCACGACGAAAATGGAAGCCGACCTACAAAAAAACACAATTTTTCTAGTCATCTTGAATTTCATGATGCACGCATGCTTATCGGTTCACTTCACAGTTGTGCCAGGATTAATCTTTATTGGATAAAATGCCATCGATAATACCTATCCAATAAAACTCACATAAGTCAATTCTTTGAAAAACGAAAACGCAATGTCACTTTACAAGTTGCCGCCACCTTTCGTCGTAACCTTCGTAGCTTTTCAATTATATTTTCAACTTTTCACAGCATTTTTTTTTCGTTTTCAAACGCTCCTTGTTATTGGTACATATGTTTTTTACATAGTCAGGTAGAATTTTTAGTGAAAAATGACCAATTGAAATTCATTGGGACAAATAAAAAGAAAACCTGTCCACAGGCATCGGCCTGAAAGACGTGTACTAAAAGGAAACGAAACGGCAATTGTTTTGAAATGTGTTGAGAAGAAGGCATATTGTCAATAATACAATTTGATCCAACTACATGGACCACAACTCCCTAGTTGTGGTCCATGTAGTTGGGTAATACTGTACCCTAGTAATACCCTTATTACTAGGGTACAGTATTACCCAACTGATATGGCGCGTCGTGAATCTTCGCTCGCACAGAAAAGAAAGTTTGGCCGCGAAGATTAACGAAAGAATGCTTAAAACTTACAATCAACCTCAGATCACTACTATAAGTTGCATAATACACTGCAGCTGTTAGTTCCGTCTCACTCGCAAGTCACGCACCTCCGCACGGCGCTCGCTAACATGGCGGCAGCTGCCGACCAATAGCGTTTCCCGCGCTTTGAAAAGGTATCTTCTGCGCAGGTACATCGGTAAGCCATAGTCGTTCGGTACTACTGTACTATCGTTGACGTTATGGTACGCAGTGGTACCAATATTGAATGGAAATGCGCTCATAGCTTTAGATCAAATCGTTGATAGCTTAATCCGTAAAGCCATCAATGATAGTGTATCTATCGTTACTTGAAACTGTCCGGTCACAGAGTAAAGGGGACAGAGACCAAGCTTCATACAACCGCGCTACGGTAGGTACAATACTACAAGCTTGAGGCGCGTGTGTGCGTGAGCACTGGCGGTTCGTCACGTACGAAGGGAAACCGGTTTATACTGACTCGGCCAGTGCTCAAACTCAGGGCAGCCGCGCATCGTGTTTGTTTACGTTTAGATTAAAATAATAGAATTTTAATAAAAAAAGGTGTAATATGGTTTACTGTACTGAGTCTATGAACAATAATAGATTGAATAAGTTTTTATTTAGTATCTTGCATGGTAAGTAGGAATTAGCTTTCTGGTTAATTGTTTAAAAAAAAAGCTCCCTTCAATTCTCTATGGTCCGTCGCGTTTAACCTGCAACCCGCGGCCCGCAACCCGCAACCCGCAACCACGTCGTTCGTTGCACTCGTAACCTTTGTTCATATTCATTGATATTATTATTCATAAAAGTTCTGTCACTGCACTATACACGTGCTTCTTTTTAGGGTTCCGTACCTCAAAAGGAAAAAACGGAACCCTTATAGGATCACTTTGTTGTCCGTCTGTCTGTCAAGACCCTTTTTCTCAGGAACGCGTGGATCAAGCTGAAATTCGTATCAAATACTCAGGTCTAGTGTCCCTTGGAGCTGTGAAAAAATCAAACTTCTAAGCCAACGCAATCAAAAGATAGTTACTTCCCGTGAACTCAGAATATTGAAATTTGGTACAAAGCAACGCCTTATATATTTACATCACAAAATAAATAACTATCGGAAAATAGGGAAAATCTTCGAGACTCGATACCCGTGATGAACGAACTATTTACATAATCTACAAGTCTGTACGGAACACTCGGTGCGCAAGTCCGACTCGCACTTGGCCGGCTTTTTTTTAGTTTGCAAATTAATGTGGATTTTTGTAGGTTATAATTCAAAATCAAAGTCAAAAAGTCATTCATTCAGTTTCGGCCCTAGTAAGGCACTTATGCACGTTAAGTTGTACATACAGTCGAATTTAGAATACACTTAAACTGAGAAGACTCCGGCAAGAAACTCAGCAAGGCTTTTTTTGTGGAAGATCTTTTCATATTACAGCTTTTGCTCCAAATACTTATATAATATACATTATAATGCTTATTCATACAATTTTCACTTAGCCAGGGGGGGTGCAAGTGCAGAGAGAAGCTACTACAACCATACATTCTTGTCTTCCACGTAATGAGCCACCTTATAGTAGGCTTTAATTTATCGGAGGACCGCCCTCCTGACTCTTACATCTGTAGAGATGTTTACGTCGGCAGTGTGCGAGTGACACTCTTGGGATCGCAAGTGTCAATACGCTACAGTAACCTCTTATCATCAGGCGGGCCGTATGTTTGTTGTCTCTTCAGTTTTTAACATAAAGATATTCAAAATAATTTATTCAAATAGACCTTCGCAGGTACTTATGAAAAGTCTGCAATAAACTCAGCAATTACTCTTTTCAAAACATTCTTAGATTACACATAATATTTACATTCTAATCACATAACAATTGCGTGCCCTGGTGCGGCGGCAACACTATGAAGTAGAATAGATTTACTTTTAATGTTCAGTTTGTAAAATTGTCTAGGGACACTATTTTATGCAACTCAAGATAACAACTTACTGACTGACTAGGTAACAAACGCAAGATAATTTAATGCAAGTTTTTTCCAATTTTACCACATATCACTGTCGAAAGAGACTATGTGAACATACAAAGCGCAGATGGAAAGCTATGGAGTGCTACATAGAATAGGTTTTAGAAGGTGGTAGATAGCCAGGTGGGTACTTCAAAGTACCACCACCGTGCTAAGGTGTTTCCTCACGATGTTTTCCTTCACCACAGAGTAAGCTTTCACTGAGAACTCAAGTGTTTTAATTCCTCTCCATCCAATGATTGTCTGGAAGAAATTGTAGAGCCTTTGTAATATTAAGAATTTATTATCTTATGTTATTTTTTTATACTTGTTGATGTACAATAAAGAATTATCTATCTATCTAATAGGCTACTTTCCTGAAAAAAACTAATTAGTACGTCATTTATATTAACAAAAAATATTAGACACGTATTTTTTCTTTTGTCAATTAAACAAAAAATACGAAGATATCGTGTGTTGAAGTTCCGCGTGACGTCACGGTGTAGTACACTTTTTAGTGACGTCACGAGCCCCCACTCCCGAACTTAGTCGCGCTTTATCTTCGTCAATTGTTAATGATTTGGTAAAGCAAAAAATACGTTTCCAATATTTTTTGATAATCTAACTGAAGGACTAATAAGAATTATTTTATTTTTACCCAGGCAACATCCCTATTGTAGGATTGCTATAAAAATAAAATAAAGCATGAACAAATATAAAAATCCATTTGAACATTTGTATTTCTAAAATAAATAAACTTTCAATAGGTATGTATTAACTGGAGCATGGTTTAAATATTTGATCACCGCAATATAGTAAAATAATTGTGTTGGTCAGCACGCGTTCCGTCACCGCCTCATTATGGTTAGTTATTTTTAATTGATTAATTTTGCAATACTATTTTCGTTTATTATAAACCAACCTATACTATAAATAGGTAAAGTTTGTGTATTAATTTAGATGTAGGCGGTAATCTTTGAAAGTACATAATTTACGATTCTGAAAATTCTTTCAATACAAGGAATCTACCATTGAGTAAGAATATTATTAGAGCGATAGCGTTACAGTAGTACCTAATTAATATGGCTTACCGATGTACCTGCGCAGAAGAAAAATTTTCAAAGCGCGTGTAACGCTATTGGCCGACAGCTGCCGTCATGTTAGCGCGCGCCGTGCGGACGGGCGTGATTTGCGAGTGAGACGGAACCAACAGCTGCAGGGTATTATGAACCTTATAGTAGTGATCTAAGGTTGATTGTAAGTTTTAAGCATTCTTTCGTTAATCTTCGGGGCCATACTTTCTTTTCTGTGCGAACGAAGATTCACGACGCGCCATATAAGTTGGGTAATACTGTAATAATATTACCTTGTGCGAAGCGTCAGCAGTTTGCATATAGATGCATTCATTGATATATCGTACACTAGTTGATTTACTATCAGAAAAATTACGATATGAGTTTACATTGATTCAGTCGAATAACATACAAACTAAATACGAGCCAAAAAAGAGAATTCCTCGCTTTTTGGCTCGTTTTTAGTTTGTATGTTATTCAATTGACATAATAATACATTATGATACATATGTGCAAAGTTGGTAATTACAGACGAGGCGGTATTAAGCCGAGAGTGTAATGATCAATGCACACGCGTGTCATACGACGTTTTTAAACACACTTGTGAGTATTTTTTTGATAATAATTAACCACACAATGAGAACTTTAACAAATATAGCGAGCATTTTTTTTTTACTGTGATGCGCTGTCAAACTCTATTACCCGTTTAAATTAAGAATGTTTGGTCTACCTACACTCATATCACTTGCAGTAAGGTACAAACTTATCATACTCGGGATTATACCTATTATAAAACTATGTGGTAATGTAAAGTAAAAAGCACTAGTGTGTAATAAGCTGCATTACAGTAGTACCCAACTAATATGGCTTACCGATATACCTGCGCAGAAGATACATTTTCAAGCTCGGGAAACGCTATTGGTCGGCAGCTGCTGCCATGTTATCGCGCGCCGTGCGGAGGGGCGTGACATGCTAGTGAGACAGAACTTACAGCTGCAGTGTATTATGAACCTTATAGTCGTGATCTAAGGTTGATTGTAAGTTTTAAGCATTCTTTCGTTAATCTTCGGGGCCATACTTTCTTTTCTGTGCGAACGAAGATTCACGACGCGCCATATCTGTTGGGTAATACTGTAATATACTAAAATGGTGCAATGAATGTCACTTTACGAACGAGTGTGTTGAAAAGTTCATTATGTACAATTTCTTTGTAAAAAATTGCTTCCATTCCATTCCGCGGCAATGTAAATTGAGACTAGTCGTTCAAACTATGATCGCGCAGTTCGTTTCAGGGCAGCGCTGCACATACTTTTGCTCATGGCATATACTCTAAGTCGCTCTATAAGTATTCTCTCTATGTAAGCTACATTAACCCTGAAGTACTGAAGGTACTTTCATTCCGAAAATGCGGTTATATGGCGGGGGTATAAAGAACCTGTGTGAAAAATGTATGAAAAACTTTCAAAAGTGTATGTAACAATTTACCTATAGGATTGTTTATCAATCGTTCTGTGTCAATACAATAATAAAAACACATGTTAATCGTTGATTGATGTGCTTCGACACCATTGAAGTTTTGTTACGTGAATCGAGCCACAGTTTCTCCTTTTATTTAAATTGATAGGGTATGGTATATTGGAATTCCTATAATGGTAAAATTGTGATTCAAACATATATTTTAAAAGGTCCGCTATCTGAAAAACATAGTGATTTTGTTGCTGTAGATATTATAGTATAGTGTATTTTGATCATAAAAAATACAAATGCATTCTAAATATTAATTTTGTTGACATATAGTATAGAACATATTACATTTATGTTTTTTACATTCATGTTGTTCTTAAAATTTATATATCTTATGCTCTTAAAATTACATATCTTTGTTCTTCTAATTATATAAACATAATTGGACTGTTTTACAAAAACCTTAAACCGACTTCAAAGTACACTAAGAAGTAATCAAATCCTGATCTGATGACAATGGGACCTAACGGGAAGCGTACCCTTTCAAATAAAAAAAGAATTTTCCAAATCGGTTAATAAATGACGGAGTTATGAGGTAACAAACATAAAAAAAAAAAAAATATACGTTCGAATTGAGAACCTCCTCCTTTTTTTGAAGTCGGTTAAAAATAGGTTGATTATGGCGCAAGTGGTGTTTGCCTATAATTAATTGTGCATTTAGATTAATACTATGTGTAAAGTTGTAAGCATGGGGTTCTTCAAAAAGGGCGTGAAGAGATTTCTTCAGGGTCGGCAACGCGCGAGTGATACCCCTGGTGTTGCAAGCGTCCATAGGCTACGGTAACTGCTTACCATCAGGCGGGCCGTATGCTTGTATGCCACCTTAGTGGTATAGAAAAAAAAAATTGTAGCAGTTGTTGGCAAACCAATAAATAAATAAATAATAAATACATTTACAATGATATGTCTTACGCAGGACACGGCTGACACGGCTAGCTAGGGCACCTTCAAACTAAAGCTTAGAAAATCCGAACATATTATTATACCTAGTCCAACGAAGCGTCACTAAGACTATTAGCATACTCTCCTATTATATAAATGTAGGTTTAAGTAAAGCCCTTGGAAGTACATTCAAAGACAACTTAAGAAAAGATTTATGTAATACTTTTTAACTTTGTAACACTTCTGGAGCTTGTTAGAGGCTGAATACTGTATAGCAGTGTTTTTCTATCTGTGGGTCGCAAACACTAGGAGGGTCACGAAACCTTAGTCGGGGGGTCGCCGGCAGAAGGAAAAAGGCAAGGTAGATTTGGCGCAAGCGGGCGTCCAACTTACCTCTTACTTAGTTGCAAACCTCTCGCGGCTTCTTGCAGACTAATAAGTAAAGGTATCAAAATAAAGAAAATCACTATCGTAGTCTTTTAATTTATAAATTCATTGTCTGTCTGGCAAGGGGGTCGCCAGAATTTTTCAACCTGTAAGGGGGTCGCGAAATCAATAAGATTAATAAACACTGCTGTATAGGATTGCATGTAGCCTTGGTACACTAATTATGATGTCACTCACTCGTCTAATGGAAAGGTTGGTGGCTGCCACATGCATCACGTATGCACGATATAGTTATCAAGAGACGTTTGTGCGAAACATGGAACGTTATCCGTTATTTTTTTTTAAATTCTATTCTGTCAGTTCCACACCAATGACAATGCGCCCTGATTGGCTAAGTCAAGGACACACTAAATATATAAATACATTGATTGGTCAGTATAGTTATTAATCAGTCTAAAAGCACTTATTAGAGTTGGGATTGGATTGCTCCTACTTCTCTTTAAGGGATTTTACCTGGATGGTGCGGACTTACAAGTGTTACTTGCGTAGTATTCTATTGATTTCTATGTTTTTATTTATGTAATAACTTTGATTTGAGCTTTCCACTCCATAATCCTCTCTTTGCAAGGACACGTTTTGAAAAACCTTTCCAAAATCGTTTACAACATTTTCGCGACATTATCTTGCTCGGTATAGAAACGATACAGTGTCGCTGTCTGCCAAAAAATAACAAATGAATATTAACTCTTGTGTTTTTTAGAAACCTTTTTGTAACTCGAACTCATACTCAAAATTCATTTATTCAGTTTATGCATTGATAAGGCACACGTAACAATTGACTCGGACACCGGTTCGTAATTCCAGTTTGTATTTCATCGGTAAGACGAGTAGTTAATAAATATATATTATATTATCACATCATTGTTTAATATTCGCCGAGTTTCTTACCGGCTCTTTCCAGTTTCGGAACCGGTGATATAACTTCAGGTATGTGCATTACTCGGGTCTAATTTATAATAAATATACTTAACACACGGCCATCTGATCCTTAGCTATTGAGCGTGAAGAGATTTCTTCAGGGTCGGCAACGCGCGAGTGATGCCCCTGGTGTTGCAAGCGTCCATAGGCTACGGTAACTGCTTACCATCAGGCGGGCCGTATGCTTATTTGCCACATTAGTGGTATAAAAAAAAAAAAAGCTATAAAGAGCTTGTACTTCGAGTATTATATAATCGGTTTTCATATTATCTATACTACTTATACTCATCGTACTTACACGCAGACTCGGGACAAACAAATATGTTCATACAAATATATGTATAATTCTGGGTGGGAATTGAGCCCTGGGTAATTTTGTACATACTTTGAATTAAACTTAATAGTTTTCTGTTAAATGTCACTTTTCACTTTTTTCCATACATTATGTCGTCAACAATATGGCTTCCCAGGCGGTGAAAGTCTGTGGGGTATCCATTTTGCCAGCAATTTTATTTCCATTTTCAATGTGCTTAAAATATTCTCTTCTATTCTAATGAGTTTTGAGTTAGAACAATTATCAATAAGGGACGTAACAAGGACATTCATGAAACGTAGTATAATGCGCAGGGCATTACCATACCACAGTGCGACATTAATATTCTTATGACGTTAGTGCCGTATCACTATACCACCGGGCCGATGCACAATGGTAAACCCACTCATTCTATTAGCCTATAGATACGTCCCAGTTGCCAATGCAACACACCCGTGTAAAAAACAACCGTACCGAAACATGTTAGCCGAAACCGAAACAGGGATTCGCGTGAAATAAAACTCACGAACACGGTACCTAATATTTTTAGATTGCGCGAATAGTTGTTTGTAATCAACTGAGTACTTTTAAGCTTTTGCAAAATGAATTTATAGATATAGTTGCATAGAGTCCACTCGTGACCACAATCAATCATGAAGCAAACATCCAGTGCTTCATGCGATCAATGCAACTTGATCGAAACGTCGAGATTAGTTAAAATAATATTTTGATAGTGCAAATAGACCCGATATAGGGTAGATTATAATCATTTTTTTTTTACAGCAAATATATACAAAATACAATCTATAAATAGAAAAATTCAAGTCTGCCGCTGCTTTCGATTTTGCGTCCAGACGCTGCGTATTTTTTGAATTTTGAATTTTCCGCACTGGCCGCAGCTGCCCCTGCAGCTTTACAAGTCGCCGGTAGGTGAGATGGCGCGAGTGTATCGACACATGTGGCATCCCACACCAGTTACCTGCCGATACTCCAAGGGATCAAAGACATACCATCCACCAACTTATTATATTGAAAAAGTAGGCATTTAAAAACAACGAAAATAATATCTCCTGAAAACATGGCTCCAGTTGAAAATCCTTGCCAAATATAGAATGACGACGTTACATACCTACGAGTACATCGATGTTGTATTTATTCCTAAGGTTAGCGGGGTTCGGTTCGAGAGGTCAGTCTATTCTGAATTATAATAGCCTACCTAGTTCCAGACTACATGTCTGAGCTGACAGATCTATACAGCGCTACCGAGTAATAACCTTATATACGTACACTACGAGACATATACATATTTAATAACATTATGATAAGAATCAATATCATACATTAAGTACTCGATTTGTTTCCAATTTCAATTTATTTATTACAAGCTTTTATTTAACTTGCAATGTATGTATGTATGTTTGTTCGGGTGGAATCTTGCAATTCGAATTTCACCCACTTCCAGTGGTCGGATTGACTTGTTATTTGGTATACATTAGTATATTAGATGACAATGCAAGTACAGTCAACAAAAAGGAGAGTCACCAAAAAAGCTTGTATTAAAAATGAAATTTTTAACAAAAACTTATTTGCATCATGTAGTAGGTACATTTATAAGGTGTTACAATCAGACTTGTCCATGACATGAGCCCTGAAAGAGCATTGCAATATTAAATGTTAACTAGCAAGTTTAATTAGTATTTTAAGATTATTTATTAGTAGGTACTGGTTAGTTATTTATTTTACATTATGATTAAACGTTAATAAGTTTAATTAAACATTATTATTATGGACACTTAATGGGACCTTTTTTGTATAGTTACAAAAAATAAACTTAAATTAACAACGTAACAAAAATGAACAATTTGACAAACAATAACAAAAAGGAAATATAAAGGTTGATCAATACGACTTGAAGTCCAAAAATACAAAACCGTATTTCAAGGTGAAGAATTAGCAACGGGCGATAACTGGCGCCGTGTCACTACTCGATTGCGGGTTTCCAACTGCGCATGCGTACATCCCTTCATGTTTTATTAATAAGAGAATAGAGTTTATTTTCCCGTGCACCCGCCCCGCCAGCGTTCGTGTGCTCTGTAAACATGTGTATCATGGAATTTGTTAAGGGCCGTGTTCCAAAAACAAATAGGTACCGCTTACATGTTGTTGTGCTAAGCCGCGTAGGTGTGTTAGCAACTTACGAATTCCCTAATGAAACTGTACCGCGACTACAAATTACAAGACTATTTATACAAATAAAACATGCGCAAATAATAAATTGTTATTATAGTTGTAAAACTTTGTAGAAAAAGTATGAAACTCAAATTGGTGCATTGCATTACGTACCTACGTACGTACCTACTTGCTGAGCGCGACTCGACTGGACGGTCAACGTGCGGCATCTAGCCTACCCAAAACTCAGTACCTCTACCATGAGTCACCATGAGTTTTCTACACTAACGTAATCTAAAGTTGCTAGCGACTACTGTGAAATATTTTGTATGAAAAGTATTACTAGAGGCGGTGCTCGTCATACAAAATATTCAGCGTAGACACCGTAGTCGCTAACGGGTGTAGCCGATCCCACAGCGAGCGGTCTACAGTTCTACGTTCCACGTTCACTGTAATCGATACGATACGACGCGGCACGCTTTTGATTATTACACACAGCGACCGCGGCGGTCAAAGAAAACGCTGACCGCAGAACTCTAAACAGATAATTGTGGGATCGACGCCTTAGTCTGTGGTTGTAGTTATAGTAGCCAGTAGCATACATTATTGTCAAGTTTGATTCTCTTAGGTATCTATGTTCGTTCGCATTTACAAAACAAACATGAAAGTGAGTTATCGAAGCGTACGAAAATAGAGCCCGCATTTGGAGATACGTAGCCGCGCCGCGATATCTGCGTTACTGCGTACCGCCATAAGTATGGTGTGGTTTTAGCCTATGTTCATTTCGGCTACTACCCCCTTATTCATAATCGCTTTTTAACTAAATCAGTGTAATAGTGTGCCCCGTTTCACTCTTTCGATCACCAAATGTCACCTGTCAGATTAAGACTTCGGAATTGTAGCTAATCAACGTTTGATAACTTTATTATGAACAAGGGGGATACAGATTATTTTTTGCAATATCTTACTTTTCTCACAGAATATATTAGGGTACTACCGTACTAGGTAAAGGTACGATATAAGTATACATTATTGATATCCATCAATGTCGTTTGTTAGCAGGGCCGGTTCCAGGTTCCAATACCCTGGCGCCCCTAGTAGGCGCGTAATCATAATGGAATAGCAAAAACAAAAAAAAATTCACCGCACTTTTAGCTGGCGGCAAAATTTCAAAATAAATAATGTATAGGTAATGTATGCTTCTTTCTGGCAAGACATGAGGAAAAAAAGGTTCCCCAAATTCACCACCCTCAAAATCTGCCGCCCTAGGATCAAGCCTACTCAGCCTGCTGGTAAATCCGGTAATTTATTTCATATGTATGTTGCACCTATGTAAAATTGGGTGCGATTAAGTTATCCTTGGGATAACTGTATATTTAGACCGCCACCACCACCAATTCGTGATCTAAAAAATATTAAATCGTTTAGGAAACAATTAAAAGTCCATATTTTAAACGTTAAATTTTGATGTCACTCCACACTGCTCTATTTTTTACCTTTTGTGTCTGTTATATGTAATGTAATATGTGGTGTTATGTGTATCTCAAAATAAACTTATTTTCTTTCTTTCTTTCTTATTTCTTAGAGTCTTTTGAATAGACCTAAATAAGATAGCGGCGGAATTTGTCTCCGCCCCGGGTGGCTGCAACCCACGCTACGCCACTGGTGTAGATACAGATGCATTCCCCTGTGAATAATCCTGCCGGGGCGCCCACTGTATATTTTTGATATTCCCTATCTTAGATTATTATGTAATTTGATTGAGCAATAAATACATTTATTATTATTATTATTAAAACTTGAGTTTTACTAGACTTTGCTTTGGCGCCCCCTGAGACCCTGCGGCCGCGTGCGCTGCACACCCTGCACTATAGGTAAAGCCGGCCCTGTTTGTTAGTACTAAAGTAATTCAAAAAGTGTATTACAATATTGAGTATGAAAGTGCCTAAATAGACTCACGCATTGATACTGACATACACACTCCGCCACCCACCCACACACAACCACACCCCTATCCTCTTCATTATCCATATTCTACTCATCTGATCTATTTCACACAGCCGGATTCTACCTAAGACGGGGCAGGTCGTAGATTCGTTTTCCACTCAGAACATGCATTTGTGTGCATGAATATGTCTGCATGTTCTATATGTATTTACAAACAAAAATTAGTATAAGTAGTACATCAGTTATCTGGTTTTTATAGTGTAAGCTCTGCTTAGTTTGGAATCAGATAGCCGTTTGTGAATATACACCGTGACTTTTTATTCGTCTTAGAAACGCAGCCCAATTAATGTACCCAATGAAAAGGTACTAATCAGTCATAAAAATTTTTTTTGATGATTTGTATTATTTTTTAATGGTACGCAGGCATCCAAATTGCCTTACTAACTTCAGCTATGCTATTCTGTAAAAGGTAAATCATCTCGAAAGTCATCTCGCAACTCACCTCGCAACTCGATTTGGCGTTGAATTATGTTTCAGAATACCAAATCCTACTGAAAACCGTCCAAATACTCACCTGTCGTAGTACATCTCACTTCCGTCATCATTCGGTGGCACTAGTGTCGAATTCAATGATTTTAAAAATAGGAAACTCTAATCTCATCGCGGATTCAGAAGTGATATTGCAAATGAACTTTACAGAATAGCACTACTGAGTTTTGACGGACATAGCGCAGTTTTATGAACCGAGTTTGAGAATAGTGTTCTATTTGTATTTGTTTATTAAAGCAATAAAAGCGATGCGCGCGCGTTGTCGCTGTTCCTCTGACCTTCAGGCGAATTAAGGACTAATCGTACCACTTAAGAATAGGGTTGGCGCGTCAACTTTTTTAATCTATTTTTTTATAAAAAATATTTTATCATAACATTAAATATCCTACAATAATCAACATTCTGTCTAATAATTATACTAATACGTGAAGCAAAAACCTTCGCTCCTTTTTTAGCCTATTGCGTGGACGTAGGAGTGTGAGATTTGGCATAGTTAAAGTTTATATGGGGAAGACGTGTATAAAGCTATTATTTTGATATAATAAAAAAGTATTACACACACTAAACATGCGTTTGATACACACACGTATATACTGGAACAGAATTCATTCGTTGCTCGCGATGTCAAGTGTGAACGTTACAACGAGCGCGAAGCGAATCCCAGTGTTCGTGAATAAACTGACAATCGGGTGGAGCGCAGTCGAGCGCGAGACGAATGCTCGTTCGAGGCTCGCAAGTCCGTCCCCGCTCACACAACATTAACTATAATAATAAAGAAATCGCAGTAAGGAACCTTAGACTTGGCACGACTATGTCTCGATTTCATTACTTTTTAGAGATAAACAAGCAGGTCCATCGAGACTTGGCTAGTTTTTTGCAGAATGTTTTTGGTGGGATTTCACTTCTTTTTGTAGAAAATGAAGCGGCCCACCAAGTTGAATATTTTTTGTAAAGGTGGTATGTCGATCTCTAATAGTTTGGTTGGGCTTTTGTGTTTTCTAATCAGGGTCACCAGGTACCTTCGAATATCCTAGTTTTTATAGTTTTCCCTTTATGTGGCCATTAAACCCTAACTCTGTACCAAATTTCAGCTCTCTGAGTTTATGGGAAGTACTAGTTCTATTTTGATGATCATGAGTGAGTGAGTGAGTGAGTGTCATAAATGCGAAACTTTGCTTTCGCTTAACTTCGGAACCAAATGACCTACAGACTTGAAATTTTGGATTTTAAGTATGTGATTATAGCTTACTGGATGACGAAAATTTTAGCGTTCTGGTCTTATCCAGAGATTCTCAAATAGGGGCCTGAAAATGCGGCGAAATGGTTCCAGTAAAGGATGGTACGGCAGTGTTTGCTTCGCGTTCGACTTGGCGGGGGCACTGCCGTGCCCCCCGATTATATTACATCCCATAGAAAGACGGCTTTAGAGTTCTCGACCTTTGGACTTCCGATTGACACTTATTCGTGGGAAATTCTAAAAGTATATCCAACTACGATTTTGTTACCAAAGTGATAATTTTATAAGGCATTTTATTTAAATAATATATTATATAGAAGAAAGAAGAAAAGAAGAAAAAGTCATTTATTCCTTACAGCTTAAAAGAATATAAAATACAAAATAAAAAGTTTCAATACTAAAATAAGCGGTGTGTAAGGAAAGGGACTTGGCATCAGCATTTGCTAAGTAAGCCCCGCGACGGAAAATTACTCAGCGCTGGTTTTCAGCCGAGCCCTTGTACCACGTGTTTATTTAGTGTTTGTGGCAAAAAGCTCTAAATTAATAGAGTACATCAACGCAAGAAAGTAACATAAAAACCGATCGATAACTGGTAAAAACAAAAAAATAAAAAATAACATTCGAAATAGAAAAACAGAGAAAAAAAATTACATAACAAAACTTAAATACAACATGCATATCAAAAACAAGCAATCGTAGCTAAAGTTTCAGTACCTAACATAACAAATTGTTGGTTTGGCGCATTACGCGGGTACAAAATAAAGAAAAATATAGAAACCGTCTAAAGACTATTGTCCTCATTCGCGAGGCGCTAATCGTACATCGTTTGTTAATCTTCGCCCACCCGCACTCTCCTCGCGGGCGGTGGGGAAACTTCCGTGGCCTGTCTCTTGATAAGTCTACATCTTTCAGCGACCGTATGGACGACGCCCGGTGAACCCCTGACGCTATTCCGCCGGGTTTAGAACCTTTCGATGGCCTGTTCATCTTTGCGCTTCTGCATGATCCAACCAGCCGCGTGAGATCCATCCAGGAGGCCCAGCTAGCATCTACTCTGCTTTCACTTGGGTCAGTTCAGACAGAACGGAAAAATGCTTGGTAATACGGTTCTATTTCCAATGGACTCAGTAAATGGCTACGGTAACCGCTTACCATCAGGCGGGCCGTATGCTTGATTAAAGACTTTGTAGTATAAAAAAAAATTGCTTGGTCATTTTTCCATTCCATCTGAACTGACCCTAAATCCAATGTGCTATCCGCGCGGTCATGCTTGGGTGGGGGATCTTACTAACTGGCCTCCATGATCACTAGGTACGTTGTCCTCGTTTGCCTTTCCATCCTCTTTTCGGGCCTTTTCATCATGTCCCCCCCTATCCGCGGTGACGTTGGTGAGGCTGACGATTACCTTATACAACGGACAGGAAAGGAAAGCATGAACCTTTAAAAAAATTCAAGGACTAAATCGGAATCGGGAGTTTCGTGTGTGGCATGGTATCCGAGCATGATTCCAGATGTAAGGCGCCGATCCCACAGAGAGAGTTCTAGAGTTCTTTTTTTTAATTATCCTAGTACATTCCTCATACACTATCTCTGATCCCATCATCATCTGATCCCAAACTAAGCAAAGCTTGTACTGTGGATGCCAGATAACTGATATACGTATACTACTTTTTGTTTGTAAATACATAGTTAATATACATAATTACACCCAGACTGCCCAGACAGTTCTGCGTTCCGCATTCATTATTGTGCACACATCAAGCATCTAGTTCTGCAATATTTGTTACCGATCACCGTTATACAAGACGCCTCATAGATTGCAGTGAACGCGAAACGCAGAACACAGAACGCAGAACTCTCTCGCACCACGAAATCTTGAAATGTTATAATATTTAGATGTCGAAAAGCTGACAAGTAGAGTGATGGTACACCTGATGGTACACCTGATGGTACACCTGACGGTACAGTATTACCCAAATGATATGGCACGTCGTGAATCTTCGTTCACACAGAAAAGAAAGTATGGCCCCGAAGAGTAACGAAAGAATGCTTAAAATTTACAATCAACCTTAAATCACTACTATAAGGTTCATAATACACTGCAGCTGTTAGTTCCATCTCACTCGCAAGTCACGCCCCTCCGCACGGCGCGCGCTAACATGGCGGCAGCTGCCGACCAATAGCGTTTCCCGCGCTTTGAAAATGTATCTTCAGCGCAGGTACATCGGTAAGCCATATTAATTGGGTACTACGTACAGTGCATTCACAATACCTCGGCCATTATCTACGTGTTTCAATAGGCATCTCATATAATATACATGCACTTCAATTCCGGTCAGCAATCTGCATCTGTAGATTTAGGTATGTCTTGATTCCATTCATCACTGAGCGATAGATTCCTGAATAGATGACAATGGGATACGCGATAATCTCAGTACCTATTGTATATTGTGAACCTGTGAACGAAATGACGTTCGCTTCTCTGAGAAATGCAGCCGATCAAAACCAACGTTGAATGGCATGCGAATTTTGATATCATATATGTAAACGAGTCTAATATTTCAATGCATGGCCGAAACGTTGATTATTTATGTTCCGTTTCATCGTGTAGGACTAAGACAATCTGCCCCTAATTCTCACGCTTGCGACATCGATATCGAATACACAATTGGCGAAAAACATGGCGGTCTCTTGTCAAAACGTATATATTTTTAAGATAATATATTCGCAATGTTTTTTGGTAAATGTCCATGCGACATCAATTGTCGAAGATGCTGAATTGGGCCCCGTAATTAATCTGTTTCCAGCAAGCAAACATTTCAATATTTTTAAATATATAGATTAATCTATATATTTAGAAATATAACTAAATAACTATTTAGTTCAACAACTAACTGCTAACATTATGAACGACACTATGACAAGCAGAATGACACAGAGCGAGCGTAAAACATATCTATCACGTACTTCATAACTACGCAACATTAAAATCAATTTAGGCCCTGGTAAGGCACTTATGAACGTTAAGTTTGTACATATAGTTGAATTTCCCACCGGTTCGGAAAACTCTAAAAAACCGTTTTACAAAAAACTTTAACTGACTTCTAAGTACACTAAAAAGTAATCAAACTCTGATCTGATGACAATGGGACTAAACGGGAAGTTTACCATCCCAAACAAATAAATAATTTTCCAAGTCGATTAATAAATGACGGAGTTCTGAGGTAACAGAAAAAAACATACAACAGAATTGAGAACCTTCTCCTTTTTTACTTTTTAAAAAGAAAATATCAGAAATAAACCCCATTCATATGATACTGATAGGTAGTCCACTTACATATTTCGGTTACCCATTCCGGCCCTTTTTACAAAGAAAACATACTTTTGATGTTTTATGTTTCTTTGCAATAAGGCTTGGTAAGCAATATTTATCAAATCACTAGCATTAGTTTAATTTAAGAGAGGTAGAGCATAGCGTTTATTCGCTCAAGGAGCAGCTCGACTGGGGAAGTACCTCCACCTTACAGAATATAGAGCCAAATAACTTTATGTTGTGTAAAGTTGTGTTCCTGCGCGTGAGTAAGGTCGCCAGAGCTCATAGGGGAGGGGGGGACAGGTCGGTAGCGCGTGAGCGATGCTTCGTGTGTTGCAAGTGTCCATATTGCTACGGTAACCGCTTACCATCAGGCGGGCCGTATGTTTGTTTACCGACTTACTAGTATAGAAAAAAAAATGTGGTTGCTGAAATATACCGCTGATAGACGGACAGACAGACGGAGTGGCAAATTCAAAATTCAAAATCAAAATCATTTATTCAAATAGACCTTCGCAGGCCCTTATGAAAAGTCTGACTCTAATACCGGTTCGGAAGGTTGCATTTGCTGAGAAGAGCCGGCAATAAACTCAGCAATTACTCTTTACGGCACAATAGGGGTTCCTGTTTTTGTTTTCGGTTTGGAATACTAAAGATAACAACTCTATCGATAGGATATATCAATAGTGTTGCGCCGTGTGCTACCAGTGTGCGGTTTACTCGTCAAACGGCGGTTAGTTAGGTTTCCAGCACTTGAACTAGTGAAGATTGATCGACTTGATTCACTCCGCTAACGACTTGCGATCAGATAAACGTAGCGCGTAGTTTGCACAGCAAATTGTTAGTTTCAATTTATTTCCAGCGCTTCGATTTTAGTTCTGTATTTTGTTGTTAAGTTTTGATTTTATTTATTAACCGACTTCAAAAAATGGAGGAGGTTCTCAATTCGGTTGTATTTTTTTAATGTTTGTTACCTCATAACTCTCTACATTTATTAACCGATTTGGAAAATTCTTTTTTTATTTGAAAGGGTACAATTCCCGTTTGGTCCCATTGTCATCAGCAGGGCTATTTTAAAACGTCGGAATCGATATCGGAACCGGATTCAAAAAATTCCAAGGCAAATTTCAGCTTTTGCTATTTCAATTTCCGAAAACTTTTCGATGAATCGAATCTGGGGGCACGGGAGTGCCCCCCGCCAAGACAGCCAAGCGAAGCGCAAGGGCACTACCTACCTTTTCTCGAAGCGCTTCGTCGTTTTTTTGAAGCCTCATAACTTGGGTTTGGATTATACCAGATAAACAAAATTCTCGGGATATCATGTCAATAGTGAACTTATTAAACATATTTAATTTCAATAACATAGCTCTTATACTTTAGATTTTATTGATACCTAAAAAACCCCGATTTCGTCACTGACTCACTGATGATCATCAAAACTCATAGGGTACTTCCGGAAGTCCTAGAAAGCTGAAATTTGGTATGTAAGCTTGTATTAGTACACAATCAACAAAAAAATTATAAAATTTGGAAATTTCAAAAAAAAAAACAATCATAACTTACAAAAAGAAGTGAAATCCCACCAAAAACATTTTTATGTAAAATGTTGCCGCCAAGACATATAGCTTGCACTGTCAAAAAGTTATCAGATTTCAGTAGAGCCAAGCTTATAACTCTACTTGCCCTTACTCTACAAGCCCTAACTTCACAAATTCTACACACCGTAGTCAAAATATGTGGCTTGGCCGTTTCACAGTGGCGTGCATTCCATATAGGCAAATAAGCAATGCTTACCTCAAGAGATAGATTGAATAAAATAATATTTTGATTCAATTAAACTATATAATCATTTTAAAAATTTAAATAAAATTTCTAACCTAGCATTCAATACGAAATTTCAAACATTGCCGCGCATGCACTCGCGAGTTTGTGTATCAAATTCACGCACACTAAAACGATTTCGGCATATGCATACACACACACACACTTCTTTAGGATAATACGACGAAAGCATAAATCACGTATTTGCTATGCGTAGCACACTGACATTTGACATTCGGGATTTATAGACCAAAAGTAACCATACCTACTCTGTTGTGACAATTGTAACCCATCCAAATTAAAAACACTACAGTTTACCAACGTTAGAGCAACTCAAATATAACTTCGCAATTTATTTGTATTGTTTTGTTTATGGTTTGTTTGGCTGGTATTGCATAGGGTTACCGTACTTCAATATAGATAGATTCAAATTGAAGTGTCCGATATCGATTAAAAAATTTTATATAAATGAATTAATTGATCGATCCTTAGAAAATCGTTATTTATATTATATTATGGCATAAATATATTTCTTAGTTAGTTAAGTAGCAAAAATCGTCCTACGTGACTGACTTTTTGGCGGGAACTTGCAGAGTGACGTAGCGTTTTAATTTTAATTTTCATAAATTCCTGTATTTTGAGTTTAATTGCATATTATTAGTGGTATTTTATCCAATAAAGATCAATCTTTGTGCACCAGTGACGTGAAATGAAATGAATATGAACGTGACTTTACAAGTTGTCTCAAAAAGTCCGTGAAAAGTTTTAGTACAATGACCACCATTTTACTAAAACATGACTGGACGGTGACTGATCATGCGGACTATGTGAAAGTGAATGTGCGGACTATATTAAAGTGATATTATAAATAAAATGTATGCGACTGAAGGACTTTGTATCCATGGTCAAGAACAAATTATCAAAAAAAATCCTACGTGACTGACGTATATTGTGATTTGTTTTTGTTATTTTTTGTATATGTTAGGAATTGCTGTGCTGTGTGTCTGTTCTGTGTGAACATGGATAAATTGAAGTGTAGTACGTGTGGTGAAGATGCAAAATGCATCGAAAAATTACGTGCAAAACCACTCAGTCAGTTTTCCTTCGTTGAAAAAATCCAAAATACCTAGTATCTTTCCCTAGACCAACACCAAAACTTTACTAACATAAATATTCGTGTACAATTAACTTGCTCCATCTACCTAGTGCTTGATTGCCTACCTACTCCGAAAACCAATGCACGCCACTGCCGTTTCACTACTACAAGAACAACAACAAAAAAGTAACAGTGAATACATTTTTCACCTTACTCTCATGTGACAGTAGCGAAACGGCCAAGCCACATATTTTGACTACGGTGTAGAGTTTGTGAAGTTAGGGCTTGTAGAGTAAGGGCAAGTAGAGTTATAAGCTTGGCTCTACTGAAATCTGATAACTTTTTGACAGTGCAAGCTATATGTCTTGGCGGCAACATTTTACATAAAAATGTTTTTGGTGGGATTGATATTTCCGTAAAGAAACATCAAAAATATTCGAATTCGGAAATTAAAAAAGCAATTGCGGTATATCGCCTCGGTAGTTTTTGAATCCGTTTCCGATATCGAATCCGAGCGTTTTAAAATATCCCTGCTGATCAGGATTTGATTACTTTTTAGTGTACTTTGAAGTCGGTTTAAGTTTTTTGTAAAACAGTCCAATTATATAAGTAACTACTGGACCCAAAAAATTTGTACTGTCAATAAACCTTGTCCTAATTGCGAACACAACAAAAGATAAAACCCCCCAAGTCTAAGTCCGACTCTTTCACCGAGGGTTCTGACCTTCGGACGTATATTTCTTGGTTCACCATAACAGTTGTAAAAAAAATACAATTTCACACTCGAGTTAGGTATTGGCTCTTTCACTTCGTTTGAGCGTCAAAATATTTCGTGTGGGGTTGGTGCCTTTCAGTCCTTGCTGAACAATCTACTATTTCATCACGAAAGATAAATGGAAAAGCAGTACGTTGTACTAAATCAGGCGGACCAACAAAGGAAAAATAATATAATAACTAATGTGTACAATATGGAGCATGCTCAGTGTTCACTGCGCATGTCCATATCTACATATAACCAATTATATGTTATAAATGAGCCTTTGAACAATTAGCATGATTCCATTGTTCCAAGGCAGTCGAGGAAAAAGGCATTTGAAATCTTTGTGAAACTTCAATAGGTATTTTACGACGGTGTACTGAATTCAAATCTAGGTATTCAAAAAATACATATTCATTCTTTAGGTATATTTATATATACTTATGGTCACCCAGTACCGCCTAGTTTTCCAAATTCGACATAATTTGTAAAGTTTGAATAAATTTTAGGCTTTCTCCTTCTCCATGTAAACTTGACAGGCCGATTGGCGTGGTAGGTTCCACCTATCACGCCTCAGGTCGTGGGTTCGATTCCCATCCAGGACATGCATTTGTGTGCTTGAACATGTCTGCATGTTCTGAGTCTGGGTGTAATTATGCTCTCAAAAATAAATAACCTGTATTATGTAAGTTTTCAAGCTGATTCATAGTTGTCTATGCTTTACTCCTGTTCAAGAATAATCACCATTCTGTTCACGAGATTTTAATCTCCAGCTGGTTTACTAAACTTTAGTCATTAGCTCTTGATCAGTAAAAATCTGTGATTTGAGAATAATTCGCGCACTAACTGCTACACAGAAAAATCACTCATTTTCTTACTTCAGAAATGTTACTTTCAGATTATTCCGAAACTTTGGGTTATCGGTAAGCGCCTTTTCACATTATAAGAACATTTCTTATTATGTGCAAAGGGGCTAAGACTTTCAACTTTGGCTATGAAACAAACACTGAAATCGTATATGACAGTGTATCATGATATAATATTTCTTGAACCTGGGCGCCGCAGCGGGAGGGGCAGGTAGGGGCCCCCCTGAATGGTGAAGGTTCTACTAAAAGCCCCTGAATGATGAAATATAATACTTAAATAGACTTAAATTAACTTCTTTCTACATATTATTATCGTGATGACATATTATTTTTAATTTATTATTGCAGGAGGGGCAGCTGCCCCCCCTAGATATTTTATTGCCAAATGGTAACACAACCAAAGTCTTAAGACCACTTATTTCACTCGCTTGACCTCTTATAACAATCGCTGTAGGTAGAAGGAAAACTCACACTACAAATAATTGTAAAGCTTCATGACTGTGCTCTTGACTGTACCTACAATTCATACATTCCCTGCATATATCAACTTGCCCCCCAGGCCATTGGCTGGCGACGCTCTTGACTGCAGTAGAATATAACAGTCAGCTAAATGTAGATATCCTGAATAGAGAGATAATTACCGTTCTACGAAATTTACACTCCCAGTGCGTTGACATCGGATTGGAATTGACTCGCAGACATAAACAACCACAGAGACACACTAATATAGTATCCAAACGAACGTTTCTGGCAAAATAGTGAGGATAACAGAAACGGCTTACCCGATTACAATTGAAACTATTACTTCAATATTTTTTTTGGTATAGTTTACTGAAATTCTCAATGCAATCGGTTTAGGCCACTATTTACAGGCACGCATTATCTCGGCGTATGATTAAGAATCTTGACATTCATAATCATAATCATCTTACTAAATTCGACGAATCTTTCAGAATCAACTGCGTAGTCAATATTTTACGGTAAAATCAGCGTCCAATATCTCACAACAAAGTGATTGGAAAAGATATCAAGATGCGAATAATTCAGCCCTAAGGTAGACTAGTGGAATAAATGTGGAATAAATACAGTCTTGATAAACGAAACGCAAACATAAAATAATACCGCATAGAAAGAGATGACAAGTATTATCATATAAGCTATCCTCGAGTACCAAAGGCTTCAGGAGCAACGTGCTCAAAGTGTTTCCTATGAAAGCAAAGACTCTCAAACACAATACAATGCTTATAAAATATTATGCAGGTTCTTAGGATTTGTTTAGTGGGGTTATAAAAATAGTTATAAACGTAGAGAAAATGCGACAGACTACACTCCAAAGAGGGATTGCTCGTGATGAAAAGTAGGTATACATAGGTAAGAAGTTAGGAGGTAACTGTATGGATTGGGCTAAATTAACGTTTTAGGATGAAAGCGTATACGGTCCCTAAGGGTAACATTGTACAGGTGAAACCGAAAACCGCCTGGAATGATCGAATATTGTAGATAAAGTTGGGCGCTAGTTTTCACACGGCGCGCGGCGTGGCAAGCGCGGTTAATGCGGCCCGCGCTACACTGCCACCCCGCTAGGAGTAATATAGTGCTCTGAGTGCCGTGTTCGAATTTTAAACGAATATATTTCCGATTTCAAACTGTTTTGTTTCGAATCCTGGTATGTGTGCGTTTTGAAATTGGAACAACTGTGTTCCATCCAATTAAGATGAGACTATACTCTAGACTAGAGTATAGTCTAAATTGGTATTGCATTGCATCTCAATTAGTTCAAGAAGGGTTGGAGGTAAATAATCGACGTTGACATTAAAAGGCATCGAAAAAATATTTTGTGACAGCTAAATTCCCTTAAAATCTTGAAATCACTTCTCAAATTCGTGCAGTATTTTTTCAGTTGTTAAGCGAATCTATTTAAGTTGTCGTCTGCGTTTTTGTTTGATGGTCGCGGGCCGGGTTTCAACGGTTCGCGGGCGAGCGGGAGAATGGCCCGCGCGCGGGCCGTAGCTTCCCCACCCCTCTGCACTAAAGTCTAGAGAGAAGTTTATATGCAAAATATGAGGACCAAATTCCACTGTGTATTTTTAAGAATAGCTAGATAGGAAAATTATTTGGCCATATTTTTTAACACGCTCTCCTCTTATTTATAAAGAAAAATGCTATGCAGTCATTTTAATGATGATTCAGTCATACATTTATAGTTTATCCTATTGATGAAAGTGACGATGGGATCTTTAATTATATAAAAAACTAAAATTCATAGTACATTCATGTAACCCAAACTTTGCATCTTGTTCCAAAAATATTGCTAGAGTTTGTAGTTAGGCGTTAGGCATTGCAGAGCTTGGCTCTTCATGAGATCTGATTGCTTTTTAACAGTGAAAGTGTTATGGGCTTGTGAGTCTTGGCAACCAATTTTACATAGGTTTTTGGACTCGGTCCCATCGGCCCCGTTAACGGGGCAGAGGCACCGGGGCCGATATAGGACTAAGTCGATTTTTGTTCATTGCAAAACAGATCTTTACTTTCATCATAATAACAAATTATTAATTATGACTCAGTATGTATTATTAATCTCTGTGCTATAATCAACGAAAATCCCACTGGTGAAATTCGGTCCTCACATTTTGCAACTTGAATACTCAGCGCCTGCACTAATGTGAAATTATTCCTATTTACCCATTTATGAGCTACATAAAAGTGGCCAAAATTCCCGTAAAAATGAACCCTAATTCATTGAAGTTTTTATTAATGATTTTACATATTGGAAACATTCTAGTGCCTCGTAGAAGTTTCAGCCATATTTTATATAAATTAACTTTTTAACAAAAATATAAACCGCCTTCAAAGTACACTAAAAAGTATGAAATAACTCTTATCTGACACTGTTTTGAAGTCAGCGAAATATTTTCTATAGAACACGTCATGCGATTTCGCTAACTTCAAAACAGTGTCAAATAAGAGTTATTTCATACTTTTTACCACTCCCAAATATTCGAAAGTAATGAGCCTAACCCTCCCTTTCATTTGTGAAAGGAGGCCTGTGCTCAGCAGTTAGACTTTCATAGGCTGATAACGGTGATAAATGAAAGAATGAGCCTACAATTTTGAAAAAATCTGATAATACTGCTAAAATGATCTTCAAAAACATGTACAGTCCTAAAAAAATATCTGATCCCGTAGTTAAAACAGGAACTAACGACGCCATTTCGAAATGTCAATCGCCATTGATCAAAGAAAATATAAACACTACGTTCTTTGGTTGTTTGCTCCACCAAAGATAACAGCGACTCTCTCACGAGGCCAGGTAAGCTTGTGGGACTATAATGGGCATCCATTTACAGTTGGAATGTATGGGGGAAAATATTTTTCAACAATAACGTTATGTTTGTACGGAACACTTCTAGGAATTCAACTCGTCCTTGTCCGATTTTTTTATCTATCTTGAGTTAAAATGTAATCGTTTCGTTGCTTCGTTACGTAGGAAGAAACTCCATTTCCCACTTATATTAGATTTGTGGAGCTGCCCACCCGCCGCGCCGCCCACAATGAAAACTGTCATCGCCTACGTTTCAAAAATGCATGCAAATTCTCGGAAAAATGATTTATCACATTTCTTGAGCATTTATTTGCTTTACAGTGTACATTTAGGATATAAAGTTTGTACTTTGCAACTTCTGTACTCTCCTTCTGACATGTTGTATAGTAGCTTCTCCATACAATAGGCTATGCTGTGTGCAAATTTCATCGCGATCGGTTCAGCGGTTTAGGCGTGAAAGAGAAACAGAAAAAGTTTGTTTCACTTTATTTATAATGTTATTATGGATTTTATTATACTTATTTTGTTAATTCTTTACCTCCATTTGGTGTAAAAAAGCTAAATGTGGCGCCGCTAGATCTTAGTAAGCTTGTAGTAGTAACACCGGCACTTGTGCACCAGACAGTTACCAGCCCCCCTAGACAAATTACATTTCGTTGCGTTAGCGCGAATTACTTGTGATAAAATTTTTGTTTACGCTAGGATCTAGCGTATCTTTATGTCAATCTCATACATTTTGTAACGTTTCTATTCGTCCAAACGCAACGAAATGTACTTTGTCTAGGGATACAGTTCTCTTTTTCTTTGTCTTCGTTCGCTTGTGGCAGGATTTGGTATGTTCTCCTGGTTTCAACCATTGTGATGAGCATTTCCGATTATCGTACAAGATCCATTTTATCACAAGTAACGATACGGTTCAAAATCCCGTGGTTGTTGTGACGGTTAGTAACTATGCAACGCATCGCTCGACGCGTGTTTCGAATTTTATCACTTTTTCAATTAGTTTCAAGTTAATTAAATTGTTTTATCATGCACACCGAAGCCTGCTGCTAGCTTTGACGTGGTTTGCGATGGATCCGCTTCCATGATCACTTTTAATTCTTTATTGTCAACTAGGGTCGCTGGCCGTGGGGTCAACATTTCCAGAACGAAAACGTTAGAACTAAAAACGTACCGTGCTTTATTTTACGGTAGCTTCCCCATATAAACCATTAATCCTGCGAGCTGTTTGTGCAGCGTTGGTGCTACCGGTTGATCTCGTATTCGTAGATAACGCGAAAACAAATGAATCACTAAATTAAAATCACTCAATCACCCAATGGCAATCCAAAGAGGAAACGCTGCCAGCCTTCCGGGAACCCTGCCGTTAATCAGAAGCAGAGGCAGGCTTGAGGAAATTTTCTATATATAGATTGTATTTTGTACATATTTGTTGTAAATAAAGATATAATCACTAATTAAATCACACAATTAGAATCACTAACGTAAAAACTGCTGAATAGATTTGGATGTGGCACACAGATAGAATATGTTCTGGATTAACACATTTTGTACTATTTATACCGGGAAAACAACAAATCTCTTGGGAACGTGGGTAAAAGCTGCGGGACGGTAGCTCTAGTATTTCCATAAATCTCGATCCACAGCCACAGCCACAACTCCATCTTTTTTTATTTATTTATAGCACACACTAAACAATTAAGTGTACATAAATTATTAAAAGCTTTTATACAGCGAGCGAAAACCTTTATCTGTGACTTTAAGCATGGGGTTCTTCAAAAAGGGTGTGAAGAGATTTCTGTAGAGTCCGCAACGCGCGAGTGATACACCTGTTGCAAGTGTCCATAGGCTACGGTAATCGCTTACCATCAGGCGAGCCGTAAGCCGTATATAAAACCGTAATAGATAGCAACTTATAACATACATAGTTACTTAATGCCATCCTCCATTGTAGTGTGGATCTTTATGATTTTAGTATATGCTAACATGTATAGGATTTTTGTATAAGTTATTATAAGTACATTCGAGTAAGTCATTTAAAATTTCTGGCAGAATGTACTCCTATGTTCTTTTACCATAAACATTGGTAAAGGTAAGACATATTTAGGTAAGTAAGATAATTGATGTAAATGTGTCTCTTTACTTTTATCAAATTGCAGGATAGATATTTATGAGTTAGCTAACATATTTCCGAATATATTTCGTTTATTTGATTATATATTTATGCCACTAATTATACCAAAAAACATCTATAAATAAATCTACTAAGCGTTGAATTTTTTGTGGTTATATAAGGGTATTTGTCAGATGAATAGCATAATGGTGCTAATTCTGTTGTTTACAACTAAACTAATGTTAGTCTCACTATATCTCTTTCTAACAAAGAACATAAGAAATGGATGTAAGAAATTTAGTCCTGTCAAATTAGTCCAATGCTTGTTTTCAATGTAAATTTAGTCGCCATCTATCGCTGTTACGGCAAAGACTAATTTGACTGCTATAAATATATTCTATCCTTTTTCAATAATGTTTGTAAGAAAGAGATGTGGTGTGACTAAAATTAGTTTAGTGCGATTTACAACAGAATCAACACCAGTGTGTTATCTATCGATTTAAACGTCGGTCATAAAACATTCCGCATTTTCAACGACACTTATTGAGTCGTTGTACTTTGTGCAAGACTCTCTTCAACTTGCAAACACAACTTGTCCTGTTTCAACAAATCAAAGACCTTCAGGCAAACTTCCTCGAAAGTACTGGTTGCTCAGTCTACTGTTGACTTTGACCCACCATCATGCTTGCAAAATGCAGCATGCTTTGGTAAATAATAAGAAGGAAAATAAAATTCAGTATCAATAGTCTGATAAATTATAATTATGTAAAACGAGAGCTTATGTTATTCCATTCTATGACTATCCTACTATCCGATATCCTATTATCCTATATCCTTTATAGCTTCTCTCTGCCCTTGCATCCCCCCTGGCTATGTGAAAATTGTATGAATAAGCAAAATTAATGTATATTGTATAACTATTTGGAACAAAAGCTGTAATTTTAAAATATCTTCCACAAACAAAACAAAAAAGCCTTGCTGAGTTTCTTGCCGGAGTCTTCTCAGTTTAAGTGTATTTCAAACCGGTGGTAAATGCAACTGTATGTAGCGTTCATAAGTGCCTAAACTAAATGAATGACTTTTTGATTTTGATTATATCCTATTAGTCTTCTCATCATCATGTACCTACGCTTCTTCCATTCGGTCTTTCTATCTGTTATATCAAAAGGGATGCAACGAATATGAATACTATTAATATTATTAATACGAATATTCGTGTAGGTAGATTATATAGTATATTCATTACATTAATTTTTAAGTAAAACGGAAATCACGTCCTCGTTTCTCTTGTCATATTCTTGCTATATATGTATGGCCCAGTTAATTTACATCTATTATCATAGGCGACAATGCTACAAGCAGCACAGAAACAGATTGACGCCGAAAAACTTGCAAATGCTTGATTTTCCGTGCCTGATTGTTAGGTTAAAGTTCAGTTATTTTTAATCAAAATTGTTTATTATTCTTATTTGACGAATATTAATATAATATTCGTATTCGCAAAAGTAGATGCATCCAATGCTTTCTTATTCTTCTTTCACATAATCCATTCTTCATCCATCTCTTTTTCGGTCTCCATTCCTTACATACTACTAATATTATAAACAGGAAAGTAAGTTCTGTTACCTTTTGGACGTGATTGTCATGAAATTTGGCACGCCTGGAAGCTGGCAGACTTGTTTGCCCTTACAAACAGTGTTCAGAATATCTATCTATAGATACGTGGTTGGTCGTAACACTGATAACAGTCACCGTACATATAGCCACAACTGATTCAGTTCGGTGAGCCCGCGGCAGCGCAGTGATCAAACTTCCGGGGACATAGTGTCTGGGCTATCTGTACAAGTGACAGGATCAGACGTACAATGCTTGGATCTTATGATAATGTGAATTCGCTTAATTCAGGCTATAAGGCGCCGATCCCACAAAGAGAGTTCTGGAGTTCCATGTTCCGAGTTCTGCATTCCGTGTTGACTATTGTGCACACAGCAAGCAGTCTAGAGTTCTGCAATATTCGCTACTGATCGCACATCATACACTTTTTTTACTTTCAAAGGCCCCACATAGCTTACAGTCAACGCGGAATGCAGAACTCGGAACGCGGAACTCTAGAACTCTTCTCTGTAGGATAGGCGCCTAACGTAAGACTGAACAATTTTATTAAAGCTTCCGCAAAAGCACTCAAATAGTAATTTACTCTAAATCCAATCTAGAATGCGTCGCGTTCAGGTGGGATGTTGGGAATACTGCAATTGCTCGACAAACGTGGAATAGCTATACCTATTTTGGTTTCAGTCCGGCGTCTGCTGACCGCACACAACGAAGCTTACGCAAATGCTTTTCGCAATCACTTTATACATATACTACCTTTCTGCCCCCCGGGGTTTATTCGCCATTTTCCTATATTATTCCCTTTAAGGTTACAAGATTTTAGCTTGATATTACAGTTAGTCTCCGAGTAAATGACGGATAGACGGATGGACAGTTTGACTATGGGCTAAAAACGACATATTGGCAATATCATCTTTTTTGTGTAATTTTGATAACACAACTGAAGTGTATTAGTAATATTTATATCTTAAAAACTAGAATAGTGAGTTATTATCTATATAGAATTATGATAATAAGTCGATAGGTAACTCAATCCCTCACTCGGTAAATTTGTGTATAGATGATAAGTTAGGCAGGAATACAAAAATATCTGAAGAAATTGGAGTGACCGGAAAATAAATAAATGGCAATATTATTAATGAGATTATACACAAACTATAGCGGTAATCAAATTACCGTTGTTACCAACAATAACAATATACTAATTGAGTAAAGATATCTAGTACAATTTAAGATGAAACCACGAATTTCTGGAAAAAAACTCACGGGCATTAAATCTGGCCGAAGCTCGATTTTTCACACAAAAGAGGTTTATTCAGCATTTTACAGATTTTTTTAATTTTTTCTCTACTTTATTATTAGCTTTAGCTTTTTGCACTGCATTTGTCGTCAATCGTTTCAAAGCTAAAATAGCGAGCTTGCAGCCGGTGGTGTTACTTTAAAAGTGTGTATGTTCATTTTTGCAATTCGTGATACTATCATTGCAAATAATTTTATATTTTAAACTAATAAAGATATTTGTAGAGAAGTGCTAATTACTAGCGCTCATTTAATTTAACCACGGTTGGGTTTCTGTGGCTATAAAACATTTGGGCGAGAGCAACTGTAAACAATTTCATTTAGAATACGTATCAGGGACCCAATTCTCAGCCACTCGTTCGAAATAAAGTTTGAACTCGTACTTTTTTCGAATTGAAATCAAGTTAGGCTATTCTGACAATTTCGAAGACGCCATTTTCTCTCATTTTTCGAGGGATAGCGCTCGAGCTGCTTCGACTGGTCGGGACCGTTCGAAACGTATGTCGAATGCGAACTATTAAACGTCAAACAGTTAGGTTGTCATTTGGAAACGTAATGACAGATAAGCCTAAAGATTTTGGATTCGAAGGCTAGTTCGAGGGAAGTGAGAATTGGGTACCTGGCACGAAAAAAAAAATATATATATTGCGAGTGCCGATACATGAGATTTTTTTCTACTTTCACGTGGTATTTCCTAGTTTACCATGAAAGTAACAATTTCATGCTCGACACAATCTACAAAGGCTGGGTCAGCTGGTCAGTTGGACAGTAACTGTCCTTGCACTATCCGTTGACTACTGGGCCAGGTTTTAACCTATTTACGTCCATCGTATTAAAGCTATTTCTAATAACCTATTTTCCAACATCTCACATCTTCCATTTATCATTACGTACGTCTTTATAGTGTATAAGTTATCTTATATTACATCTCATAGATATATTGAAAACTAAGGTAAGTTAAGGTAAGTTAAGTTAAGTTAAGGTAAGGTAAGTTAAGGTAAGGTAAGGATCGAGGAAAAAAATATTAAGATTATCAAAAAATATAAGACACGTATTTTTAGGGTACGGAACCAAAAAGGAACCCTTGTAGTGCGACTCCGTTCGTCTGTCACAGCTATTAGAATATATTCCTTATGTTTTATTTTTATTTGTTTTAAAATTTTTATTATATGTATATCGGGGGGCACGGCAGTGCCCCCGCCGAGTCGAGCGCGAAGCAAACACTGCCGTACCATCCTTTACTGGAACCATTTCGCCGCATTTTCAGGCCCCTATTTGAGAACCTCTGGATAAGACCCGAACGCAGAAATTTTCGTCATCCAGTAAGCTATAATCACATACTTAAAATCCAAAATTTCAAGTCTGTAGGTCATTTAGTTCCGAAGTTAAGCGAAAGCAAAGTTTCACATTTATGACACTCACTCACTCACTCACTCACTCACTCATGATCATCAAAATAGAACTAGTACTTCCCATAAACTCAGAGAGCTGAAATTTGGTACAGAGTTAGGGTTTAATGACCACATAAAGGAAAAACTATAAAAACTAGGATAATCGAAGATCTGGAGTACCTGGTGACCGTGATTAGAAAACACAAGAGCCCAACCAAACTATTAGAGACGACATACCGCCTTTACAAAAAATATTCAACTTGGTGGGCCGCTTCATTTTCTACAAAAAGAAGTGAAATCCCATCAAAAACATTCTGTAAAAAACTAGCCAAGTCTCGTTGGAGCTGCTTGTTTATCTCTAAAAAGTAATGAAATCTAGACAAAGTCGTGCCAAGTCTAAGGTTCCTTACTGCGATTTCTTTATTATTATAGTTAATGTTGTGTGACTTGGCCGTTGAAGGGAACACAAGGGTACAAAACCAGGTGTTCCATGACACCATTGCACCAATCTGTACTTATACCCACTAAAGTATAAAGAATGTTCAACGGCCAAGTCAAACAACATTAATAATAAAGAAATCGCAGTAAGGAACATTAGACTTGGCACGACTTTGTCTAGATTTCATTACTTTTTAGAGATAAACAAGCAGCTCCAACGAGACTTGGCTAGTTTTTTACAGAATGTTTTTGATGGGATTTTTTATATTCCTAAATATTAATTTTTCAAAATTTAAGTATATATTTTTATTTTCTCTGCAATGGGGAACCGAAATTTCACATTAGGAATGTACGTTTATGTGGGGTATCATATGAAAGGGCTTCATTTGTACATTCCAAAACAGATTTTTTCTTTTATAGTGTCGTAATTTTTGACTTATGAACAATTACAAAAAAAAAACATAGAGGGACCGTATCTCCGATGTTGGTACTTGTACGATCTTAAATAATTACAGATGATAGATATTGATGTAAATATTACAGGAAAAATAGAACGATGTTTCTAAATAGCACAGTTTTTCGAAATCATTAAACTCCTTTACAACCAACTAGTTAGCGGTCCGGTTGTTAATAACAGTGATGGCCTAAATCAGTAAATATACGTACAAAGTCGGAACCCTCGTTGCGCGAGTCAGACTCAGACTCTCACTTGGCCGGCTTTTTTTTTAAAGCATATTGCGCGCTCGGAGTGATATTTGCACAGACATAAATCTCAATAGATAACGCAAGTTACGCAACCAAGCATACCACTATTTTTTTACCTACCATAATGTCACAAGAGTGTTTTAGTTAGGCTGGCATTAGAGCTATACCCATTTACTCATAAAACGTTATTCAACTAATATACTGTTTAGAATGGTCCCGTAAATAACGTCACTCTATTGTCATTGTCAAATAATGTGACATTATTTACGTGACCATTTAAACAGTATATTAGTTAAATAGCGCTTTATGAGTAAGGGGGTTTATGTGTAAATGAAGCGATACTATTTGACAGCTAAACCCCTTGCTACATATCTGGTGGACATGCAGCCTTATGCGAGATCTCTGTCCGCGCGAAACAGTTTCAAAAGAAGAGCATTGCTCTCCCTTTTGGCACAGTTTTTGGCACGCGAAATACATACACTTGCGTCATCTATTAAGATTTTTATCTGTGGATATTTGGCATTTTTGATGTTTATATGGAGGAGTGCCGAAAGGTAACTTTTATTTATTTATTCAAACTTAAATTATTAATTACACTTGGACCACTAGTAATACAAATTACCTCTCGTCCTGTGCCGTCCCGTGCATTCAAGTTCCCCGATGCGTCACAAATGCCAAATAATTAATTCACAAATTCGACCATCACATTTCTACTTCAAAGCATTCATTTCATGCACTGGTGTACGCACTTCGCTTTTCATTTTGTAATGGACGGATGGCAAACTGCAAGGGATTTATTTATTCGTAGTGTGAATTCCAATTATTGTGATTTATATGAGCTGTCGTTATACATTTTTCGTATTATTTTTTTCATTTAAATTATAATTTGCAGTTTGTTTATTTTACATTTATTAAAAGGATCATGGCGAGATTTGTACAAAAAATAAAGATTTTTAAAGACGTTGGAATGACGTTATATTTGATCCTTGGTGCCTAAGGAATAACTTGAGCCATTTAAAATATTTTTAGAACCCCGGGATTTAAATGCTAATTTCTATGGCATGCCGGCGAATCACGACTATTCGCTACCAAAACCGTTACGTTGTTGTTATGTTTTGCGGGGTTTATAAAATATTTCATGTATATTAACATGTTGCTGGTAATGTAATCTCAACATTGGAAGTGATTCAAAACCGTCTAAAATGTTTTATTTTTTTGTACAAATCCCTGTATGGAGCTCGCCATGATTCTTTGTTCAATTATTTTCTACACACTCCTCCGTGCGCGTGATAGTCTAAAAAGTTTTCGAAATATAATGATTAAATTATTGTTTGAGTTTCCCATGGAAATAAAAAACTGCGCGCCTGATATAGCACCCGTGGCACCACAGCGTAGCACGTGTAGTAACCCGAACATGAGAATAAGAAAACTGCGCGCCTACTCGTAGCACTCTGAAGTAGCACTCTTAGCACTCGTAGCACCACAGCGTAGCACTTATAGTACGTGTAGTAGTAAGCCGATCATAAAATTATTAGTAACTATTTATTTTTGTTTGAGGTTCCCAAGGAAAAAATAAAACTGCGCGCCTAAAATAGCACTCCTGGCACCACAGCGTAGCACTTATAGGAAGTGTAGTAAGCCGATCATAATGCTTGTATAAATTATTGTTTGAGGTTCCCATTGTAATAAGAAAACTGCGCGTCTACTTATAGCCCTCTGAAGTATACTCGTATATAGCACGACCGCGTAGCACTAATAGTACGCGTACCGCCGATCATAAAATTAGAGATATTACAATCATGCCTAGGCATTTAATGAGGATGTTTGACATTCATAATTTGTTAATTTGGCCAACTATAAATATCCTGGGTCACTCGACCGTCATTCATAACGTTTATCTAACAACATACAATACAATGGTTACAATACAATGTGTGAATTCCTTATATTTTTTTACACGAAGACTATCTATTTATCAAGGTGCCGAACGGTGACAGAACTAAAATCAAAAAATTTAAGTTAGAGCTGATAATATAAAAACCGCTTTTACCAAATATCAGGAATGTTACACAAACCATTATCAAAGATATGATTTATATCGGGGAACGTATTATCCACGCGCTACCCTCAAAAAAGGCTTTCTCGTTAGCCCGTTTAACCTGTGTCACGTTGTCTGCACAATTCAATTGACGTGATTTTCCACGAATGCCATATTGCCATAAAGTGTAAAATGTAAAATGGCATGTTGGATATTGCCTCAGTTATCTATATTTATCCGTTCATTGATAAATCTGCTCTATTTTTGTTCCATTGCAAATAGAAAACCTTGGCTTTTATAAAAACTCGCAATAAACTAGACAGCGGAATTCCCTATGGATTTGCACTGCTATTGATGAAGTTTATCCGGTTGTAACTTTTTATTTACTGTTCTCTTTTTTCTTGTTTATCTATGCTCCTCTAAATAGACAATATCAGTATCCGCGTCTATCTGTCTGTCCGCTTAGTTCGTCTTAGTCTGTCACTGATCAAAATAAACAAAAGTTTAAATAACCCTTACACCCTTATTACGTGAGATGGTTTAAAGTAAGTTTAGCAAAACTAGGAAGGATTTAAGAGGAAATGCTGGTGGCGTTTGTTGCATACAAACGTAATCCTCAGTTTCCTCTCTGGATAATAACACTAGAGCAATGATTATTTTACCATGCAGTCGTCCCTCGGTTGTGTTTTTCTCTATAAATTAATTATTATAAGAATTAGGAGCCTTCTAAAATCACAAAAACTTACCATTTTTAACGTCCTTGCGCATTTTTAACGCAGTTGCAAGCGTCGTTATGGCTATGGTAACCGCTTACCATCAGGCGGGCCGTGTGCTTATTCACTTGGTTATTGGTTATTTAATCGATTTTAAAAGTTTATATATTTCATTTAACACTTTGTAGAGTACTGTGTCAGAGTCGAGAAAAATCTAGTTTAGGCATTTGGAAGTAGCAGTAGCTCAGTTTGTTTTCATTTAAACTAGCTTTCCGTCCGCGGTTACACCCGCGCCCCCTTCTTTAACCCCCTTAGGAATGGTATTTCCAAAAATCCTTTCTTATAGGCTGTAAAAGGAACTAATGTAGGTAGTTATACAAACTATAGACTTAATCAAGACACGCAGTAAAATCCTCTCTTATAAACATAAAAACCCCTTTTTGCCCTGTTTGGAGTCGATTTTCGAGAAACCCAAAAACACGTGTTTCTTTATTTTCCATCCGAAGTATATAGTATTAATAACGAGTTTCAAGTTGATTGGATCGTACGGTAAGTTTCTTCTATACAAACTTTAACATCCCCTAAAACCCTTTTTAGGGGTTGTTTAAATAATGAACAACTGTTTTACAAAAAACTTAAACCGACTTCAAAGTACACTAAGAAGTAATCAATGATCCTGATCTGACAACAATGTTGCCCTACCCTTCAAATAAAAGAAGAAATTTACAAATTGGTTAATAAAAGACGGAGTTATGAGGTAACAAACATAAAAAAAGTCGGTTAAAAAACTAATAATGAGAAACTTTATAATTTATTTAGGTAACTAATCATGCTAAGATATGTTTTCATGATAAATAATATTTTTAAGATGGTAAACGGTTATGCGTTATTTATGTGTTACAAAAACTTAAACTCAACTTCCAGCTCCTCCTTACTGCATTATACCACTTCATCCGATAAAGCCGCTGATGGATAATGTTATATTTTGATATCAGCCTTTAAATATTTACATTAACGACTCCCTGGAATAATTTCAGCTTGTTTACCGGGATGAAAATATTCAGCGTACTTCCCTAGATTATAAAGCTGCCTAAAATTAATATTCAAGTAAAGATATCGTATTTTACTTTTTTCTGTGGTAAATTTTCACGCAAAATTTATATTCAGTAAAAAATTCAAGGAGTATTTTTAAAGTAGGACCTTTGTTTGGCGGCTTTTACTCATCATGACCAAAAATTATGGTTAAGAGGGTTAGTAAATACAAACAAAGTTACCAATATGTTAGTAATCAAATATAATAAAAAGAATTGATTAAAATTAGTAGACTTGGCCCCCAGTTTGAGTTATCTGGCAACTTGTACACTGTGACCAAACGGCCCGACAAGCCACGCTAACTTTCCACTCGCCCGCTCCTCTCCTTGCCCGCCATTCGCCCGCCTCTCGCCCGCCATTCCGCACTCAGAAGTGTGACCAGTAATCGCATCTGGACAGACGTGGAACGGATTGCATATCCGACGGAAATTGCGCAACGTGTATTAGAGTTCGGAAATTGCACACTTCATTACTACGAGCTATGTCTCCAATAGTGAAACAAATATTAAGCTCCGATGAAAAAATAATGTTTTGTTATACGAATATTTTACAAAATTAACAAACGTACGCCTGATGCAAAGATTTTCATACGGCATCGTGCCTCTACCCAGATGGATAGTCCGCCTTACTAAAGCATGACATTTAATATCACTCCGCTTGAGGGGCTCCTGAACAAATCGCTCTCAGTTCGTGCTGCGCACGGCTGTCACCGCGTCATACTCGCTGTACTGATAAAAAATGCCAACCAGCATATTGAAACACTGTCACAACACTTATAAAAACCAAGGAAAAACTAAAAAACTAACCTTCCATGTGTAAGTATTGCGATTTCGTCACTTTTAATTAATAATAATAGAACTTTAGGTACACATTTCAGGGAGAGAATTCGGATATGCTTCGCGGCGGCGTGAGTCACTTGCCACGAGTTCTCTGACTTAAATGTGCACCTTTTTGTGTAGTAAATAAAGTTCTATATTCTATTGCTATCGCAGCTTGCCGTCTCGTCTCGGTGTGAATTGACCGTAACTGATAGTCTAGATTTTCATAACTTAAATAATAAATCTTTGCCGTTTTCCTCGCGTTTGAATATTAAGTATTTTTCTTCATCTCCAGAACTAAGCCAAAATAGTAAATATGGTGTATTTTTTAAAACACTTTTTTGTGTGCTGTAAGCAGCGTTGCCGGACGTCCCAATTCTGGCGGGACGACCTGATTTTTTGCCCAAAATTAAATGTCCCAAGCGACAAGCGGTGAGGCCCTGTCCCGCTTTTCGGAGATTACTCGATGGTGAAATCATCGTTGATTGTAGAAATGGGAAATTGTAAAGACACCACTACACACAAATGGCACCAGCTTTCCTTTGATGCGTCTTAAACACCGCAATGGTATATAAATGTACGTTTAATATTATCTGTCATTTAGTTATTATTCCATAGACTTTATAAATTTACCCCCTTATTCATAATCGCTTTTTAAGAGGACTCAATTCGTCATACTTTTCATATAAAACCTCTGTACTTATCATGGCGTTGTTAAACATTTTTCGTTAGATGTTTTGAACAAATTAGTATCTTGTGCACTATATCTAGCCGTGTATCTAGGCGTAATTTAAAAAAAGTGTGAAACAAATTCAGTCAAAGCCTCCGAAAAACAGCGTTTTTGCCTGAACTTTGGCCATATCTAATGTGCCTATAAATTGTAAAAGTAAAGAAAACATTTAGATACCAGGCTTGCAAATGTATTGGAGATTCTAAATAACTAACTTTTTTTCACAAGCTTGTATGATTTTATGAATGCGAAATCATGAATGACGACCTAGCGAAGCGGCCGCGAGTGATCAGCGGAATTTACCGACTGATAACCGACGGCTCTGATGCTGTCTCTTTTTTCGCAGTCAAACATTACGTTGGATGAAACAACAAGCTTTTAGACTATGCTTGCGTTGAAGTTGCGCCGGCCACAGAGGGCCACCTTAACTAAATCAGTGTAATAGTGTGCCCCGTCTCACTCTTTCGATCACCAAATGTCACCTGTCAGATAAAGACGTCGGAATTTCAGCTAATCAACGTTTGATAACTTTATTATGAATAAGGGAGTAAGGTATTATTGGCGCGTTAGTTACAATGGGTTACACAGTTTCCAAAAAATATATCAATAGTTAGAACCTCCTGATTATTACGTCTTTTTTGGACGGCATAACTAAGTTTGTTTGTAAACGAATTTTATTGATTTCGAAAAAACTGTGCTAGTTAGAAACTTCTTTATAATTTTCCTGTAGTATTTACATCAATGTCTATTTACTATAATAATTTCAGATTTTAAGCTTTGCAAAATTCGGAGAAAAGGGGGGAATGGTATTATTTTTGTTATTATCATCATAAGTCAAAAACTACGCAACACAATAACATAAAAATCTGTTTTGTCTAAATAAAGTTTTTTTTGTTAATATGTTCATGACCATGGATACAAATCCTTCAATCGCATATACATTTTATTTATAATATTACTTTCATATAGTCCGCACATTTACTTTCACATTGTCCGCATGATCAGTCACCGTCCAGTCATGTTTTAGTAAAATGGTGGTCATTGTACTAAAACTTATCATGGAATTTTTGAGACAACTTGTAAAGTCACGATACACATAATTCATTTCATTTCACTTCACTGGTGCACATGGATTGATCTTTATTGGATAAAATACTCAAAATACACGAATTTTTGGAAATAAAAATGAAAATGCTACGTCACGTCACTCTGCAAGTTCCCTCCAAAAAGTCTCTAAATAAAGTTCTTTCATAATGATACCCAATTTAAACTAGTAGCCCCACTTCGGACACATATGAAAAAAAAAAAAAAAAAAAAAAAACATTTTAATTTTTCATTTGCAATACGATTGGGTAAGCAATGCTGAAATGTACCGCTGTGACAGACGGCAGACGAACAGACGGACAGATGGTACATTCGGAACCCAAAGTAACATATGATATGACGGAAAAATAATTCTGTGTAATGTTGATAAAACGCAAATTCGTGCTATGATATAATTTCCTCGTAACGGATAAAACTGTCATTCTAAAAAATTGGAAATATAGACAATATTTATGTTGCTACCGAGAAGCGTTTTAAACTCATCACTAACATAATTAACTATAAAATCAAAATCAAAAAGACATTTATTCAGTTTAGGCCCTAGTAACGCACATTGAACGTAACATTGGTACATACAGTTGAATTTACCACCGGGTGTGAATGCATCTATATGCAAACTGCTCACACTTTGCACAAGGTACACAATTACAATTCATTAACACTATCACTCTATTAATATTCTAACTCTATGAGTTAACTCATAGTAATTGTCTCTCATACTATGTTACCAAGTAATACTGGCAACATTGTTTGCATATACAACATCATTACGGTTCTCGTTGCAGGTTTCCCTCAGTTAACTACCTCGGTAGGTATGCAAAGTTTATTTATAGAAGTTTAGATGGATCATGCATGGACCACACATGGATCAAATATTTGCAAATAGTATTCTACGTTTTAACATATTTACAGTAAGCTAGCATAGCTTTATTGTCATGATTTTAATAGAAGCTAAATTAACGCAATCAAAGTGAAAAAGTTACTATGTACACACGGCTACAGATCAAGCTATACATTTCTATTATAAGCTGACCTCCCATTGTACCGAAATCCTATACAATGAGAGATCAGCTTATACTGGAAATGTATAGCTTGATCTAAAATTCAAAATTCAAAATCATTTATTCAAATAGACCTTCGCAGGCACTTATGAAAAGTCTGACTCTGATACTCTAATACCGGTTCGGAAGGTTGCATTTGCTGAGAAGAGCCGGCAATAAACGTAAAAGTAAAAGTAAATAAATAAATGGCAAACTTAAGCAGACCAGCCCCCACAAGCAGCACCTGTTCACAAGTATGACGCGTGTGGCAGCCATCGCCCTCCTCGCCATATTGGAGGGAAGTGAGCGACCCGTCACACGACGCCGCCGCAAGTCTCTTATTGTTGAGATGTAAATAAATGCAAAATATGTTTTGAACATGCACCACGTTAAATGAATAAAGTTCTTGTAGTACCTACCCGCCTAGACCTTAAAGTGAGCATGACTTACTTAAGTCTGCCTTAGAAATAAAAAAATACTAAAGGGAAAATACTAAACACACAATTTGTTATCACTGTGACTATTTACAACATTAGTATCTGTAGCCGTGTGTACGTAATAATATTTAAAAATGTGCAATATTTTACTTGCTAGTTTTATGCTTAAATATATCCGTACTATAATTTGAGTTTCTTGCCGGATTCTTTTCAGTTGTATCTCAGTGGTATTTGGAACCGGTGTAGAGTCATTTTGTTAACGTTCCTAAGTGCCTTATTAGGGCCTAAATTGAATAAATACTTTTTGAATTTTAATTCTTGACTTGGGAACCAGAATTGGGAAGTGAGCTGTGTAATGTGGCATTACTCCTAGTTGTCTAATATCAACTCGCTTTTGAGTTAGCGGAGAAAAATAATATAAAATGTTTGTCTCTCCTCGTATGTCATAATTTTGTAATATTTATAATTATAATTAATTGCCATGATTGGACCCCTGATGGCAACATGGTGGTTCAATGAACGTGCCCCTGGTCCAAAGAAGGCAACACTCCAAGATTTGGTTTTCTTCGTTTATATCATAAAGTGTAGGCCCGAATTGTTTGTGTGTTTGATTATTATAAATAAAGGCCCTACGAAATAAAAATAATGTACCGCCTTCATTTTACCTCTGATACATTTTGAGATATAAGGTCGTAAAGTTAAGGGGTCCATTCATAGCAACCTTCCCCAACTTTCTTTTATGTGCGAACGAATATTCACGACGCGCCTTATCAGTTGGGTACTACTGTACAATCACTTTAATAATATTCTCTCTCTATTAGTGATAGAGCAAGCAACATACTGCTCGACTAAAGTTTACTGCGGTGTGGATGCACCTTTACTATTTGCTGGTAGTAGCCAGGTGGGTAGGTACTACAAGAACTTTATTCATTTAACGTGGTGCATGTTCAAAACATATTTTGCATTTATTTACATCTCAACAAGAAGAGACATGATGTGATTCCACGTTTAGCCCGTGCAATCAACTTTGTGTGAGGTAAAAGTTCGTCACAGTCACACTCCATACTTCCTTTTTGTGCTTTTACCTACACACGTTCGTTAAAAGCTAACGAGACTCGGGCACCGGCAAATGTATTCAGCGTAACGAACCTTTAGAATCACTAACGTAAATTGAAATAGTTACTTTTGTAATGAATAAAGCCGGCCCGGTGCGAGTCCGACTCGCGCACCGAGGGTTCCGACCTTTCTAGGACGTATATTTATTGTTTTTGGCCATCACTGTAGTTAAAAACGGGACCTACCGGTTCGACTATTCCTGTAATATTTACACCAATGTTCAACTGTAATTTATGGTGCGTCCATGTTACGCGAACCGAGCACGAGCCGATTCGTTGCTCGCGATGTCAATAGACGTTACAACAAGCCCAACGAGCCCAACGAGCCAACAACAAGATGCCAATCCCTGTTTTTTTTTTTACCTTAACTGGATACAATAATTATTTATGTTAAAATATACACAGTAAATAGCTTAAACAAAAACTACTGTATCCCACTAGATGTGAATACAGCTTGCAAATATGAGGAGGTACTCAAATAAGTATTAAACCTTTACTTAAAAATTAAATTAATAATAAGCAAAATACAAATGACGAAAAAAAAGATACTCGAAAAAAATACACAAATTGGCAAAAAATGGTTGTTCGTGAAAAAAATGACAATCGGAGCGAAGCGGAGTCGAGCGCGAGACGAATGCTCGTCGCAAGCACGTCCACGCTACGCTAATCCGTGATCCACGTGTTCTCGGCACGTGCTCGCTTCGCGTAGCATAGACGCACCATTAGATGTTTCGAATTGTGAACTTCGAAGTTAAGGAGATAGTAGGAAACTAGCAAGAAATCGCGGAACCTGTAGATGGGAGTGATACGGTACCTCTAAAGGAGCTCTGAGACACCCTGTAGCATCCTGAAAGTTATGAAAGGTTGATAAAATACATGTTATTCACAAAATAAAAAAGGGGGGCAGTAATACAAAAAGATAAAATATTTAATTTATTTATTTTATTTTATTATCTTAGGGAAACTAACAGCTAGGTTCTTAATTACAAAGTTACAATTTTATAAATATTGAGAGCTAATTAAAAGCTTCCACACATATAATAGAGGTAAGTAGTAATAAGAATGTAGACAGGAGGAGGCACACACACAGGTGAACCATAACATCATCAATTGACATAAGTACTAGGGGATGTCATCACCAAGCACCCATAAAGCAACATCCAATATATTTTTTTTTCTTTTTGTACTAATTATAAGTATAATGCTCAAACATCAAAGAAGAAATCATTTAGCAATCGCTTAAGGCGAAGTAGTGAGATATTAAAAATATCAATGTCAATATTTCAGCTCAGGTTATTGTAACTACTGCAAGCTCTTATGATGAATTCATTCTGCCTGTAATTGCACTTAGCAAACGGAACATATAGAGGAATGGGCTGTCTAGTACTAGCAGCTGGAACACGAAGTCCCTCCTCCTCCTCCTTGCATCGTATACCTCATTGCTGAGGGCCGTGACCTTTGTGGGTTATCTTTTCACGGACTATTGCTCGCCATCTGGCTCGGTCTTCTGCTGTGTGGTTAGCATCACACACACTGGTTTCCAATGCTGCGCGTATTTGATCAGACCCCTCGGCCTCTTTCCGTCCACCTTGCCAGTAATTAACAACGAAGTCCCTATGATGTCATAATGCCCTCAGTCACAAGTAGCATCGCAGCGGATGCGGTCAGGTTTAATTACTTCTCTTCTCACGGTATGAACACAAAGGACTGTCCACTCTTCATTACTATGTAACTTATCAGCAAATCTATTGTTTATTATTCGTCTATGTAGTTCGGAGAATTCAGTCGCTCAGTTTGTGAAAAGTGTGGAGCTTGGTATACATTCTAGTGTTTATTCTGGTCGATGAAGACCTATCTGCCAAGCAAAATTTTTTATAATCATAAATTCAATAATTAGCATAAAGCATAATACAGCTGAAGTGCTCGTGTTGTAGCATGATTAGCCGTTCTTAATCGATCGGCATTTTTAATAATCTCAATATGCTAATAAAGGTTTCTGGTTTCTGGACCGCCCGATTTCCCACCTGATCTATTATAACCTTGTAGATGGTGGCGAAATTTTCCTTCTTATTCTAATGATACTGTAGCAGTTTTTCATTTGACGTTGACGTTGACGTTGACGTTGTGTAAAAATGAAACCTAGCTAGATCGATTTATCGCCCCCGAAATCCTATGCATTCAAAATTTCATGAAAATCGTTGGAGCCGTTTCCGAGATTCAGATTATATATATACATATATACAACAATTGCTCGTTTGAAAGTATTGGATTCATTTGTCGGCTGTTGTGTACTTCACAACGTGTAGTGGAGCACCATCTTGTTGGAAATAGACTTGACTTGACTTTGCCAATGATAGGTTATCCAAAACACCTGTTACTTTATCGTTGTAAACTGTTGAGATGTACAATACCTTGGTAAATCTCCGACCATTACCACTGATTCGATATGAGACCGAACCCGATTATTACTTTCGGAAAATTGCGGATCATCTCGTGCCAAATAATGACAATACGTCTGTTGGTTTAACAGAGTTTGAGAAATTATTTGAGAAATTGCTTTCATCAGACGTGAATGTTCTTAAAAAAGAATGTTCTTATCTGTGCTTCCTTTAAGCTATCTGCAGAATTCAAGCCTTCGGATATTATATCACCTTAAGCTTTACAAGCTTGTAAAACTAGTCCCTGGCGGTAGCATTTGTATACGTATTTTTTCCATATATGGTATTTCAAATCGAGCATTTCCGTGCTTTGGAAGGCACGTAAAGCCGTTGGTTATGTGTGGGACATTATAGGCTGATGATGATGATGATGATGATGATGATGGTAATACAGCTTAATTCTGAATCCATATGCTAGTAAAAACTATTTCAGGAGTTAGAAAGAAAAGAATTTACCTCCATAGTTTTACTGATAACAGTACTCATTCTTGTTCTTGTGTAATACTAAGGTTATGTAAAATCTAAGCCTCTAAGGACCTACGATTTATTGTACTTAGTACCTCGTAGCGGTTTTCCTAGCCTACAAACGCTTGCAACACTAGAGGTTTAAATCGCACGCGCATTTCCAATCCCGCAAATATCTCTACACCTATTTTTAAGAAATCCACTATCAAGTACTGGCCACTATCTGCGCGTCCGCGCGGCGGTAGATACTTCGAAAGTGCAAGACCGTGTTTGTTCCAATTTGTGAGGAAACGATAATCCTTAAGAGTCCCGGCCTCCGACACGTATTGATGTACCCGGGGTTGGTGTGCACACTTAGCCTATTAGGGATCTGGTTCTCAAATGCCACTCAGCCCGAACTCGCAGTAGATGCCGGCAAACTTACTACTACAAAGTACACCTCTTAGGCGCCGATCTCACTGAAAAGAGTTGTTCCGAGTTCCGAGTTCTGCATTCTGCGTTAATTGTAAGCTATGTGGCGCCTTTGAAGTAAATAAGTGTATGATGTGTGATCAGTAGCGAATATTGCAGAACTCTAGAACTCTAGACTGCTTGCTGTATGCACAATAGTCAAAACGGAATGCAGAACTCGGAACTCGGAACTCTAGAACTCTTTCTGTGGGATAGGCACCTAAATATTTATTACCTCTTTTGTTTTATCAATTAATATCGATTGGCGTAAGTGTTCCCTTGAGAAAAATCCTGATCTCCTTAAATTTGCTGTTTACTTAATCACTCATATTTTTGTACCACCCCTATTCTAATAAGACTCTGTTCAGCTCAGTAAACGCTACTTTACTGAGCTATAGAATACCAGAATGAGAGACAGCTTTTTCATGTTAAAAAGGATCCAAAACAACACTGTGGCGATGCAAATAGCCTTTTCGTAATGCGAGACGCGTGATTCAAAAGTGCCCATCGATTTGTAAATCAACGTCCGCGCCCCCTTCATTTTATCCAGTCCCAACGCTCACCACACACGAGCGACTCTCTTGGACGACAGGCACTCACTTATTTAGTCGATAGGAAGCACTTTCCATCTCTTAATTGAAACAAAGTTGCTCTTTTTATGCACTTAGTTCTTTTAAACTATGCATTAGACTTTAATTCGGTTTCTATACAATATATTTTCCTCGAGAAGGTTTACAAATAAATCATATCTTAAAATAAATTAAACTTTTGGATATGTTATATGCGAGAAAAAGCCGCGGTACAAATATTAGTTACTTATTTAATTATTCAAGCCTTTTTTTTTACAGTTTATAGGCCTGTGTTTGACCGCAATCTCACCATGGTATGTGATGATGTGGCCGAAGGCGGTAAGCACACAAAGCCTAGAAGGAACTGGCTCTCAAGTGCAGCTATCGGAACACACCGAAAGGTGCTTGGCGACAGATTTTCAACATGAGGGTGGTAGCCAGCCAGGCGGGTACTACAAAGTACCCTACCACCGTGCTATGGTTTCCTCACGATGTTTTCCTTCACCGAAAGCTCAAGCTCATTGTAGGATTCGAACCCGGGACCTTCGCCTCGGTATCCGACATCACTACCACTGAGCTATCATCGCCTAAAAGTCTGTTTTGGATGACCAAAAAAAATTACTAATAAATCGCTCAAGCGACAGGATAGTTGCCCGTGCCCAACTAGCCTCTATTTGAAGCCACCTTGTGATACTTGGGAATGCCTCGGCCATCGGTTATTTGAAATGCCAAAGGAAACATGTTTAAATATTTGATGCGCAAAACTCATCGGCTGCTCATGAAAATATGTTGCCGTTCAATTCTGCTTCGGAAATTTACATGCATTTTCAAGAAATGTCATCTCTTTATACCTTTCTTGGGACGCTCCGTAGTATGGTATTTTCTAGTGTGTAAATAAATAAGGTTTCTTGAATGCGGGCGCCGTTAAATGTCAAATTCATTTTTATTATATGTTATTATAGGAGCAATAGAAATACACATTCTGTGAAAAATTTCAACTGTCTACCTATTATGGTTAATGAGATACAGCCCACTGACAAACAGACGGACGTATGAACGGAGAGCGGAGGCTCAGTACCTAATAGGGTCCCTTTGGCAAACTTTGGTACCTTTTGGGTACGGAACCCTAAAAATCAGGGCATAACATTTAATTTTTCAACAACAGAATTGAATCTCTACAACTCTACTCGTACAATCTCTGAACACAATACGACTATCACGATACCTATTTCAGTACCAGTTGATTGATAATATACCTGGTCTAAATCCAAATGTGGTATAATATCTAATATATCAACTACAGTACATAATCTAAACGTCCGAAATACAATTATTTTATTCAGTATAAAATACTTCGTTAGGTATGAATTTCTTTTTTAAATGTATCAAGCAAGTGTTGTAATTATAAACGCTCCTGTCCTTCATTTTGTAATTGCGCGCCATAAAACTTGCAATAAATTTATAAAATCCCACAGGTTAACTGAATACGCAGTCTATACATCATTATATCGGAACGTTTCGTGGCTAATAAGTACGGAAATGTTACCGTCTTATTTCCTGAAGAAGAATCCGGTTGTAGAGTGCCTAGCTTGTGTAAATTGTTTCCCCGAGTCTCGTTCCAGCGGTCCGCTACATTGTGATGCGAATATAATACAAAGAGCGAATTATTCACACTTTCGAATGAACTGAAATTAAATAACTATGCAAAGGGAATGAATATCCAAATAATTTATCGCACGCTTTAGAGGATTGCTTAATAAACGTTGATAATATAATTTATCTATATTTATACTAATACTAGCTGCCCAGCGCGACTTCGTTCGCGTGGTGGTACCCTACCCTACCCTATCTAAACCATCCAGGGCGTCACCCAAACGCATACAAAAAAATTCAACTGCACGTGTGTTTGTCACTGAACTCCTCTTAAAAGTCTGGACCGATTTGAATGAATTTTTTTGTATGCATTTGTGTGGCGCCCTGGATGATTTATATTCACAAATTGCCACACATATTGACGTATATACGCGTATATACGTTTTTATACACATATTGACTTATTAGATTTTGATATAAAATACTTTTCATCCATTAAACAGATGGGTGAAGGTCTATGTTAAATCAGATCCTCTACTGTAAATAGATATAATTACCGAAATGTAAACTATACTGCGTTATATTTTCTCTATAATATCGACCACAGACATATAATCATGTCTGTGGTATCGACCGACTTAGATTTGCACTAATATGGGAGTCAATTTTGAAAGGTTTGATAATTTGTGTACGGTGGCAATTTTTTTGGATATCTCACCTCCTTTACTTATGATCTAACTATCCCAATGTGCTATAAATTTCAAATGGCAGACATCCCCCTCCCTGCTAGATCCTACATACCTACACTCATCCTACACTCGGTAAAAACCCAATACCATTAGCTGAAATAGTGGCTAAGTTATCTTGGAAACGGTCTATATTTCATGAAAACGAGACTACTCCGATTAAACCAGCTATCCGGCATTGAAAAAAAAAACCGGATTGAAATTGGTCCAGGTTTTGGAGCTAAATTATGAACGATTCGTTTTAAATCGACTAAATACTTTGATAATACTGGGAAAAAGTTAATAACTTACTAATACTACTAATACTTAAAGAATAAAACAAAACAGATTTTTTTGTGTACCTCAATATACACCATTTCAAAAATGGATTATTTTGTATCCACCATCTTATATCTTGTTGCTTTAGAAATCAATACTCAATTATGCCAACCAAGAATGAATAAAACAACCAAAAACACTACAGTATAAATTAATAGTTTTCCTTGCACAGATTCCACGGCAGTAGATTTAAACTGTAAATCGCTTTATGTTTTGTCCTCTTTACACATTGTACCTTTTGTGACCTATAATCGGCTTTCAGTCTGCGACGTGGCTGGGATGCGGCGAGGCCGTGGCGCGATTGTGCCGCGGCTGTGGCGTGTCAAAGTAGAATGTTAACCTGATGCGATTTAACAATTTCAAAGCTGTGCACTTTCTATACAATAAGAAATGTTATTAACTGCATTTCTGTCTACAAATATTAGATAAGTAACTATTATTTCAAGTAATGTGGTGTCTATTTTTTAGTATTATATTTAAAAAATAATAATTAGCCGTTTACCTGTTTAATTATTCACAACATCTTTAAAAAAACTATTTAGTACTAATAAAAGTAACGAAAATACTGATTCATATTGTAGTTTCGGTCATGTATGGTAACCGAGGTCTGTCTCGCATGTACACACGGCTACAGATCAAGCTATACATTTCCAGTATAAGCTGACCTCGCATTGTATAGGATTTCCGTACAATGGGAGGTCAGCTTATACTAGAAATGTATAGCTTGATCTGTAGCCGTGTGTACGGCTGTTTCATTTGATCACTAATTCACATAATTGGACTGTTTTACAAAAACCTTAAACTGACTTCAAAGTACACTAAGAAGTAATCAAATCCTGATCTGATGACAATGGGACCAAACGGGAAGCGTACCCTTTCAAATAAAAAAAGAATTTTCCAAATCGGTTAATAAATGACGGAGTTATGAGGTAATAAACATAAAAAAAAAAAAAAAAAACATACATTCGAATTGAGAACCTCCTCCTTTTTTTGAAGTCGGTTAAAAAGACGAGCTAGCTAAAAGTAGTAGCCAATACGAAGCCTTATAATGGGGCTATCAAGGCTATATTTGCTCGAACACACCTTGAAAATATTTTATAAACTCCGCTATTTAAATTCCACAATAAAAATGAAACCTTCTGGTCACTTTTGACCGTGTAATATTTAAATTGAATTCCATATTTTCATTCCTGGATACTAAAAATATTTCAAATGCCTCAAGTTCCTCGGCATTGCACCATCTCTAAACATTATTTTTACCTTCCCCTGCCGTGTGTCGTACAAAATAAAATGTTATTTTCTATTTTCACGATAAAGAGCGCTCTCTACGTAAATGCAACGACACGTTGCACTGTAGCTATTAGCTCAGAAAATAAAATTTCACTTACATTGAAAAGTGTTACATATTTGATCCGATTTATCGATTCCTGGAATCATTCCCCAGGTTCTAGATGCTGGTAGCTTACAGTTGAGTATTCTCCATTCGAGATGAATTTAATATGCTAGAATCGAGCATAGTGTATTTATATTAGCAAATAATCTGCGTGCTTTCAGTATCATGAAATTGAAAAATAGGTAGGAAATAGCGATGGAAATATTACATTTCAACCTTCAGTTAAAATATCGCTGAATTTTATTCGCAGGTAATTTTCACACGTTTTCCAGTGTAGTTTAAATATGTAGGTAATTCTCTAGTTATTTTTTTCGTGAAATAATTATGAACTCTAATTTAGTATTTCCGAGAATTTTAATGGTTGCATATCGGATGTGAAAACAAACTCTGTATCTGTGAAGCAGCTTATTTTAAACCTTAACCCCCTTATTACAAAACATGGTTTAAAGTAAAACCAGGTTTTAAAATAGCCTCGTCTCTTTTTTATTATATGACGTTAGAAAGTGACCGAATGACAGTAAAACCTGGTTCTGCTTTAAACCACGTTTTATAATAAGGGGAAAAAAGTTTAATGAAGTACCTTGCGGCAACGTATATCAAAATGGACTATTAATCATTCGAAAATAATTTATTTTATTTAATGAAGATGTGTACAGTAGTACCCAATTGATATGGCGCGATGGCGAATCTTCGTTCGCACAGAAAAAAAAATATGGCCCCGAAGATTAACGAAAGAATGCTTAAACTTACAATCAACCTTAGATCACTACTAAAAGGTTCATAATATACTGCAGCTGTTTCCGTCTCACTCGCGCGTGAGGCCCCTCCGCACGGCGCGCGCTAACATGGCCGCAGCTGCCGACCAATAGCGTTTCCCGCGCATTGAAAATGTATCTTCTGCGCAGGTACATCGGTAAGCCATATCAGTTGGGTACTACTGTAACCCAATCGTCTCACTAAATCAAATATTTCAAACAACAATGACAATTATTACGTTATATAGTCACATCGTTATCACAAGTTGAGAAACATGGTCTTATAGATTGATTTGAATGTGTGCGTAGTTTTAATAGCGGTTTGAACGGAGATAGCAAACTTCTATAATCTTGTTGCAGGCGTGTTAAATTAAGTTATCTAGTTAAGGCTTAGAGCATACTGCGCTGTGTACACCTCGTGAAGTTCAAATAAAGTTACAGGTGTAGTTAGCACGTTGCGGTAACCGCAGCGCAGCGTGCAATGCATCTGCGACAGCGGGAACGGAAATTCAATGGAGAATTAAAAATGGAACTTATTTTAGATTGAAATGGTTTTTTTACTAGGGACTGCATACTTGTGATCTTTGTGGTGCAGATTTATTGTAATTGTTAACATATTTGTCGTGTTTATAGAGTTCTGAACTAAAGGTAAAAAAGGAACCCTAATGGTGCCACTCCATTCGTCTGTCTGTTCGTCTGTCACAGTGGTATATTTCGGCAACCACTAATGCTATGGTTTTGAAATTTGGAATAGTTTTTTTTAATTTATTGCATTTATTTATATTTTTCCTTTCTTTTCAAAAGGGGCGAATGGGGGAACAAAAATTCAAAGTAGTTTAAATGGGGTATCAAATGAAGGGGCTTCGAACAGGTATTGATTTTCTTTTAAAATTTATGAAAAATTACAAAATATACTCCTCACCCACCTATCTCCGAAGTTTGTAAAGCACAGTTTTTCGAAATCATAAATAAATCAAACAATATGTTTGTTGGTCATGTCACACCGGTTTTTATCTCACTAAAGAGTCGCCTGTATAAAACAACAGTCTTGCACAATAAAATGTAGCCGTTGATTACATTGTGTCAAGTGTAGCAAGTGCTCTTTTTAAATAATCTCGGATATACTTCCGTACATATCGCAAGGCCACAGATCTCACTCGGCTTAAATAAAAATTGCGAGTTATTTTTATATTCTTTTGCTATGCGAACGTTTGCTCAGCGGACTTAACATTTTTATTTAGGTACATATTCATAGCAGAGCTTGGTGTGATCCAAACACTTTTATAATTTGTTTTGCACTTTGCTGGGACGTAAATATTTTCAAGTTACATATTTGCCTGGTGTTTTACGTCTCTATTGAATAGCAGTTCTATTTTATAAGATTTTTTACGTAGTTCAATATTTGAGCTATTTGATGCAAAATTGAAATTTCTTGCTACAAATTGATTGCTGTGGAATAGCGGAGTTTTTTGTCATATTAAAGAGTATTTGAAGAGTTAAACGTTCACTTCTAGATTGATATTACAAATTGGAATCGCCGCAAGTGGTTAAGTATGAGCCGAACTTTGTAAGAGGGTTCCGTTTTATTCTGTGTTTTAGACATTGAGCTAATATTACTACGTATAGAGAAGACGCAACACATCACAACTATGTTCCGTTCACACTTGTTGTTGTAGAACGATGAACGAAACGCGTAAGCTCCGTGAAAATCACGGTGTTTGCGAGAAAATATTCCTAAAAGCGTCCTGTAGCGCTACGTGTTTCTACTGTCTGCTTAGACGACTAATTATTGTTTCAGCGCTAAAGAGAACTATAGTTGACTCAAAAAAAATGGGATACAACCTTTGCTTATGATAGCTTCTCTATACGTAGTAATAATAGCTCAATGGTTTAAGACAGGATTTTCATTTAGTCAATATATATAAAAATCAATGCCACTTTTCGTTGTAATTTATAACTCAAGAACGGGCTCACCTATCCAAACCAAATGTTTAGGCTTTGTTCGGACTATTTAGTAGATGGTTTATGTGAAGTTTGCACAAAATCGGTCGAGCGGTTCTTCATTTATCACATTTTTTGTAACAAATGATTTAACTCCCGGGATGGTTTAGATAGAGTAGGATAGGTTAGGGTAGGGTAGGGTAGGGTAGGGTAGGGTAGCACCACGCGAACGAAGTCGCGCCGGGCAGCTAGTTATCATATAAAACCATGTGTGAAGCTTTATATAAAGGGTCCGCAGTTTCAGAGATAAGAGCCGCCTAATTTGGGTATATTTTTTGTATATTTACCATAACGCCTATGAAATCTATTTAAAATATCTTATATGCTCTCCAAAATTAACTCCCAAAATCTAAAATCGTTTATTTATGCTGTCTGTGGTTGGATTGTACCAAAATTTTTTTTTTTTTGTTTTTTCTGTTTATAGGCCTGTGTTTGACTGCAATCTCACCATGGTAAGTGATGATGCGGCCGAAAGTGGTAAGCACACAAAGCCTAGAAGGAACTGGCTCTCAAGTGCAGCTGTCGGAACACACCGAAAGGTGCTTGGCGACAGATTTTCAACTTAAGGGTGGTAGCCAGCCAGGCGGGTACTACAAAGTACCCTACCACCGTGCTTTGGTTTCCTCACGATGTTTTCCTTCACCGAAAGCTCAAGCTCATTGTAGGATTCGAAACCGGGACCTTCGTCTCGGTATCCGACGTCACTACCACTGAGCTATCATCGCCTTAAAATTCAATATAATAAGAAATAATACAACGATAAAAACATTCCATATTCCTTTTTGCATTTTTATTAATTCATGCTATAATTAGGACTATTTATAAGGCTGAAGAGTTTGTATGTTTGAACATGCTAATCTTAGAAACTACAATTTAACAAAATTCTATTTTTATACGTTACAAAACCCATGATATCATGCATGTAAACATATAATCCAAAATATAAGCGGGGTAATACTGCGACACTTAGCTAGGTAAATAGGTATATTTTATTTTTATAGTAAACCATAAACTATGAATAAAACACATAATTTAATTTGCATACACATATCGTATTCAAATCATAAATGAATTAATGCATTTATAAATGAACTCCATAATTTCGAATGTAGAGATGCACAGATGAAATTGAACTCACATAATTAAAATAATTAACACACACCTATACAATTAATAATCGTCAACTATCGGTCATTCGAATCAAATTATACTCGACTACAGAATCAATTTATTGGTGTACCTACTATGAAACGCGAAATACAAAATTTCAGATCTCATGTAGAGCCAAGCTATAACTCTACACGCCCTAATCACAAACTCTACACCTTAGTCAAAATATGTGGCTTGACCGTTTCGCTACCGTCACATGGACGTAAGGTGAAAAATGTATTCACTGTCCATTACTTTTCTGTTATAGAATAGTTCTTGTAGTAGCGAAACGGCCAAGCCACATATTTTGATTCAGGTGTGGAGTTTGTGAAGTTAGGGCTTGTAGAGTTAGGGCGTGTAGATAAGCAGATGGGGGTTGGCTAGATACGGCAAGTAGATGCATTTTAGTTCTAACTAGCGACCCATCCCGGCTTCGCACGGATAGCAGAGTAGTTTTATCCGCGCGGCAAAACTTCTTCCATCTTCTACAATTTTTTCAGCCAATTTACACACAACCTTAATGAATTATACATCGTCATGAGTATTCGAAAATCGTATTAAAATTCGTTCAATTTTTTTTAGGTGTTCGCGTTACAGTCAGACAGACGTGGTGGGGACTTTGTTCTATAATAATGCAAGGATGGACTCTCTGTCATTATTGGGGATTAGGGAGGTCGCCCCGGACGACTCTATAGCGATTCGGTAGCGAGCAATATAATCGCAAAAAGACGCGATGCTGTCGCGATGGTAACAGTGGTCGTACCCTCCCCACGTAACCATGTTGACCACTCGATTACAGCATTGCAAAGAGTTGTCGTGGGTGACCTCACTTATGTCATACATAAAAACTTAAGTTGACAGATAAAATATGAGGAATAAATCCATAAAAACACCACAAATCACTATATGTCGATCGTTTGCGAATATCGACGATTAAGCTCGAGGCGCGAATCGGTTGACAGAGCGGGGTGGACAACAGTACTACAGTCCCGCAAACTTATCTAGCCCGACGAGAGAGTCGAGAGACCTATTCCTTGAATTTCAAACGTTACTTCCTAATCAGGTAGTAATTAGTCATATTTTATGATGATAATAGTACCGTGTGTTGCAGAAATGGACTACTCGTATGAAGAGGAGGAATCTAGCGATGTAGACAGGGAACTGCGACCGGTGTCCCGCAGGACCGCCAAGCACATCGCCGCCGGTGAGGAGCGGCCGCGAACCAACTCCAGCCAGCAGACTACACCCACTGAGGGTAAGTGGAATAGAATTTATCTATTTGATAGCTTTTCAGATAGCTATACGTGGACTAAATAAATTAACGTCGTTATTGTTAAAATACAAGTATATCACACATTTTGATTGAAATCGAGTGATAAAATCGAATAAAAATAGTGCGGCAAGGAGCTGTTGTCAAAACTGACAACAGGGTCAATTTAGTAGATTCAACAAAAAACATACATTTCGAAAATTCTTCGGGATAAATTACATGATCTCATGTATACGTCTATGTCGTAGTGCTATTACTTATTTTTGTATAATAAATTAATATTCAATAGCAGTGTACTCGCCATCGTGGGAACTTTTTTAACAAATAAAGTGTGGCTCTCGGCGTGCGAACCTAAAATGTGATATATTTGGTTTTATTTTCATGAACTGTTATTCAAATTTCAAGTTAATCAAAGAGTAGAATTCTTTGTTACTAAAACAAACCTAAATAACTAAACAACAGTTAACGTTTCAGCAGTATACAGTTTTTGTTTAGTAAATATGGTGATATTAAAAATGCGAAGCGAATCGCTGCATTCGATTTCTTTAAAAAAGTCTTGTTTCCTCTGATACTCTATGAAACAGAAAACATAAGTGGGGAACTGTAATATTAAAATAGATAATCTAATTTTACAGCGACCTGATTAGTTATTGTGTGTGATCTAGTCTACATCAACCCTACTGCGCTAAATAGGTAACACAAAGAAGGCCGTAAACGCTTCGCTTGCACACTGCACTGTCTCAAGCTTTAGTCTGAATGATAGAAAAAAAAACACCTGTTTTTTATAATCATAACCTTTTTGCTCGCGTAAAAGCCTATATAGTATGGAAGCAACATTCTTTACATGCGTTCTTCATTGTTTCTTCGGAATTAAAGTTTATAACTTGTAAAAAGTTATCCAAACTCTGAAAAAAGTGAAATGAGTTGTAGCTGGTGACCTATCTATTTTGTGACGACCGTTACCGTCCATTTCATCCATTTTACATGTAAGTATGTCTAGAAATCGCCGAGCGAGCCGAACTAACTGCGTTAGGTTGATTGAAAGTTTGCTTCCGCACGGAGTCAACAGTTCATCAGTGGAACACAATCATTTAGCGATGCCGCCGACAAATTGAAGCGTAATTGAAGCTTGTTTTGACATTTCTCCATTTACTATTTGACTTTTGACTATTACGACTTTATAAAACGCTAACTAAAACACATTTTAAATTGTCACTTAATTATTGATCACATTACTGTCATTGTCATACGAAGTTTTTTTTAATTTTTTATTTGTTTATGACCATGGATGCAAAGTCCTTCAGTCGCGTACATTTTATTTATAATATCACTTTCATATAGTCCGCACATTAACTTTGTACTATAACTTTTCACGAACTTTTTGAGACAACTTGTAAAGTCACGATACACATAATTTATTTCATTTTACTTCACTGATGCACATGAATTGATCTTTATTGAATAAAATACCACCGATAATATGCAATAAAACTCAAAATACACGAATTTATGAAAATAAAAATGAAAACACAACGTCACTGCAAGTTCCCGCCAAAAATTGCTCATACGATGTTGTTATACAGTGTTACAAGCTCGTATTAACCTTAATCTACCACAGACAATTAATTTAATACGTCTAGTAACTTCGTAGATAAACACGAACATTATTAAGCTCTTCTCTCCAAATGTACTTAGAATTAGTCTGAATTACAGGTGTGTACATTGTGTAGTTTCCTTGTTCCTAGCATTAGTTGATAAGCTTTGTAAATGTGCATCCATGACTATTGTCAGTATCATAGTGGAGAATCAAATACCACGGTAACGGTCATTTATATAGAATAGAATATTACCAAAAAATTTAGTAAATTAAAATACCTACTACAAAATAATTAGGCAGAAAAAGAGATGGATGGATTGTGTGAAATATGATACAGGTAAGAAAGGAGTGGATGCTGATGGATAGAGGAGACGAATGGAAGAAGCGTACATATTGTGCGGACCGTGATTGGGAAGAGGGCAGCGATGATGAAATAAACTAAATAATTATTTTACTGTTTGAATTTGAATTTGTTAATTTATAAATTAATACCACGGTAATGTTATCTAAACATTACCGTGTTAATATTGGGAACTAAATATTTGCCATGTTACCCTCTGTACGTGTGAATACTGAGCTTCAATGACCTAGATACACGAAGTCTGAGACTAACTCTTCCTCATGTGGACTTTGCAACTTTGCATAGCAACTTTGTTAAGTGGCGAGAGATTCCTTACTGTGAACTTGAATTAAAGCAAACTAACACTTGGTTTTAGCTGTATTATTATTGGAGAAATAAATAATATTATGATTGAAGAACTATTACTATTACCTGTACAATTTATATCAAAACTAAAACAGGTTTTTCCTTTAGAAAATCCTCATAGGATACCTGATCGCCCGGGGCGGAGAGCCTAGTTTATTTCGGACTTCTACCGTTTAAACCCCTACGATGGTCGCGGACTGTAGAGGGGGTGGGTTCTCATGCAGATCGACTAGCATACACCTCTACGAGCGACTCTCAAATAGCTCATCCCGGAAGAATTGTGCTACCACTCCCAGCACCCTCACTGCGCTATCGCACGATGAGTCTTGGCCACATCGACCCAACGTCCTCATTGGAGTCACTCCTGGTTGTTGAAGCCCATGGCCCCATAGGACCGTTTAGCCTTTTACGTCAGGTAGGGGAACACCGTAGCTGCTATTCTATGCAAAAAGAGCCTGTGGCAACTCTTCCCATGGGATCAGGCGGAATGTCATGTCGAAGCCCAAACATCCTTAAAATTCTTCTTCACTCATTCTCATCATCACTTATTCTCATCTTGATGAATTCCTTCAAAAAGAATCAGAAAGCGCAGCCGTTGCATTCTAGTACTATATTTAACTGTCTAGACAAGCTAGTGAACTCGTGAACTATTTGTTGTCGGCTCGAATGCAGCGCTCCGATCATTCGGATGGATCCGTCGTGTCTTCCATTTCCATTTAGTACCAATCGATGTGCCGACATCTCAGATGAATAGGGCTGTCATATCGATAAAATCAATAAACCAGGAAAAAATAACTCGAGTACTACGAAGTTCTGAGCTTCAAACCCTGCACTGTCATGGAGAATTTTTAACCGACTTCAAAAAAGGAGGAGGTTCTCAATTCGAATGTTTTTTTTTTTTATGTTTGTTGCCTCATAACTCCGTCATTTATTAACCGATTTGGAAAATTATTTTTTTATTTGAAAGGGTACACTTCCCGTTTGGTCTCATTGTCATCAGATCAGGATTTGATTACTTCTTAGTGTACTTTGAAGTCGGTTTCAGTTTTTTGTAAAACAGTCCAATTATGTTATCAATACTTATACCACTTTTTTTTTCTAAAGTATGTATTACAGAGATGTAAAAATATTACAATTATTCTCAAAACTACCTACTAAAACAATCATTTAACATATGTTGAAATCCGGATTGCATATAATACCTTGCCCGGTCAGTCCCCGGAAGCCCTTCAAACTAGGACAGATCCGGAGAAGCCTGGACGGATAGCAGTGACAACCCTACACATAAGCTTCAGTGGAAATTTCAAAGCGGGATTTTAAAGTTTATTTGATTGGATACGCTTTTAAAATATGTTCGAAAAGGAAGATGAGCACTTTGCTGACATGGACGAACCAATTTACTTATTAAGTAATTTATTCGATTAATTTATGATATTGATAAAAACAGAAAGGTAATTAACAACTCGTATGTGAGAGAATGTTATCATGTTTCCTTTACCAAAAGCTCAAAGTAATTCTAAAATAGAACCCACTACCTTTGCCACTTGACATTTGGCATTTGACGCCACAACCACTGGCTATCATAGAGTTAAAATATACAAAATAGTGCCTCCGTGAGCTGTCTCGTGAGTCTCGATAATTATATGGGATTCCCCTGTCAATTCATTCCTGATTTGAGAACCTGTTCACAAACACGAGAATCGGTTAAAAAAACGACCTGTAAAGGAGAACAGCCGGACAGACATACGAAAGCATTTTTGCCCAAACTGGAACGGAGACATAATTAAAAACATAATACTCCTTCCGGGTCAGTCGGGTAAAAACCCTGCGTATCCGTTCTTACATCACCCTAATATTATAAATCCGAAAGTTAATTATTTGTCTGTGTGTTTGTTACCTTTTCGGCTGTCGGGAGTTTCAGTCAGTTTTTATTCAACCATTTATTATGTTTAACTAAAGCCAAAATATATATAAATTTTAATGTAGTTTAAGTTTAGTTTAAAATGGTTTTCCTGTCGGTATAAAAATTATTAATGAATAAAATGAAACTAGATACGATAAATAAATTCATATTTTCAATAAGTTCATTATCTTATTTAAAGTAAAGATACAAAATGCATCTCCTAATGAACACAAAAGCTAGTTAACTCGACATACTTTTATAAAGTAATAAATTAGTGCGAGTCTAGCGGCAACAACACTTTTTTCTTTACCACGATAATAATATTATATAAAGTACTCTATGAGCACTTACCCTGGGTATTCTCGTGGTCACCGAGATAATGCATTTCTGACACCAGGAGCCCAAGTCTGCTATTACAATTGTGTTCCAATGAACTATCAGTGGTGTCAAAATTGACACATTTTACAGTTTTGGTAGTCTACTAACACAATAGCGTCATAATGGCGCCTTACACTGAAAAATATGGACTACAAGTGACTTCAAAATTTTATTTAACAGTAACACAAAATTTGACGACCAATAACAGAGTAACTTGCGAACTAAACTTACCAGTAACAAAACTAGTTTTTGTTCGTTACTAAATTATTTGATTAAATGTAACTAAAGTTAGTTTCCCGACAACAAAACGTCAACTTACATAACTAGTTTTGTAGATAATTTTTTTCAGTGTAGCTTTCCGATAATTTTCCACTGAAACTACAAACGTGCCATAATGATCTTTTATTTGGCAGTTTTGAGAGTACAAAAAATCTTTTCCTTCATAAAGAGACCATAATGAATTAGTAGACAGCGCACATCGACTCAATGATAATGGAATCGCAATAGTATCGTGTCTGTATGACATTTTAGCAGACTTGGCCTCTTGTTAATATTGGCCAAATCACGGAATCGGCTGATCCGATAATGATGGGACGCTCGCTAAACTACGCCTAAGAAAATACTGAACCATCCTATGAAAGTTTCATCGCAGTAGGTTTTTGAGAATTATTATTTTTAGTTTTTAGCATTGTGAGGAAATCATTATTACGGTTGTTAAGTAAGCACCTGACCGTTTACGATATCTGCACTTGAGAGTCAGTTTGTCTATTCTATAGAACTTAGTAAATTGCCACAATATCGCTCACCTTAGAAAAAAGCAAAACCCACCGCCCGCTACAAAAAGTCAAAATCTAGTTGTTTCGTTCTGAATTTTTACTGCAGTTCTGGAACAGCTTTGTTAAGATTTATACCACCCAGGTCTGAATGTAACGGACAAACATACATGAAACACGTCTATGCATGAAACCTGTATTTTCCTTTTCGAGACGTCGTATAAAAATTACTTTGAAAATTATTTTCAATAACTAAATATTTTCTCTTTACACAAGCGCATACCAGCTTACTCGAGGGTACTTAAAACACCTTGTTAATCTTATTACTGAGAACCTACATCTCCGCACCGAGTACTTGTTATTTTATTTACTGCACGTCTCACATTCTCTTAATTCCACTCTCATTTATTTCACAATATTTTTATTTTACAAATACTTTAAGTTTTCAACACATTTTCTCGTAAACTGAGTTTTATTTCACAGCTTATAGGTTCATAACGCAATTTAAAAAATACGTATGCATTTTGCAACTAAATAGATTTTATGTTAAAAAAAATATTACCTATTTTAGTGAATTAATTGTGTTCAAAGATTTAAAGATTCCTTCGTTACCAAAATAAACTTTGATTTGTGTTATAAATACAAACACTATTTATTTTACTTAGTTTAATTTATTTACGCCATGTTGCTAGAGATTCGACGCCGCTGAAAATACTGAGATAAAAATGATTGTGATTAAAATCAAAAGAAAAATAAATTTATGATTTTTTTATTGTTATCTTCGCATGTTTATTTAAAGTTCGTTCGTACACCTGCCCCTGTATTTTTAAGACAGCGGATATCTCACATAAATTTCTTAGTCAACGATAGAGACAAAACATAGCGATAGCGCCATTTCTTATCAGTTGAATTATCCCCGCTTTTTCATAATTTGTCATTAATACAAAATACCATCCAATGCGCCTTATTTACCGAGAGAAAATAGCAAATTTTGAAATTAAACTGCCGTCATTTTGTTAACCAATGTGCTGAGTGCAAACCTACTACTAACGTTAGTGTTTTAACTAAATATGGTCAAATTCAATTGCTGAGAAGAGCCGGCAATAAACTCAGCAATTACTCTTTTCAAAACAAGCTTAGATTCATTACATAATATTTACATTCTAATCGCACTGACAACAATTGCGTGCCCGGCGCGGCGGCAACACTACAAAGTAGACTGAAAAATAAATGGCAAACTTAAGCAGCATACACTCATGATCAGAGTGAATAAATAAATACTACCACTACATCGTTTACAAACATAGTTTATCTAGGTATAATAATATAATAAAGCGGAACACATTTTTTGTTTAGTTTAACGGGAACTATAAAAAAAAAATAGAAGAAGTGGATCGTATAAGTGACTTGGGAGTGATATTCGACTGGAAAGTCATGTTTGTACTTCATATTGAGAATGTTATTAATAGGGCTTCTAGAATGTTGGGATTTGTAATCAGAAATGTGAAAATCCTTCGATAGAGCAGACCAAAAATCATAATAAAAAATTGCCTAATGCGGAATATTGAGGAGTATTGCGGCGTAGTTTCGAGACATTATGCAGTGCACTCTCTTGGTTTGGAGGGAATTCAAAAAAGGTTCTTATGGCATTTGACATTTAGTCATGTCATGGTCAGGGTAGTAAGAAAGATCCTTATGATATAAAAAATCGATCGGTTTGGTCGCGGAAAACTTATTGATTCCATCTTCGCTTTCAAACATTAGTGAAATGAACTTGATTGTCCCAACTTATTATCTAATGTTAACTTCCGAGCTTCTGCCAGATATCTCTATAACAAGATAACACCATTACACCGGCTTTCCGTAGAACCGTTCTAGGTTTTAACTCCCCGGTAGCCAGATTATGTAGAGCACTGAACGGTTGCAGTGACGTGGTGGACATTCACGATTAATTTAAAGTTCAAATCTGCATGCACTTTAATGCACCTGTCTCATAAGACGTTCTCTGCCAACGCGGTCAGTGCTGACCGTCAGCGAAGTTTCCCTTTAGGCCTATTAAATCATAAATGTTAATATAAGATTTAGTTTGACAGCACTGCCTAACGGCCTGTAAGAACGAAACGAAAACCCTCGTAAAATCCGGTCATCACTGACTGACGCGGCTTGAACTGAAAGTATATATGTCAACCATCACTGACCGACACGGCATGGACAGCAAACTGCGTTTTTTTTCTCGGCATAGAATGTGATAAATAAACTACCAGTCGGATTCTAAAAATTCTTGAACTAATAGGAAGCTACATTATCCCCAAGTGTTAATAGATACTTTTTATCCCGGGAACGCGGGTGAAACCTTATGGTGAGTAAGTAAATAATAAGTTAAACGCATAACAGTTTTTTTTATTGTGTATATGCCTGCGTTTGACCACAATCTCACCATGGTGAGTGATGATGTGGCCTAAGGTGGTAAGCACACAAAGCCTAGAAGGAACTGGCTCTCAAGTGCAGCTGTCGGAACACACCGATAGGTGCTTGGCGACAGATTTTCAACTTGAGGGTGGTAGCCAGCCAGTTGGGCACTAGAAAGCACCCTACCACCGTGCTATGGTTTCCTCACGATGTTTTCCTCCACCGAAAGCTCAAGCTCATTGTAGGATTCGAACCCGGGACCTTCGTCTCGGTATCCGACGTCACTACCACTGAGCCATCATCATCTTTATCGCAATGCCACTTTATCGCAAGGTAGAGCTCATTCGAAGATTCAAATCTGCGACCTACACTTGGGCTTTCAACTTCGCATCATTTAATAAAAAGACGCCGGCAAATTGTATTTTCTGTGAGGACTCTAAATCGAACAACTCTGCTATTGAAGCTAAAAACACTGAATGCTATTTCCAGGAGCTATAGCGCAGCTTCCGGCTTGTAAAAGGCTTTTAATGCATAACAAATGGAAAATAAAAAAGCCACTTAAGTAAGCGAATGTTTTTGTTATATAATATAATAATTTGTCACGTTGAAAACATTTATCCCAGTTTATGTTTCGTTAAAAGAAAACGTGAATGTCGAAGTTAGCGGTGAAGTTTTCTTTTCTTCATTTCTTTAGACTTTTAATTGTAATATTTTCTAAGGTTGTCTATCAATGTTATTATATAATGATTTGAAATAAAAATGAGAAGTACGCAACATAGAGCTTTGGATAGATATTTATCTAAGTATTCAATGTATTATTCAAAAGATAGTCCATACTAATATTATAAATGCAAAAGTAACTCTGTCCGTCTGTGCTGTTACCTTACCGAATTTTCCTTTGGATTTGATTTGATTTTCTAGGCTTTTTTTCGCGTTCCGCGGAAAAAGGAAATATGCAACTTTTTATCCCAGGCTAAAAGTAGCATATGTCCTTTTCCATATAATAGGTTATCTGCATGCCAAATGTTATCGCGGCCGGTTCAGCATATTAGGCGTGAAAGCCTAACAAACAAACCAACGCAACTCACATTCGCATTTATAATAATTACAAGCTGTCTCCCGCGGTTTCACCTGCGTTCCCGAGATAAATGTAGCCTATGTCCTTCTCCATACCATAGGCTATCTGCATGCCCAGTTTCATAATGAATGGTTGAGTAGTTAAGGCGTGAAAGCGTTACAAACAAACAAACTAACTAGATTTTTTTACGATTTACTAAATAAAATAGAGGATTTGGAACACATATAGATAGTTTGGAATATCCTTAAATGTTGTCTACAAAATATTCTGTTGCCTTGATATGATTTAAAAAAAAACAACAGTATTTTTTCCGCGGCGCGGAGAAGCCTCCTTCTCTCTGGTCCAACGAGTATTCCTAGGTACTTGAAATATTTTATAAGACTAGCATAATCAAAATATTCTACATTAAAAATACGGGAAATATTTCAGGGTTCTAATAATATTTTCAATTCTCACCTTCTCTCCCGAGCGGACAGTATGCTTATATGTACGTACAGGGGTACAAAAAAAAATCTCTCAAAATCACAGCTTCCAATAACAGCTCGATCGTATAGCATACACAGTAAATGCAAATATTGCCCGGATCGAGAAATATGATACCCTGTGGAAACCACAAAATGCTAGACCTATTTTGTGCAGGCATTTCCGCAAATCCTTCTCGATACGGTAGTCGAAATATACCTCAGATTTCAGGCTACTCTCGACCACAAAGCCAGTCGAGAAATTGAACGATCAAATTCAGTTACCATAATAGTTTGATTGGAGGTGAATTTGATAGAACAATCGTAGTATACAGAATTCAAAGGCAATTATAAGCCTCTTACTAACTGAGTACAGTACCAATTTTCCTGTAAATGAACAGAGATTCATATGCTATTCAGTGCTTAATGTATGAATTGAATTCCTGTTAATTTAACATTCCCAAAATATTTTAATTCAACGAGAAATGATTGAATTATGTATCTATTCCCATTAGTAATTTATTAGTTTACCGTTGGAATCATTGAGTGCATAAAATTATTTATTCAATGTTAATTATACACATTTTGGCAATACATCAATGCAATCAAATACCATCTAATTAGGTAATTAGCAAACACCTACTATGATAAACGTGCCGGTTCGAAACGGACCGCATGCATCGGCGACACTGTCGCTGCGTCACTACTTCTTTCTCTTTCGTTCCTTATGGGACGTGTCGCTAGCTACGAAAGGTATATCATAGTCATCACCATCATCATCAGCCTATAATGTCCCACTACTGAGGGTGAAAGGGAATGGGCAATACTCCACCACGCGTGCACACTGCGGATCGGTGGAGGTAGGCTAGTGGTCAACCTACTGTTGGAATTTTTCAAGCCGCCTAGGAGGCATCCAACTAGCTTAACGACTATCACAATTAAGTGATAACCGAGATCAACGACTTTACGTGCCTTCCGAAGCACGGAAACGCTCGATTTGAAATACCACTAGGCAGTCACCCATCCAGGTACCGACCACGACGGTGTTAGCTTAACTTTGCCGATCGATTAAGAACGGCTACTCATGCTACACCACGAGCGCTTATATCATAGTAATAAATAGAAACCAGTAGTGACGCAGCGACAGTGTCGCTTGCGGCATGCGGTCGGTTTCGAACCAGCACCTTTAATTAAACCATTCAATTAAACCATAAACGCCTGCAATACACGGGGCATCACTCGGGCTTCCCCCTTCCCCAATTAACACTGGCGATCTTATACGCACAGGAACATAACATAAAGTTACTTGGTTGCCTTATTCTGTAAGATGGAGGTACTTCCCCAGTCCAGCTGCTCTTTGAGCGAATAAACGCTACGCTCTACCTCTCTTATTGTAAAGATAATAAGCTTTTTTTAAAAAGAGTAATTACTGAGTTCATTGCCGGCTCTTCTCAGCAAATGCAACCTTATTATTCGAGCCAAATTATTCATATGAATGAATTAATCTAAGAAATCTAATCGAATTAATCTCTGCTAAGTTTGTGATCATGGCATGTTAAGAATTTAATTAATGGTGGCCTCACTGCAACGCCAATGGCTTTGCCTATGGGCAATTAGCCATGGCTTCAAAGCTAATTGTCGGAACAATAATGGAAGCTGAATAGAGGTAAATCAACTAAACATAATGCATTGAAATCCATTCTGGCGCACATACCAGCGTGACATTTTGTTAGACGCATTATAAATTGTATTATGTATCAACTCGAGTATATTTCGTGCTCCAGAAGGTACCGTAAAGCTGTTGTTGACGTCACACACTGCTATCTGATCCCAAACTAAGCAGAGCTTGTAGTATGGAAACCAGATAACTGATATACCATATATACTTTTTGTTTGTAAATAGGTATATATTTAATAGACATAATTACACCCAGACTCAGGGCATACAGACATGTTCATGCACACAAATTCAAATTCAAATTCAAATTCAAATTCAAAATCATTTATTCAAATAGACCTTCGCAGGCACTTATGAAAAGTCTGACTCTAATACTCTAATACCGGTTCGGAAGGTTGCATTTGCTGAGAAGAGCCGGCAATAAACTCAGCAATTACTCTTTTCAAAACAAGCTTAGATTCATTACATAATATTTACATTCTAATCGCACTGACAACAATTGCGTGCCCCGGCGAGGCGGCAAAACTACAAAGTAGTCTGAATCTATATTTAATAAGTAAATAAATATATGGCAAACTTAAGCAGACCAGCCCCCACAAGCAGCACCTGTTCACAAGTATGACGCGTGTGGCAGCCATCGCCCTCCTCGCCATATTGGAGGGAAGTGAGCGAAATGCATGTTCTGTGTGGGAATCGTACCTATGATGCGGCATGATAGGTGTAATATTTACCAACGCTAACTGGCCCGTCAAGTACCTTTGGAAGCGTACATCATAGTACTAAATACATTTATTCTGTGCTCAAAGTATCAGTTACTATTTTGAAGGTATCGATCGCATAAATCATGAAATATAACAGCTTTTTCATCGAGGAAAATATCTTCCAAAGTTATAAGGTTACGAGACTGAAAACGTCCTTGTATTAGCTTAGACCTTGGTCACCATGGTGATGATGACGTAGTTGTTAGGGGCAATGTATATGTTTCTATAATATAGTAAGTACCCAATGAAATATCTGTGTATAGCAAGAAATATAAAGCCCGTGGAGAGCGCGTGCGGAGATACCGCACTCACCAAACATATGATATTTTACGCAAATGTTAATTTTCTTTAATTCTATTGCCAACAGACGGAGATTTATTACAAAAAACAATGAAATTCCAAAAAAGAATATAGGCGAAACGTCATCATATTACCTCTTTCTTTTTCAAAATTGAACCCATAATCTCAGCATCGCAGACCATTCCTCTTTTACGTTTGCTGTTATTTCTAATACAAATAATAATCAAAACCGATTATAAAACTCAAACAAATTATAAAAAGACCAACAGTCTTCTTTACGCCTGCCAATCAAATCGGTTCCCCCATAGCAATCGGTGAGTTGTGTTTGGAACAAAATCGTGTCGACGCGCACTCCACGGGCTTTATACTTCTTGTTGTATAGATTTAAAAAGTTAATTAAACACAAGTTGAGTAAGAAAGGCTACTATAAAGTTTCCGATTTTATAGAAAGGTACGCTCCATAGGATATTTTAACATAATTACCTATATTCAGTGCAATGTTGCGTAGTTTATCCAAAAGGCAACCGGATAGCTCGCGGTATTTGAGAAGTGTTATTAATTTATAGTAATTAATCTCACTAATATTGTAAATGCGAAAGTTTGGATGCTTGTATGTATGTTTGTTACTCCATCACGCTTCAACAACTAAACGGATTTGGATGAAATTTAGCACGCTGATAGTATATGTTCTGGATTAACACATAGGGTTTTTATCCCGGGAAAGCAATATATACCTCGGGTACGCGTGGTAAACCGCGGGACGCAACTAGTTTAATTAAGTCATTATTTTGGATTTTTATTGTAAACTAGCTTCTGCCCGCGGCTTCGCCCGCGTGGCCTACAGGAAACAAATGACATATTTTTCTTCTCAAACAAACATTATAAGCGCTCTCACTCCCTCTCAATTGAATATACAAACTATCATTATTATCATATTCAAGAAAGCAATAATGACGAAGTTCTCCGTAAAACTAAACTAATCTCTGGGATGAGAGTACTCGAAGCGTGTGTGAAAATACTTAAATAGGAGACAGCCAAAAGTGGATAATAGATAATTTATATTGATTACAACGAAACGCCTGTCAAATTCCGATGACAATACAATATTATGGTGACAGCGAGCTGAACTGAGGATGGAGACGGAAGGTAGACAAAGTATCTTCTCAGTGACTAAACATAGAATAATTAAGTCTGGACTCATTTTAATACTTTTACAGTACCAATTACGTATTTTAACCGACTTCAAAAAAAGGAGGAGGTTCTTAATTCGTTTTTTTTTATGTTTGTTTTCTCATAACTCCGTCATTTATTAACCGATTTGGAAAATAATTTTGTTTGGAAGGGTACACTTCCCGTTTCGTCTCATTGTCATGAGACGAAATGTCATCAGATCAGGATTTGATTACTTCTTAGTGTACTTTGAAGTCGCTTTATTTTTTTTGTAAAACAGTTCAAATTATATAAAAGCTTTAAAATTATCTGTTTTACTGCGTGTAAAAAACCCGCACTTATTACACACGTGTTATAAAATAGTACCTATACGATACTCTTGACTTAAGCGCACACACTTTGCACGGCGTGAAAGAGACTACTAAAGTCACACTTATAGACCAGGGTCAAAGCCTACAAAAATGGTAAAAAATGAAAAAAAATTACAGTAGGATGAAACCCATTAGAAAAGCAGGGGAATATGATCAAAATGAGAGGAAAAATAAATTACGGTCGATCCGAGTTCGGGAAGTGGGAGGGGGTGAGTTTTTAAGGGTGAAAAATGGTTTATCTTGATTTCCGGCAAAACTACAAGTCCTATAGAAAAAAGTTAAATGGCAAAGTTGTAGGCAATAAAAAGATCTACAACTTTTGTATTTGCAGATTTTTCACATAACCTCAAAATTTATGTGAAAAATTCAAAAAACCAAGTTTTTGGTTTTTTATTTATATCTTTTTCAAAAAAAATTTTTTTTCTACTAAATTTGGTGAAAACTTACCTTATTATGTCCCAAATACACTGTAATTTATTTGATTAAAAATATTTATTTTTTCGCTTCATTTTAATTTAATATCAAAAAAGCACCCTAATTTTCAATCGAAAATTCTGACGTCAAAATATCAGCTTTTTTCAAAAAGTTTGGGGGCTTTTTGTTCGTTGAAATATATACTTTCTGATGGTGTAAAGAAAAATATACATTACTATAGGAAATATTCTTAGAAAATGCTAAAAATTGAAAAAACCTCAAATTCGAAAATTTTTTTTTAATCATTATGTACAATTTTGAGGTATTTATTAAAATTTACACTTTAATTACTCAAAAAACGTAAGATTTCATGTTTTATTGATAAACGAAAAAATTACAAATTAAAATATACTTCTATAATTAACAAACAAATAAGTTAATAAAGTTAATATTTAATAAGACATCTACAATATTTTGAAAAAGTTGTAGAATCTTCTTTAAATAATATTTGTAGATGCCTATTTATTGCTGTTTTAAGATAATTTATATACCTGAGTGACCTTCGGTGAATTTAAGCCCATTGTAAGTTATTTCATTGAGAAGTGGGGACGGACCTAGGAGGGTCTGGGCCTTACTACATACCTGCTATTTCGTAGCAGCTGTAAAGACCGTTAGCCAGTATTCGAGATACAGAGTAGTGTACAACATCGTTTTTAAAAATACACGTGCAGGCTGAGTTACTCTAAGTGATTTGTGAGAAATTTACTTTATTCAAAGAATCGTTTGGAATCTACATAGCAAGGTAAATACTATCTGTATTTTAATCTATATTAATCAGCTTCAAAATAAAAATAGTAATATTTTTTTTTTATGAATAGTATGTTTAACGTAACATAACCTAAAAAATTGAAATTGAATGATATTTTAGTACAAGAATAAAAAAATAGTAATTTCGTTTATTTTATACAAACAGATTTAGCTATACTCATGATAAAACTTTGAAGGCATTATTAATTTGATTTTGTCCTTTCAGATTACCAGTATGGAAGAATCTGTTTGTATAATCTGCAATAAGTCAGACGACAAGCAAGTGTATGAAATAAAAAAAACAGCTTTGAATCGTTTAGTGGCGTCTAGCAAGAAGAGAATCGACAATAAATACAAAAAATTTGAAACTTTAACATCATGAGTATAACTAAATCTGTTTGTATAAAATAAACGAAATTACTAATTTTTTATTCTTGTACTAAAATATCATTCAATTTCAATTTTTTAGGTTATGTTACGTTAAACATACTATTCATAAAAAAAATATTACTATTTTTATTTTGAAGCTGATTAATATACATTAAAATACAGATAGTATTTACCTTGCTATGTAGATTCCAAACGATTCTTTGAATAAAGTAAATTTCTCACACATCACTTAGAGTAACTCAGCCTGCACGTGTATTTTTAAAAACGATGTTGTACACTACTCTGTATCTCGAATACTGGCTAACGGTCTTTACAGCTGCTACGAAATAGCAGGTATGTAGTAAGGCCCAGACCCTCCTAGGTCCGTCCCCACTTCTCAATGAAATAACTTACAATGGGCTTAAATTCACCGAAGGTCACTCAGGTATATAAATTATCTTAAAACAGCAATAAATAGGCATCTACAAATATTATTTAAAGAAGATTCTACAACTTTTTCAAAATATTGTAGATGTCTTATTAAATATTAACTTTATTAACTTATTTGTTTGTTAATTATAGAAGTATATTTTAATTTGTAATTTTTTCGTTTATCAATAAAACATGAAATCTTACGTTTTTTGAGTAATTAAAGTGTAAATTTTAATAAATACCTCAAAATTGTACATAATGATTAAAAAAAATTTTCGAATTTGAGGTTTTTTCAATTTTTTGCATTTTCTAAGTTATTTCCTATAGTAATGTATATTTTTCTTTACACCATCAGAAAGTAGATATTTCAACGAACAAAAAACCCCCAAACTTTTTGAAAAAAGCTGATATTTTGACGTCAGAATTTTCGATTGAAAATTAGGGTGCTTTTTTGATATTAAATTAAAATGAAGCGAAAAAATAAATATTTTTAATCAAATAAATTACAGTGTATTTGGGACATAATAAGGTAGGTTTTCACCAAATTTCGTAGAAAAAAATATTTTTTTGAAAAAGATATAAATAAAAAACCAAAAACTTGTTTTTTTGAATTTTTCACATAAATTTTGAGGTTATGTGAAAAATCTGCAAATACAAAAGTTGTAGATCTTTTTATTGCCTACAACTTTGCCATTTAACTTTTTTCCATAGGACTTGTAGTTTTGCCGGAAATCAAGATAAACCATTTTTCACCCTTAAAAACTCACCCCCTCCCACTTCCCGAACTCGGATCGACCGTAATTTATTTTTCCTTTCATTTTGATCATATTCCCCTCCTTTTCTAATGGGTTTCATCCTACTGTAATTTTTTTTGGTTTCAAAAATTATCTACCCTGGTCTATTATATCATAATATACTTTTTGGAGTTCCGTACCTCAAAAGGTAAAAAAGGAACCCTTATAGGATCAGTCTTCTGCCCGTCTGTCTGTCTGTCCGTGTGTCACCACCAATTTTCTCAGGAACGGGTGGACCTAGCAAGTTCAAATTTATACCAGATACTGAGGTCTATAGTCCCTATTATACAAAAATCTAGGTCCTGATTCAACACGATAAAAAGATATGGGTAAATTTAGATTTTCGCGAAAACTTGTAAGTACCCAAGTTTACCTTAATTTTCAACTTTTTTATTTTTCGGAATTTTCCCTTTACTTGTGCTGTAAAACCTTGCTTTTAACCAAAATTGTCAATTCCAGGTCAACCGGAAGTAGGGACCCTATAGGTTTTGGGTCGAAAACCTATATCGCTGTTCCCGTTGACCTAGAATCACGAAATTTGGCAAAAAGCAAGGTCTTAGCACAAGTAATGGGAAAATTCCGAAAAATAAAAAAGTTGAAAATTAAGGTAAATTTTGGTACTAATAAATTTTGCTTCTACGATTAGCTACTACTACGATTTTGAAATCGATCCAAAGGATACAAACAATAAAACAAAAAAATATGAATACAAATCGATAAGTTTCGAAGAAATTTCAACCCCCGTTTCACACTTTTGTGGGAAAAAATTCGAAAAATCCTTTCTTAGTGGATACTTACACTTCACAAAGAACACACGCCCTAAATTTAATGTCTCTAGGACGAGCAGTTTAGTCTGTGCATATGTCTAAATATCAGCCAGTTAATGAGTTAGTCAGGACTTTGAATTTTGGGGATGATTTTGGAAAAACTGATACACGTGTCTCATAATTTTAATTGAAGAGTATGTGTACCAATTTTAGAGTTAATCGACACCGAGAATCAATGTCAAAGACAAAGCCATTTATTCAATTAAAGCCCTTGTAGGGCGCACTTATGAAGGTCAAAGCTACTCAAGCTACTACCTGTTCGTAAGTCGGCCTTCAATTTATAGGTTAAATTTTTTTTAAAAAAATTTGGGCTATAGGATTGGCTATTTTTTTTTTTCAACATTTTGTTTTTATTTACACAATAAAGTATAATACTTAATAACAAACCAACAACTTACACACGTGATCAAACTAAATTCAAACCCCTTTTCACCCACTTAGGGGTCGAATTTCGAAAAACCTTTTCTTATTGGATACCTACACTTTACAAAGAACACATGACATGAACAAATTTCATGTCTCTAAGACCAGCGGCTGTGCGTTGATATATCAGTCAGTGAGTTCCCATACCTAACTTCATCCCGCTTTTCATATCTTCGAGGGTAGAATTATCTAAAACGCTGAGACACGTATAAATTAATTTTCAATCGTCAGCCTAAACACAAAATTTGAAGATTCTAACTTCGAAACTGACGGACTTTCATACAAACTTTCATCCCCTATTTTACCTCCTTAGAGGAGTAATTTCGAAAAACCCTTCCCTAGTGGATACCTACTCTTCCCAAAGAATACACCCTCCAAATTTCATGACTCAAGGACCAGCAGTTTAGGCTGTGCGTTGATATATCAGTCAGTCAGTCAGGACTTTGAATTTTTTTTTATTTGTTTGGTAAACAAACAGATATACAATGACAATTATTTATAGTAATAATTATAGTTAATCGCTTGGCTCGCGGTTAAAAATATAACAATGATATCAATTGTTATAATAGGATGCGCGTCCCTCGCGAGGACCAACGGGTTAATTATATATCCCACAGCGTTACCACAAATAGAAAATATAAAGACCACGGCATTCGTGGTAGTCACACGCGGTCTAAATATACATTTTAATGTACGTATTCTATGAATAGTTAACAAAATTATCACTCTTTCAACCATACTCAGAGATGTCAATTAGAAATTTGATGAAAATCAGATTATCTCGATTATCTCCACGAATTTTATATATATAGATGTGCATAAACAACTTAAATAAATAATTTTACTTTGAAACTTGAAATACCTTAAGGGTTGAAATTCCAACAATACCGATATACGTTGGTAGTAAACTTAGTGACGTTTAATTTGAAAATGAAGGACTTCCATACACATTTTCATCCTCTTTTCATGGATGGATGCCCTCACTATATAATTATAAATTTAGTGATGTTTACTCTGACATTTAAGAACTTTTCATACACAACTTCATCCCCCTTTTCACCCCTTCGGGGTCGGAATTATCAAAAACGCTGAGACACCTATAAATTAATTTTCAATCGTCAGCCTAAATACAAAATTTGAATATCCTAACTTCAAAACTGACGGACTTTCATACAAACTTTCATCCCCTATTTTACCCCCTTAGGGGTGGAATTTCCAAAAATCCTTTCTTAGCGGATGCCTACGTCATTACAACTATCTGTATGCCAAATTTCAGCCCAATCCGTTCAGTGGTTCGAGCTATGCGTTGATAGATCAGTCAGTCACGGTTTCCTTTTATATATACAGACTAGTTTCTAGGCCTATTGGTTTCCCGGGATAAAAAGTATCTTATGCATTATTTTAGAATATGTTTTATCCGTGTGCCAAATTTCATATAAATCCGTGCAGCCGTTGAAGCGCCTCGCGATCTTGGTAAAACAAAATACCCTAGGGAACATGGGTGAAACCGCAGGACACAAACTAGTATTATTATAGTATTTTATATAATTAGCAGCTTCTTTCATAATCAAAAGACGAAATATTTGTGATAGAGCTAATCCGGCCAGATAGATCAGCCGGATTAAAATTGGTGCCAGATTGCAATTCCCAATCAAATTATTATGTTTACTTTATCGCTTTTCATTTTGTAAAATTATTATATTATTTTATCCAGCGATCATTTTGCTTTTGAATGAATAAATAATAATCTTTTATCTCATTATATTTGCTCTGTAATTGCTTGATAGTGTTATGAAATTAATATACCAATGCAATATATTTGTATATTATAGAATTTAAATTTATATTATTCTATTAATTCTGTATCGATGCTATTCTTTATATCGACCTCTTTTGGTAACCGAATTGTCGCTGGTGGAGACCAAAGCAAGCTTATTTTCCTCAATATACCGTTATGTGAAAGTTTTCATTAAATAGCAAGGTTTCCAAAGTTACTTCCTATACAAATCGAAACAAACAAAGCCATTGAATAAGCCGATAAAGTTTTGCCGAAACCAATTATATTCTAGTGCAAAAGAGACGACAAATCATGAACACAATGACTTTTTATTTACAGTTCTTAGGTGAGAATTCTGAGTTTATATATTTTTCTCTCTTATATAAAGCTTTTCTTTTGTGTTATTTTATCTCGGGTACCACAATAAATGGTATCAGAGGGCTGAAAAACGATGCACGTTCATCGTAGTCAAAATATTAACCAATAGAATTGAAGCAAAGCTGACGAGACGTATATTTTGTGCAATTCTATTGGCTAATCGGTTGACAGCGATGATCGGACTATCGTATTGGGGTGCGTTTAAGTCAATTATCCAAGCAATTATTCAAGCAAACCGCGAGGCGAAAAATTGTACGGACTAAAATTTAATCTGCCCGATCACGGGCGTCCGCTGGTGTAAGTTTTCGCTGGATATTGGCTAGATAGGATAAATTTATCCTATTGTCAGATCTAGAATAGATTTTTCGTGTTCCTGTCCATTTTTATAATAATTTCGAGATCACAAGCGAAATCCTAACTTTACGGACATTACAATAAGTACAATTTTGAGTAGAAATTATAGTTATTGAATTTATCAGCTAACATAGATTTAGAACTATGGCTCCATTCAGCGAGCCCTCGCTAGTATAACTTTTATCCGGCAAAAATATGTCGGCTTACTTAAACGAACGCCTGAGGTCAAGTTTTTTTTTTTTTTTTTTACTCTTTATAGGCCTGTGTTTGACCGCAATCTCTCCATGGTAAGTGATTATGTGGCCGAAGGTGGTAAGCACACAAAGCCTAGAAGGAACTGGCTCTCAAGTGCAGCTATCGGAACACACCGAAAGGTGCTTGGCGACAGATTTTCATTTTCAAAATTAATGTTATATTACAAGAATCTGGACCATATGAAATTAATTTGGTATAATATTGGATTGTCGTTTGTAGCAGCGTGTTGATTTATCCTCCAGGTCGGTATTATGCATTCCATGCAAATTAAATAAACTGATATTGGGTGATGTAAATGCGAAGGCACGTGTTACTGTCCAATAACAATATTAAAAACCATCACTGACCTATATTAAGGTAATTATAATCAGCTTATTAGCATAATTTTAAGGCCATGTACTTATGGTGACGATAGCTCGGCAAATATCGAGAGGTAGGTACATTTTGGTTGATTCGGCAGCTGCTGAGAGACAAATTGAATTTGTAACGTGTTTTTATGATATAAAGTTTTATTTTTGATTGAAAACTCTTTTTGGAATTAATCGCCTGTTACGTGAGATGGTTTAAAGCGAGTCTAGCAACACCCAGGTTAACAAAAAAAATAATCGGGACTATCTTAAACCCTAGGTTTTACTAGACTTGTTACGACGGGGCAATTGTTGTCAGTGCGGTTAGACTGTAAACATAATGTAATAAATCTAAGCTTGTTTTAATAAGAGTAATTGCCGAGTTTATTGGCGGCTCTTCTCAGCAAATGCAACCTTCCGAGCCGGTATTAGAGTATTAGAGTCAGAATATTCATAAGTGTCTGCGAAGGTCTTAAACCATCTCCATGTAATAAGTCTGAGAAGGAGTTTAGATCAATAATGTGGTAGAAACAATAATGGCATTATAATTATCAAACTGCTTGGAATTGTATTCGTGATTGTTTCTCTAAGTATGTCCTCAATTACAAGCATTTATTTACTTTCACCTGTCCCGTTGTCTGTAATGGAATTTTGCGAGTTAAATTTGACCCACTTTCAGATTTCCGATTGAGCTGAAATTTTGAACGAATATGCAAATCGCGTGAATGCAATATTATGATAACGTGGAGCTGATCTGATGATGGAGCTGGAAGGTGGCCATAGAAACTCCGTAATAGAACCATATAACCCCATCGAGTTTGGACTCGTTTGATTCGTCTTGATGAGTACTATATTTCATTTATTCACCTTTAGGTTTCTAATTAGAACTTTAATATTTAAATTGATTTTACTCATTTATAATTCTAATATAATTCTCAATAAATTGATCAATTCAGATAATAGACAATAAGTACCAGATTACGTAATTCAAGCGTTAGGATAGTTATTCTAATCGAATTATATAGAATTAATCAAAATCAGGTATACTTAACTATATCAGAGTACTAAAGGGTCAGAATAATAAATAATCATTTAGGCCAAACTTTAGAATATATTTATTCAAACATCATATCTATGGCCACAAGTATGAATTTACTCTCAAATCTACTTCCGGTTCGGATGGCCGACCATATTGAGAAGATACCGGTAAGAAACTCGGTATAAAAAGCTTGTTTTATAAATGACATTTTTAACAAAATCTTGTTATGATAAACCCTTGCAGCAAACCCTTTTAAAAAACAATTAAAATCACGTGGTTAAATAAGGTCGATGTTTAAATTATTGTCGATGTTGCAAAATATTTCACGTGCCAACATTGTCCCACTGCCAAACAAAACGTACCATTTCATCCCTGGAAAGTTTTCGTTAAATACTTCAACAATATAATTTCCTGTCTTTATTTCGAAAGCTTTTGTTACCATGAAAAGCTGGGGCTGTTCATTTATTATGTTGCTATAGCAACAAATAACAGCAGTTTGAAATTAATGTTTCCAGGTTTCCAGCTAATTATTTCATAATTACTTACGGAGGTATAATATAGTTTATTCGGAACGTTTACTGCTTGAAACCATTATATTAATTTGATTTGCTATTTGTTATTTGGTTCTTATTCGTAGTTCAATAATGAATAAAATGTACTTAAATATAAAAAATGACTCCCCACAGAGTGGCAATGGGACCCTATAAGGACTGTTGTTACTTGTACTATTATAAAATTCATACGATTACCACCAAAGATACGCGGTCGCCCCTGATCGGCGTTGAGGGAAACAAAGTCTTCCATTTTAGTTCAATTTATTTTTGGGTTGAAAAAACATTGTATTTGTGTGTATATGAGTATGTAGGACGGCGCATAATTATTCTGTGCTGTTGTGAGTTAAGTAAAACTGTCGTCGCTTAAAATCTATATCTATTCATATGGTTGAATGCGCTTATCTCAGAAATGATCAGTCCGATATGAAACATAAAAATGTTTCATCATCATCATCTTCAGGCTATAATGTCCTACTGCTGAGCACAGGCCTCCTTTCACAAATGAGGGTGAAAGGGAATGGGCAATACTCCACCACGCGTACCTACTGCGGATTGGTGGAGGTAGGCTAGTGGTCAACCTACTGTTGGAATTTTTCTAGCCGCCTAGGAGGCATCCAACTAGCTTAACGACTATCACAATTAAGTGATAACCGGAACCAACGGCCTTCCGAAGCACAATAAAGTTTTTTTTTTAGATAGTTCATTTATAGAAGAATTATTAGTAAAAGTCTTTGTATAAATTTGGGTTACAAATAGATCGAGGACCATTCCAAATTCTGCCCATACATCACATTAGAGCAGATGAAACTTCAGCTAGTAATAACATAAAATGACATCAAAAGATTACTTAGTAAGTTTTGTATGAATAATTCTAAAATCCACATTGCGCTTTTCCTGTGGCAACATAAAATATGATTAATTGTACCCCAAACGCACCTCTATAACGAAAGTATGAATTAAAAATTAAGCCTAACTCTTATAGACCAGGGACCCAATTCTCACTTCCCTCGAACTAGCCTTCGAATCGAACTTACGGTTCGAGTCCTATTCGACTGTAAAATTTCGAGGGGCGGAGTCAATTCGAACGGTCCCGACCAATCAACGCTCTAGCTGACTGGTTTCCCTTCTAAATATGCCGGCCTTGAAATTGCCAGAATAACGTAACGTTCGTAAAAGTTAGAATTCGTGCTTTTTTCGATCGAGCGATCAGTTTCGATTGGGTGAGAATTGGGCCCCTGATGTGAATGAAACGAATCCATAAAATTATAAGTCTTGACCTGAATCTGATCTTAGTAAAATATATTTTGCAGAGTTAGATACAGTCTTCTTATTCACTAATAAGGTTAGTTAGACTTATTAACTTGTAAAGGTAGATAATTACGAGTACCAATTTAGAACATCCAAATATACATTTAATATTAATTCGTGAGGTTTCTATTTAAATTCAATAGCCATTTATTCAGTCAAGGAGGACTACTTATGAAGGTTGTGATGTTATATGTTGTTCCATGATGATCCATGATGCTCCATATCATAATAAGGCTGACCTCGAACCGTTGGTCACTTCAGTAAGGCCTAAACTGAATACGTGGTGAGTTTAGCTTTAAGAATATCATCATCAAATCACTCAGAATGTTTTCCATTCACTGTTAGAAAAATAGAAAAGAATATTAATAAATATCCTGGGACATTTCTCACATACGGTCATCTGATCCCAAACTAAGCAGAGCTTGTACTATGGAAACCAGATAACTGATATAATACATATACTACTTTTTGTTTGTAAATACATACTTAATATACATAATTACACCCAGACTCAGGACATCCAGACATGTTCATGCACACAAATGCATGTCCTGTGTGGGAATCGAACCCACGACCTGCGGGGCCTGCGCCAACTAACCCGTCATATATTTAGAAAAGAAAGATTTATTAACAAGACAATACAAAGTCGCAAGAAATACAATTTATAAATAAATAAGGGAACAAGTTTGTGTCGCTGGGTGCACCCGTCACAATATTTACAGTGTTGTAAACACATTCACTAACTTTTCGTGTAGGTGTAAAATCCACACTATGTCTCAGAACTTTCACCGTAAGCGTGGGATAGTTTTATTTAGACTACAATGTACTACATATTTTAATAATAAATAAATACCCTGGCTGGGACCATTCCTCACACACGGTCATCTGATCCTAAACTAAGCAGAGCTTGTACTATGGATACCAGATAACTGATATAATACATACACTACTTTTGGTTTGTAAATATATACTTAATATACATAATTACACTCAGACTCAGGACATACAGACATGATCAGCGCGGCGCGATACTTGGAATCTTAACCCAACCACGCCAGTTGGCCCTAGACTAAACTATTCAGAACTAATATTAGGTCTTTACCTATGAAATTGCCGTTTTGTTTGAAAAAATTGTCTGTTGAGCAGTGCAAGGCACGTTTCGACGCGTACTTCGCGCTGGCGATCATTGAGTTCGTGGGGCACCCATTTGTCAAGCTTTTTTACCTTGCCAACCTCATACTGCAAAGCAGACGGTCTCCAAGTTGCAAGAACTGGGGTTAGAAGTTCTCCGTCATCCGCCCTACTCACCAGACCTTGCGCCAACAGACTACTACTTTTTCCAGAATTTGGATAACTTCTTGGCGGGAAAAAAATTCAATACCCGAGAGGCAGTACAAAATGCCTTTGAAGAATTTGTTGCCTCCCGTCCAGCTGATTTCTTTAAGAAGGGCATCAATAAACTGCCACTGCGTTGGCAAAGATGCATTGATTGCATGGGTGATTACTTCGATTAATACAAATAAAAAATACATGAAAAAAAATCGTTTAAATTTTTTCATACAAAACGGCAATTTCATAGGTAAAGACCTAATATAAGCTTGATCTCTCTGCGAAGGTCAATATCGTGAGAAAACCATATTACGGTGGAATGGTAGTCTGTAGTACCCGCCTGGCTCAGATTGAATACCTAATAGGTATCTACGGTGTGTACCAGCAGCTGAATTTGAAGACCAGTACCTTTAGGTATATCTTACGTGCAACCTTCAGCAATATCGTCACTTACCATTTGTTTCATGTTCAACAAAAAATGTACCATCATATTTATCCCATGTTCCGTGATTTTTTGTAGTTTTCGAGTTATGACAATACCAAACTTTGATTATCACATATTTCTTTTTGATCTTTTTATTTATAAGGAGGTTATTTCACAAATCATAGTGACTTGTTGTGTGACTATATGTGTAATTTATTTTTATAAATCAGCTGAATAGTGTAGTGAACCTCTAAACGTTTAACCTAGCAGATACTACGACTGATATAACTGGAGCGTTTAAAAATGACGGGCCAGTTGGCGCAGTTGGAGTGGGTTCGATTCCCACACAGGACATGCATTTGTGTGCATGAACATGTCTGTATGTCCTGAGTCTGGATGTGATTATGTATATTAAGTATGTATTTACAAACAAAAAGTAGTTTATGTATTATATCAGTTATCTGGTTTCCATAGTACAAGCTCTGCTTAGTTTGGGATCAGATGACCGTGTGTGAGGAATGTCCCAGGATATATTTATATTTATTTAAAAATATTGAATTGTTACTTTCTACTCCTGAGTTTCTCGCAGGAGTCTTCCAATGCGGTGGTAGATACAACAGTAACGTTCACAAGGGTATATGCGAATAAATTAATAGTTTTAGTCACGTGTGCATACAAAGAAAAAACGTAACAAATTTCAAAGGTCGCTAACTGATACTGGCACTCAGTGTGGGTGGGGCCTCACCGTCAGCGGCTGGTCAGTGCAGGCGTGCATACATAATGCGCTTAGGTTTAACACGATTTTCCTCCTGTTTTACTCATGTTAGTATCTACGTTACAAATTGAATGTACACTTTAATCGATGACACAGCCTAGAACGATGTGCTCATTGAAAATTTGCAATTAAACCGTATTACTGATATCATTCGATAGTAAACTAGTAAAGACGGTAAACGTGGGAACGCATTCACGAAAATTAATAAAGCACGCAGTATTTAGAGAAGAACTGTTCTTAGAGTGCAATGGGGATGATGACTCATGTTGAATTTAACAACATATCGTAGTTATACGGATTGGAAACCATCAAATTATTATCACTAAGTGAAAAAAAAAATATTATCATCCAAAAGGAAATAAAAATCAATGTTCAGGACTCTTAAAAAATTTACTGCAATTATGTACATAAACGCAGTTTTTCACGACCAAAATGACAAATTTTGGCCCGCCGAGGTTTTCCCAATGGAGTACAGCATGGGGTTCTTCAAAAAGGGTGTGAAGCGGTTTCTTCAGGGTCGGCAACCCCTGGTGTTGCAAGCGTCCATAGGCTACGGTAACTGCTTTCCATCAGGCGGGCCGTTTGCCACCATAGTGGTATTGAAAAGAATTACGTATTTTCTCCATACATTCCAGTACACTACATTCCAGTGCAGTACTCAAAATCGAAGTCACGTTCGAGTACCAATTTGTATGGGGCGTTATCGACGCTCTCTGACTTTGACTATCACCTTTGACAATCATTTCTGACTTTTCTAGTGCTCTAATTGCAATTGGTCCCATAATTGACATGATTGATTGACATTATTAAAAGCTTTGACGGTCCAATTTCTGGGTAACACAGTGTTTTAGATCGAATTCGACGTCTCAACCACAAACACTGCTTGTAAACAATTCATAGAACATAAATTCGAATAGTGTAACCGAATCCACTGAACTCCACAACCCATCTGTGTTTCGATTCGATTCGTAGCCGTAGCATACATCCGACCATATTTTACGCTCGAATTAGAGGTCTCCCCAGAGGGGTGGCTGAGACGAGGGGAGGGGTGTCCTTGACCCGGACATATCTGGGGCGTGGGGTACATGTTCGTTTCGGCTACTGTTGTGTTAGTAGAAAATATTGTGGGATCAGGTTATATTTTATCTATAAAGAGATGGTGGTCATATGAACAATGTAGATTATTAAAAGTATGTTTTCAAATTCAAATTCAAAAAAAGAATTTATTCAATTTAGGCCCAGATGAGGCACTTATGAACGTTAACAAAATGACTCTACACCGGTTCCAAATACAACTTGAACTGAGAAGACTCCGGCAATAAAGTCAGCAAGTCTTTTTTTTTAATGTGTACTTAGAAGTATGTATTACAATTTACAAAATATATATAACAATAGCCTGTGAAGCAAACAATTCATTCAAATGCATAAAAATAGTTTAACTTGTTTACTGTGTTATTTGCATATAAAGGCAATGCAGCGAACAGTTCATGCAAAGAGCTCATAGGGTAGGGGGGAAAGGTCGGTAAGTGTCGGTAACGCGTGAGCGATGCTTCGTGTGTTGCAAGCGTCCATATGGCTACGGTAACCGCTTACCATCAGGCGGGCCGTATGCTTGTATACCGAAATAGTTGATAAAAAAAAAATACATAAATTATCTTGAAGGGAATCGAACCTACGACAGTCAGTGTATCTAACCTCTAGCCCGTAATTTTTTTGTGAACCTCTGATTAATTATTCTTATCCAGACTGTACTTAATGACATTAAAGCAATGTTTATCTTTATAAATAGCACTCAATTTATAAACGTCCAGTCAAAATAAGCTCGGATTACATATGCCGGCTAAGTTAAAAAGACAGTGTATTTGCCGATATCTCATCTGCTAACGTTTTAATCTGTTTGAATAAATGTCGGAACTCGTGCATTAAATAAAATGAATTGTTATTTTCTAAGAATTATTACGTGGGTTTTTAAATTTGCTGCGCCGGATGTCAATTCTGCTACTTACGAGATATTGTCTCTCTGTCGGTGTTTCTACCGGTTGTTTTCTTACATTCACACTATAGTATCGAATTGCATTTTGTTTAGTCTAGCGTAGTTTAGAAACAGTTTTTCATGACATTATTTATACGAAACAGTGGGAGTACTTGGGAGACAAATTGGCTTACCATTTTTTTTTGCCACCTGAACCTTAGAACTTTCATCCCCTATTTTACCCCCATAGGGGTGGAATTTCGAAAAACCCTTTCTTAGTGGATACCTACTCTTCACAAAGAATTTACCCTCTAAATTTCATGTCTCTAGGGCCAGGGGTTTAGGCTGTGCGTTGATATATCAGTCAATCAGTCAGGACTTTGAATTTTATATATATAGATATTTTTGTCTATACTATATGATGTCATGATTTCATGGACGTAGGGCTGGACCTATTCCTAGCATGACGCACATTACATGACTGTTTAATTTTTCATTGTTTGTTCAGTGTCATATTTTTAACCGACTTCAAAAAAAGGAGGTGGTTCTCAATTCGAATGTATTTTTTTTTTTTTTTTTTGTTTGTTACCTCATAACTCCGTCATTTATTAACAGATTTGGAAAATTCTTTTTTCATTTGAAAGGTTACGCTTCCCGTTTGGTCCCATTGTCATCAGATCAGGATTTGATTACTTCTTAGTGTACTTTGAAGTCGGTTTAAGGTTTTTGTAAAACAGTCCAATTATGTATTGTGCCATCGATGTAATGATGTGTTGTCATGAATAGGGATGTTGCCTGGGTAAAAATATAATAATTCTAATTAGTCCGTCAGTTAGATTATCAAAAAATATTGGACACGTATTTTTTGCTTTACCAAATCATTAACAATTGACGAAGATAAAGCGCGACTAAGTTCGGGAGTGGGGGCGTCACTTGTTCCTAAAAAGTGTACCACACCGTGACGACAAGCGGAACTTCAACACACGATATCTTCGTATTTTTTTGTTTAATTGACAAAAGAAAAAATACGTGTCTAATATTTTTTGATAATGTAAATGGCGGACTGATTAGTTTTTTTCAGGAAAGTAGCCTATTAATCCTATTTTCTTTCTATATATCTTAAAGCCCAGTTCCCCAATTCTGCCTCTTCCTTATTATAAAACTTGTTTGTTAGCTATTAGAAATTGGCATTCATTATGTATTTAGTCGTTCAAACTATGAAAAACTATGAAAAAAAATAAGAAAATTGCGCTCGTTCGTTTCAAAGCATTTTGGCAAGGCAATTCACGTACCCGTGCGCACGGCATGTACTTTAGTATAGTCGCTATGTTAGGATTCTAAATCTATGATCTTCGTGCTTATTTATTCTCGAAAGGGTAAGGTAGGTAAAGTAGGTAGTTTTATAAGTAGGTATAGGTACCTAAGTTTTTATCAAAAATGTACTTTGAAGAACTTTGACTAGCTTGAAAGAACTTACCCCGTTCCAGAACTACAAACCTTGAAAAATACAAAATAAAATTGTTATTCCAACAACAAGTATCTAGATGGCGTAACAAGTATAAATCTATCATGTTTAAATTAAACAAATCCTGTGTGACGTGAACCAGACGACAGTATTTTAGCTTCGAACGACGTAGGTGTAAATAAAACCTAGATTGATTTCCATACGTAAGTGGGTGGCGATCTATGGTGGAACATCGACACAGGATTACGGTGGTCATATGTCGTACCCTTTTAATACACTCACGGTGTAATGGATGTGTCGGTGTTTTTCTGTTGTCAATGATTTGTATATGATTAGAAAATATATTAGATATAAAGCAAAAATCGATAGACTCGACTGTAAAGCGATTTTGAATAAGAGGATTAACCCCTTATTCATAATCGCATTATAACTAAATCAGTGTTGTAGTGTGAGGTACATATATTTACTAAAGACTATGTAAAGTATGCATGCATGCATAGTATAACCTTAATGTTTTATTAAAATGTATGACTCCTTTGACTGTTTGACGATCCGCGCGGGCGAGGAAAACAATAGAAATCAATTGTTATTTTTTAACCGCGAGCCAAGCGATTAAAGCTGCTATACTACGGCACATGTGGTTCAGTACCATAAGACACTATTAATAACATATTTTTGTAGTAAAATGAAGGTAATATAATACTAATTGTATATTTTTCCTGGCAATACATCTCTCAATATTCACGAGCAATTTGTTTAGTTTATTATTTTATACAAGGTTTTTTTTTTTATACGACTGAGTCGGTAAACAAGCATACGGCCCGCCTGATGGTAAGCAGTTACCGTAGCCATATGGACGCTTTCAACACACGAAGCATCGCTCACGCGTTACCGACCTTTACCCCCTCCCCTATGAGCTCTGGCGACCTTACTCACGCGCAGGAACACAACATAAAGTAATTTGGCTGCGGTATTCTGTAAGGTGGAGGTACTTCCCCAGTCGAGCTGCTCTTTGAGCGAATAAACGCTATGCTCTACCTCTCTTAAAAAGGTGTGAAATAAAATAAATAAAAAACCGATATTAATACAGCTTAGTCCTGGGATTTTATTATTATAGTTCTTTTAACGTGTAATGTTTGTTTTTTAACATTTTCTTGTGAGTTATTGTTTGGTTTTCCTCTGAAAAGTGCTTAAAAAACAGTTCTACACTGAAAAAATGGACTACAAGTGACTACAAAATTTTTACGACCAATAACCTAAACAGAGAGACTTGCGAACTAAACTTACCAGTAACAAAACTAGTTTTTGTTCGTTACTAAATTATTTGATTAAATCTAACTAAAGTTAGTTTCCCGACAACCAAACGTCAACTTACATAACTAGTTTTGTAGATAATTTTTTTCCGTGAAAATTTCAAATTAACAGCAGCTTTCTTTCCATTGAAAAAAACAGCCCAAAAGTATAACTGCAACTTCGCGCGTCCGAATGCTCCAAGCCGCACAGAAAATATTTGAATTCCGGTCGCAGCGACCATACCCTGTCGCTTTTTGGAAGCTTGACTGACCGCTAAAAGCGACCGATTTTGACACCACGTTCAAACGCAGCCAGGCGTCAAAGCATCGTGCGTGTCATTTTTTATTTTTTATGTTATTGATTTCCGATGAATGCCAAATGGGACCTTTTGCGAGAACTTGCGTTTTCGTCTTATTTTCATAAATTCGTGTATTTTGAGTTTTATTGCGTATAGGTGGTGTTCTATCCAATAAAGATCAATCCATGTGCACCAGTGAGTGAAATCAATTGAATTACCTACGCGTATCGTGACTTTACAAGTTCAAATTCAATTCATATTCAACATCATTTATTCAAATTGACCTTCGCAGGCACTTATGAAAAGTCTGACTCTAATACTCTAATACCGGTTCGGAAGGTTGCATTTGCTGAGAAGAGTCGGCAATAAACTCAGCAATTATACGAACGGCAAAAATTACCCTTTTTTGTAACACAAAAATTGATTCCAAGTCTGCGGCAGAGCCCCACAGCAAAAGACCGTAAGACATAAGACTATGAAAATATGCAAAATAAATTAATCTGGCTGTATTAATGTCCGTCAGTTGCCTTATTTTGCTGACAAGTTGTATAAAGGCCATGAAATTTTACTGAAACCTTCGTATTCATGTTCACATTCATATTCAGTCTTTATAATCATATTCATATATCACAATTGAACTAATAATATAAGTTGACACTGGCAAAAATAAGTCCGAAGGATTTGGTTACCATGCATGCATGCTGTAAAACGAACGAGACATTAATCTTCAGATTTTTGGGAGATACCGGGGTTCTTCTAAGACCCTTTATTATTGCGTCCGTAGGGAAATATGAATAAAATATCTAGCTTAACACAATTTTCATCGTTAACTAATAATAGAATTACACTTAAATGGAATGCACTCGCAGTTGTCCACTGCTCTCAACTAGGCAGCAGATTATGCAAATGAAGCCGTGTCATTTTGCATTAATCTCGAGTGAGTAAGTAGTAAGTCACAGTGAGAATAATGAGTAGCAATAATATCTGCAGCATTCTAGACCATCTTCAGCTTCATATTGAAGTTAGTTTTGTTTTGTACGGACCTTATTTCGAGAGCTATGAAATGTGTTTGTAGTAATACAACGCTATTCTTTGCTGTTATTATCCTTTAGTATCTAACTTCCAAAATGCAAATTCAGGAGAACAAAGTGCGGTTACCAACAATAAAATATGGCCCAATATTTTTAATTACGACCAGTGTGGGCCCTTCGCATGTAGAGACAGACATGGCACGGCAAGGAGGCTGGCATCGCGCCAGAGGCTCTATCTCGAATTTAAAGCCACCAACTTATCCTGGCACTCTGCACCCCGACAAATGCTGGCAAATAGGATGAATGGGGAACGTGATAATGCGAAACCGAGGCTCCTTCTTGGTTGGTTGAGCAATGCTTTATTCACCCTGTTGTTTTCTCCATTACAAACGCAGCAGTAAGATTGCTACTATTTTTGAGATGTACGTTAGATATTATTTCTTTCTTAGTTTTATAATTTACTTTTACGGATTTGTTTTTGATACTTGCGCAGATTGAAGTTTAGTCAGGGTTCACGACGTTTACAATGTGACGTATAATCTACCTAGCGAGATTATAAACTCCCCGATAAATTGTGAACTGTATCATACTGCTTACAATATAACGTATTAATTTCCGATAGTTTATAATGTATCCATGACAAACCGTCATATTGTAAACTGACATCATACTTGAATGCGTGTTGGAACGCTCCTTGCGCGCTGATTGGTTAAACGTCATGTATCCCGCGCCACCATCTTTGGCGATACGTAACGTAGTTGATTGCTTTTATTGTTTCTTAAAAAAAATTGATTGACATATTTAATTTTGATCTCAAACAATTAAATGTGCATTTCTTTTATTTAACATGTTTGTTTTCTAACTCTATGAATACAGAACGAACTACCGCCAAGACTGACTAATCAGGGACAGTTCACAATTCACAATATGACGCCACACGCGTCTGAATTGTTTCAAGTATTTAAAAGTAATGTGTGAATAAAGCCGGCTTTTCACTATGGGATATAATATAATATATCTATATACATCTTGAGATATAATATTTTATCGCTCGTTATATATTTTGTCGAAAAAATATTTATAGTTTGGGATGTAATTTACAAAAATGTATGAAGAGCGATAAAATATCATATCTCAAGATGTAATTTATATTATACCTATTATATCCCATTGTGAAAAGCCGGCTTAAAATACTGACAAATATACTTACACAGTGATAAAAGAAAACTAAATGAAGAAAACATTACACTTCTTTTTCTGGCGGTCGTGTAAAAACATACAAAGTTACTTGAGCGTCAAAGGTCCGCGGAGTGATTGGAAGAAGCGTGTTTATCGGAAAAAGTTTGTATGAAACTTGGCTGGGGAAGTTCCTAAGACCATAACTTCGTGTATAAAAAGAGGATTCCTTTCCACACGATTACCTGCATTATGATAGCTGGCTAGATTTTATTAAAAACTTTTAGAGTTTTTATAGACCTGAATGGTATTATCAGCAGCTTATATTATTTATTATTCTTGAGAGAGGTAGAGCGTAGCGTTTATCCGCTCAAGAGCAGCTCGACTGGGGAAGTACCTTACAGAATATAGAGCCAAATAACTTTATGTTGTGTAAAGTTGTGTTCCTGCGCGTGAGTAAGGTCGCCAGTGCTCAAGAGAGAAGGGTCGGTGCCATCAGGGGGTAGTACTCGTTTACCAAATTCGACTTTCAATTCCCACGCATTACTAATATGTAGTGTATGAACATGAGTGTTTTTTCTGGGTCTAGGTCTTGCAATGTTTGCCTGTCTTGTCCGTTAGCTTAAAAAATAAAAATCCTATCAAGCCGCGCCGCTCAAGCAGCGACATCTACTTACATTTTCCCGCACGAAATATTATGTAAAAAATCAGGCGCTTTTATTAAATGTATTAATCCTTATAATAAACTAATATTATAAATGCGAAAGTAACTCTGTCTGTCTGTCTGTTACGCTTTCCCGCTTAAACCGCTGAACCGATCGCGATGAAATTTAGCATGCATATAGCCTATGGTATGGAGAAGGACATAGGCTACTTTTTATCCCGGGAACGCGGGTGAAACCGCGCGGGTCAGCTAGTAATATTATAAACGCGAAACTTTGTATGTTTGGATGTTTGTTACTCTTTCATGCAAAAACTACTGAACGGATTTGGATGAAATTTGGCACACAGATAGAATATGTTCTGGATTAACACATAGGATACTTTTTATCCCGTAAAACATACGATCCCTGGGGGAATGCGAGTGAAACCGCGCGGGAATTTTATAGCCTTATGAAGTGGTAGTATAATTTCAATTTTGTGAAAACGCCAATAATATGAAGCTTCGTTGGCTGCCGAGGGCGCAGGATAATTTCTAAAAAGCGCTGTGGCTCTGTTTTTTTACAGACTAGATTCTGCCCCGCAGCTTTACCCGTGTTCCCGAGGGACCTATTGTTTTCCCGGGATAAAAAGCATCCTGTGTGTTAATCCATAACATATTCTATCTGTGTTCCAAATTTCATACAAATCCGTTAAGCCGTTGACGAGTGATTGAGATAGAAAAATATATCTTTTAGCTCAGTCAAATTTATTATCTATCTTCCATCAACAAGTGATGATAATTTTAGAAGCATTGTCGTTTTTTGGTGAGATGATATAACCTTAATTCGTATTTAGTTGTTGTAGTTATACATATGCTAATTGTCGAACTGTATAACGTGTTATTATCCTACAGTATTAAATTATTTCGTTTTATATTGATACTGACATTTCCAGTCTCAATTCAGTCATTTTCAATAATTCAGGTGTTTAATTAACGTATCACGTCGCATATTTCGTAAATATCATGCATATTGCGTAAATATAATTTTATTAACAACTAAGGCGGTTAACACACTGCCACACACCATGCAGCGTAGCGCGTGAATGCGTGTTTTAACGTTGCTTGTAAGTATCTCCGTTTGTATAGAAAAGACCACAGTCCAACACACAGAAAATGTATCCACGCGCGTTCATACAGATCACGCGCCTACATGCGTCTCATGCACCCACGCGCGTTGGTGCGGGACGAGACGGTTAGCTTACCGAGTCTCATAGTCCGTGATTTTGGATAGAATGAGACAGAGCCGCTGTGAACCTACAAAACGCAAGTACGCGCGTAGGTGACATGCATCATGCAGCGTGGTGCGTGGCAGTGTGTTACCCGCCTTACTGTTCGACGCGGCTCTACACACCTTTTCGAAATAAATAATGTCCTATGTTCCTCACACCTTCATGAAAACATAACTTTTAGGAGTTTAATGTGTGTAATTGAAATCATTCAATTGAGTTATTTCCATTCCGAGAGCATTATGAACGAAACAAAAAAAGTACGCAAATCAATCGAGTTCGAGTCTCGAGTTAAGTCGCGACGTCAAATAATATTCCCATGAAAAAAAGTAATCAGTTTTCCCAATTTTTCCAACTTTTCCGTTTGTATGACTGAGTCACAAACAACCAGACATTCGCATTTATAATATTAGTAAGATGCAACGAAGATAACTGGAAATTATAATATTGTAAATTGGCAGAACAATGTTTGGGAAACACTGTTGTAAAACAATTTTAATGAGTAATGAATCAACAATGCTATGCTACGAAGTGCTACGAAGTGCTACTTCAGTCGTAGCTTATTTCGATTATTAGCTTATTTGGCTTTTTATCTTATAGGTTTTTATTTATCTTTTATGAAAATATTTTTGATGATTCGCAGACATGTTTTGCATCGGGCTTAATTGCTCCAAATACAGTTAATAGTTTTTCTAATGCTGCAGCCAGGATCACCGTCATTGAATGATACACAATAATATTTGTGGTCAAGTACGATGCGTCTATTAACAATGCAACAAGCTATGAACTTTGCCTGATATAGCACAGCTCTACAACTCTCAATACAAGTGTACTGAACTAAAGAGGAAGTTAAATATAGAAAAGGCAATTCTAAAAACTTATCCCCCTTATTACAAAACATGGTTTAAAGTAAAACCAGGTTTTAAAATAGCCTCGTCTCTTTTTATTATATGACGTTAGAAGGTGACCGAATGACAATAAAACCTGGGTTTGCTTTAAACCATGTTTTGTAATAAGGAGGATAGTGGTACAGCAAAGTTTATGCTAGACTTCAAAACAAGTTATGGTTCAACAATATCTCTAAGTTATAGAAATGCTCGGCCGTTGCATTGTTTGGTTTCAATTGTTATGTATTTCTCCTTTTGTACGCTCTGATTGCAGGAGAATTCTGATTGAAGGCGCTCTTCGTAGTCCTTCGTTTCAAAGTAAAGGTCATCACTCACCGCTACGCCTCAGCAAAAACATGCCATGCATTCAAGTAAATTTTATAATGGTAAAATTAAATAGTTGATGATCGCCGCGAATATATTGACTTGCTTGCTAATTTATCTTATCATTTTGTCCTAATATTCTATTAAATTAAAACAAAATTAAATGTAAAATAACTTTAAAAAGAAAAGTGAAATTTATTAGAGAAGCAGTCTAGTTGCTTAATAAAGAAATGATATATTATGTTTATTTCTTAAGTAACTAGACTAGAATAATACAGGTCGTTGTTTTGGTCAGCGACGAGCGACTCAGGGTCGATCATACAATAGATACAGGTGCTAAAAAAAATATAAAAAAATACTTTATTTTTTTTTATTATAAAAAATAAAATTTTTTTTTTTTTGAAAATCATGTTATAAGCTAAATTGTAGACATAATACTCAACGGGAGTACGAGGGAGTAAAGGGGTGGGGCGATGGCGGCTTGCGCCTAGCTCTAGTCTGTGCACGTGCCTAGTAACCATACTTTGCGGTAATTTTATTTCAAATTGAATAAGGTATTTCTCAACATATTTACAGTATTTCATGGAATTAAGTCCATTTTTGGGAAATATATATTTTGTACTACCGCTCCTGGGTCGCTTGTCGCCGACCAAAACAACACCCTGCATAGGTATAATGCATGTGATTGTTATAATGTACGTACAAAACCAACAAAACTGTGAAAGAGTGCACGCCTACAAACTGCAATAGTAGTTTGGCGACTATTAAATAAGCAAAACATGTAAGGTTTTTTTGGAAATAAAAAAAAAATATAAAAGTTCAAATTCCAAAGACTATCGAAACAAACTTTCTATTAGAAACTTGGTACTTTCACATGTTTCCCGTTCTAAGTTTATCGCAAGGAAAGGAAAGTAAACGCTGACGTTTGGAAAGTTAGATGAGCACGCATTCTTGGTAAAATAAGAATAAGATACGCAAACATAGATAGAACAGCATTAACGTACTTGTGTTCCGCAGTTTGCCACGTAACCAAAAGATAGACAGTCTTTTTTTCATTAAATGTTTTTTTTTTTTTTATCACTGAAAAAGTATGCGACTTCGCATAGTTAGATTTCAGGATCGATTAAAATAATTGGACTGTTTTAACAGACTTCAAAGTACACTAAGAAGAAATCAAATCCTGATCTGATGACAATGGGACCAAACGGGAAGCGTACCCTTTCAAATAAAAAAAGAATTTTCCAAATCGGTTAATAAATGACGGAGTTAGGTAACAAACATAAAAAAAAAAAAATACATTCGAATTGAGAACCTCCTCCTTTTTTTGAAGTCGGTTTAAAAACAAGAATGATAATAAGAAGGGCTTTGGCTGTCTGTCGGTTTTACTTTGTTATTTTATATTCGACTTTGTGCGTTAAAAATGGTAAGGTTTTTGATTTTAGAAGGCTCCTAATTCAAATAATCATTAATTTATGGAGAAAAACACAACCGTAGGACATACAGTGGTACCTACAGATTGCATGGTAAAATAATCATCGCTCTAGTTTCTGTATCCAGAGAGGAAACTGAGGATTACGTTTGTATGGAACAAACGCCACCAGCATTTCCTCTTAAAATGACTACATAAAAGATCCTAATCCTTCCCCCCTCCACATTGAGCTCAGGACCTTACTGACGTACAGGAACACAACATAAATTTATTTGGCTGCGGTATTCTATAAGGTGAAGGCACTTCCCCAGTCCAGCTGGTATATGAGCGAATAAACGCTATGCTCTACCTCTCTTAAAAGTTATAGTTGTTTATATAGGTGACTGGTAATTAGTAAACAATATCCCACCAAAATCATTTTCATGTAATATATTGCCAAGACATTGGCTCGCACTGTCAAAAAGTTATAAGATCTCTTGTAGAGTCAGGCTTATAACTCTACATGCACTCACTCTACAAGCCCTAACTTCACAAACTCTACACACTGTAGTCAAAATATGTGGCTTGGCCGTTTCGCTACCACAAGAACAGACAGAAAGTTGTTTGTTATCATGAGTACAATCATGTGTCTAAGTATCGTTTACTAATTACCAGTCACCCTATATAGTATTTAGGTACTTACAACTATAAATATACAGGATGTATTTTTGATCGACAACGAGCGACACAGGGGCGGTAGTAAAAGAATATATATTCCAAAAATGTATTTAATTTCATTAAATAGTGTAAATGCATTTAGAAATACCTTAACTCAATTTGAACTAAAATTACCACAACGTATGGTCACTAGACACGTGCACGGATTAGAGCGAGGCGCAAGCCGCCCGCCGTCGCCCACTCCTTTAATCCCTCGCACTCCCGTTGAGTATTACGACTGCATTTTTTTTTATTTTTTTCATTTTTTTTTTTTATATTTTATTGGCACCAGTATCATTTGTATTATCAACCCTGAGTCGCACGTTACTGACCTAACAACGATCTGTATTTACGAACGACTAGACTTACTTTGCTAACAATTAAAATTGCAGTGATATATAAACAGACTGACATAAACTATACTATAAGGATTCTCTGTTTGACTTCAGAAACTTTAAAAAATATAAGAACTTGTTCACAATTCCGTGAGGACGCAAGACCGAGCAATGTTTTAAAGCTCACAATGAACTTAGTCACGAAGAAATTTATTCATAGAAAACCTAAACTTCGTTTTCAGATAGAAAAGATATTTCAGATGAAAATAAAGGTGAAGGTAAATCTCAACTTTAATTTTAGTGAGATTACTATAGCTCGCGAGAGGCTGGAGCGAGAGCGGGATGGCAAGAGACCTCACTCCGTCTCACCTCTAACTTTTAGCGTACCGCAGGCGGTGCATAGCACTCGCGCCCGAGCTATTTGTGCTAATGCAATATTTTTCAGTCTTACAATCTGATAAAAGACCACATGCCCTTATGGCCCAAGGTATACTAATTACTTGCGGTTTGGTCCCACTTATACCAATTAATATTAACAGGCTAACGCGCTAATATGTAGGGAGATTCAATGTAATCACGCTTTCAATTAAGCACCAAATCGAATTACTTGCGTAATTGCAAACGGGAACTAATTATTACTAACGTGTCAGCTAACGAGATATGTCATACTAATTGAAATCACTTGGAATTTCCTTTAATTCGTATTCTGGAATTGCAAAATAATTATATTCATTATATCCGAGGAACTCTCAGATGATCTCGATATGGAGCGGGAGCGCAGGGCATTGGCGGTGAGATGCAATATGCTGGCTCGCAGGTTTGCACGGTGTAATAAATATGTCAAGAGAACCCTTTTTAAAACATACTGCCAACATTTTACACCTGCAGCCTGTGGGTTAATTATTATAGCAGATCTTTCAATGCCCTGCGTATGCAATATAATAACGGGTTTAGGATGCTGCTAGGGTTGCCTCGATACTGAAGCGCATCGGGGATGTTTACTGAGGCCAATATATATTGTTTTCAAGCAATACTTAGAAAAAGAGTGGCCTCCCTGATGCGTCGAGTGCGGGACAGTACTAGCGGCCTCCTAAACAATATATTATACAGATGTGACTGTCCAGTTGTCCAGGGTCGCACTTCTTAATCTTAAATAATAATGTTTTTAGTTTAGTTTATTTTCCTTACTAACACAGTTTTCAAGCACGTACTAACAATATATGGATGATTATTATCTGAATTAAATAAATAAACCGAGCTTTATACAGAAATAATTTTTCTAGTGGGTATGAATTGCCAAATCCAAAAATAGAGGCACTAGCAAAAAATACTCGAAGGAGACTACAGGCCGCTTTTGATAAAAATTTAAACATTATAAAAATAAACTTGGCCGGATTTACTGAACGCGTTGATTTTGAAAATATAAAAACAAAGAAGGTATTATTAGTACATATCATCCCATAGTGTCGCTTAAGGACCAAATTCTAGGAAGTAATGTTATGTGAAAAACTAAAGAAAAAAATCTTATTAACCGAGTTCAAAAAAAGGAGGAGGTTCTCAATTCGGTTGTTTTTTTTAAATTTATATTCTACTGATTTGGAAAGTTCTTTTTTTATTTGAAAGGGTACACTTCCCGTTTGGTCCCATTGTCATCAGATTAGGATTTGATTACTTCTTAGTGTACTTTGAAGTCGGTTTTAGTTTTTTGTAAAACATTTCATATATTTTTAAGAAAATACTATATCATTTTACACATATACATTTATTAAATAAACTTCAACTAATTTCGATACATCGAGTTTTATTTTTTTTATTTTAGTTTTTATCATAGTCGGCCTCGAGGCTCTATTGAGCATTTCACTATTGCCTATACGTACTTTAGGATTTGGCCACCCATGCCCACTTGTAAAAATCATCCTGTATATACCTACAGTATTGGCACTGCAATTATGTGTTCAATAGTGGGCAATATTTTGGAGTCAGGCATTTAAAAAAATACCATGATATTTTAAATTGAGTTTTTTGCGCATCCGAATGATGTAGATTTAATTCAAAAACACTCTTTCAATCAAACATTTATTGATAAAATCTGCAAACACAAATTTGAATATTTGCAAAGAATAAAAATATTGCTATTCGGAATGAATGCAAAAAATATTGTGCACTAGGTATTTGAAATTCTTTCCATCGAATATTTAAAATGTTTCAGTTTAAAACTTTTTGGGACGCGAAAGCGAAAAACAAAAATAAATATTGTGTATCCACATATTACAGAAAAAGTAGATGGAGCGCGCGGAACACGGAAGTGAAGCCAAAAAAGCAAATACAAATTGATAAACACATACCTGGTTTGGCTATACACTTTTGAATGAGTATAGCTTTTTTTTGAATGAGTTATGCTTTGTTTAACAAACTTTATACAGGTCGTTGTTTTGGTCAGCGACGAGCGACTTAGGGTCGATAATACAAATGTGCTAAAAAAAATATAAAAAAAATACTTTATTTTTCTTAATAATAAAAATTTAAAAATTTAAATTTTGAAAATCATGTAATAAGCTAAAGTGTAGACATGATACTCAACGGGAGTACGAGGGAGTAAAGGGGTGGCGCGATGGCGGCTTGCGCCTAACTCTAGTCTGTGCACGTGCCTAGTAACCATACTTTGCGGTAATTTTATTTCAAATTGAATAAGGTATTTCTCAACATATTTACAGTATTTAATGGAATTAAGTCCATTTTTGGGGAATATATATTTTGTACTACCGCTCCTGGGTCGCTTGTCGCCGACCAAAACAACACCCTGTATTATAAAAAACACTTCTTTATTAATAAACTGTAGTTAAACAAAGCATATACAAACTGGAAAACGAACACCAGGTATCTGATTTTGAATTTATATTTGCTTTTTTGGCTTCACATTCATTTCCATGCGTTCCATCTGCCTTTTATTCTGTAATCTGTGTGTGTGTCCTTCATATCCATCGTCGTGTCGCCTGCTGCTGCCTGCGGTCGGCTGCGAACCGGCACCTTTAGCGTGATATTCTCTTTAACATATTTTAAATCATGACGTTATGAAAAAAAATACACGCAAAAATTGTTTTAGGTGCATACATTTGGATTTCATCATAATAAATTATAAACAATAATTGGACTGTTTTGAAAATTAAACCGACTTCAAAGTACACTAAGAAGTAATCAAATCCTGATCGATGACAATGGGGCCAAACGGTGACAATGGGATCAAACGGGAAGTGTACCCTTCCAATTACAAAAATAATTTCCCAAATTGGTTAATAGATGACGGAGTTATAACACAAATATAAAAAAAGGAAAAAAATACAACCGAATTGAGAACCTCCTTCTTTTTTTGAAGTCGGTTAAAAATAGATAGTGTCATGCTTATTAGCTATTAAATTTACAATTAATGTTGTAATTAACCTTATAGTTTACTAGCCGTTTCACGCAGAATCACCCGCATTCCTGGGATAAAAAAATTACAAAAGCTGTAATATGAAAAGATCTTCCACAAAAATGCTTTGCTTTTTAGTGAATTGCCGGAGTCTTCTCATACGAACCGGTGGTAAATTCAATTCAATTCAATTCAATTCAATTTATTTCTTGTAAACATAGGTACAATACAATGTTGGTAAATAAAAATATAATGTTCTGCTATGTTTTGCCTTGTAAGGCATACAATTGATATAACATATAAAATAATTCAGTTTGAAGGTAAAATAATAACAAATAATTAATAAATTCATTACAATAATTAAATTAACACGGATTCACAAAAATATTCAAATATAATGTCAAATATATAAAAGATATCTAACAAAACACAAACGAACAAATAAATCAGGAATGTCTTTCAGTTAGGTACTCATTAATTGTATAGTATGCATTGTGAATAAGGAAGTCAGACAATTTCTTTTTAAAAATACTTATGATATTTATGTCTTTTATTTCATTCGGTAATTTATTGTAAATTTTAGGAGCCATTCCCAGTACACTCTTACTGTAGAGTGCTGTTTTATGCGAATTTACTCGTATAACATTATGCAGTCTCTTACTGTTCATTACATTAAACAGATTGTAATTCGTTTTAACAAATATTGCCACTTCATATATGTACAGTGATGGAAATGTGAGGAGTTTGAGGTCTTTAAACTATTGTTTGCAGCTATCTGTAGATTTTAGATTACATATTGACCTAAGACACTTTTTCTGGGCCTTAAAAACAAGTTCTCTATCAGTTGAGTTACCCCAATGTATGATTCCATAACGTAAGGTTGACATAACAAATGAATGATAGGCAGTCAAAACAACACACTGATCCACAACTTTAGCTAATTTATATAATGCAAAGGAATACTGATGTAGCTTTTTACAAATTGAGTCTATATGTTTCTTCCATGTCAAGGTATTATCCAACCATAATCCTAAAAATTTTGTTTTATCAGTCTCTTCTATAGGTATACAGTCGTATTTTATGTTAAGATTTAATTTATTAGATTTTTGTCTGAATGTCATAAATTTAGTTTTATCAATATTAATCCTTAAATTATTTACTATTAACCTATCAATTATTTCACTTAGAGCATTATTTATATCATTCTCATATGTATTTATATCATTTCCTATAAAAGTTATTGTGCTATCATCAGCAAATAACACCATGTGATGGTTCACAACTTTTGGCATGTCATTTATATAAATAAGGAATAACAGCGGTCCTAGAACACTGCCTTGGGGTACACCGAATTTTGTATGTCTCGGTTCAGATGTATAAGTTTTTTCAATTTTAGATTTGTGACAGATCTTATCTATGCAGGTGATTTGCGTTCTATTACTAATGTAGGATTTAATAAGTTCTAGAATATTACCCCTGATTCCATACCTGTCCAATTTACTCAAAAGAATAAAATGATCAACACGGTCGAAAGCTTTTGACATATCCATAAAAATTGAGGAAACTGGTATTCTACCGTCGACATTTGTTATAATTTTTTCAATGAAATCATAAACGGCCAAGTTGATCGTTCTGTTTTGCCTGAAACCATATTGTTCATTGGTGAGAAGTTTGTTTTTTTCAAGAAATGAGTTTAAACTATTGTAAATAACCTTTTCAAAAATCTTGGAAAAAATGGGGATTAAAGCTATGGGTCTATAGTTATTCATGCTTAGTTTATTTTCTTTTTTGAAAAGTGGCTTTATAATCGTAGTTTTTAATTTCATTGGAAAGTGACCCCTTTCGATGCATAAATTGATTATATAACTGATTACCGGTGCTATAACAAGTGATGCGGCTTTAACCACACTTGTGACAATGCCATCGAAACCTGTGCTTTTAGTATTCCTTAATGATATTATTATATGGAATATATCAATAGGAGTGGTCGGCTGCATGAATAGAGAATTAGGGCATATTTTTAATAGTGAGAGATTACTTCTGGTATTAGCAGCAGGTTGTACCTGATTAATAAAAAAGTCATTAAATCTCTTTGCGATCTGTTTTGGGTCTGTTACAGTTTCATTGTTATCTATAATTTTAGGGATATCTTTCTTTGGATAGTTAACTTTATTTTTTTTTATTAGATTCCATGTAGCTATTGATTTATTATTTGATTTATTAATATAATAATTGTTTTGAGATCTCTGAGTTAATCGAATAATTTTTTTAAGACGTTGTGAATACTGCTTGTACATTTTTTTATTTTTTAAGTTTGGAGAGTGTCTGTATTGCCAAAGTACATCCCGCTTCCTTTTGCAACATTTTTTTATACCGCTAGTTATCCAATTGGGTCTGACTGTTGATGAGATTTTCAATAGTTTTTGAGGAAAGCACAAATCATAGAAAAGCTTGAATAAAAAAAAAAAATACAAAAATATTAAATGCTTCCTCAGGTTCAGAAATGTCGTATACTTCATTAAAACTGAGACTCTGAAGGCATTCCACGAATTTCGTGATATTTTCGGGACAGTAGTCTCTTTTATTGATATACCAGTGGGAAAATATGGGTCTTATCTTTACTGGAAGTTTTAATAATTGAGCTGTGTGATCAGATATAGCCAGTTCTTCTATATCTGCTTTACCACCTTTAACATTATGTATGACGTTATCAATGCATGTGCCGCTGGCCAACCGCGTCGGTTTGCGTATACCTAATTTCAAGTTAAAACCTAAGAGCAAATCACAGAATTCCACCGAGACCCTTGTGTTCTTTAAAACGTCAATATTGAAATCACCACACAGTACAATTTTTTTATTGTTTCTCAGACAATATTTATTCAATATGCCTTTTAAATTATTGAAAAAAGTATTCAAAGCATATAAGTCGAATTTAGGTGATCTATATATGGTAATAATTATTACGGAATGAACTATTAACTCAATTGCACAACACTCCAAGATGTTTGGGACACAAAATTCACTAAGGTCAATAATTTTATATTCGTAATTAGTAGTAGTTAAAATACATGATCCCCCACTACGTTTATTTCTGCTTGAGCATGTTGCTAGTTTATAATTCGGTATGTATAGATGTTCATCATCACCATCCTTCATGTTATGTTCTGTTATACAAATTATGTCAATTAATTTTCCCTGTGTGTCAACTCACTTAAGTGTACGCTTAATAAGTCCGACTTACTTATCAAACCATTTATATTTTGGTGCAAAATTAGTAACTTATTAGACAAGAAAAAAATTATCAAGTAACGGTTCAACAATTCAACTGTATGTACCAACTTAAGGTGGTTGCTCTGATTGCCCTTTCCATACATATTTAACTAGCTGAGATTTCAATACACACATCGTATTGTTTTTATTTGAGCTATTCTTTGGACCTCATACTAGTTACGGGTGTGGCTAATTTTAATTTCAAACAAAAATATCCAACGGAATTACAATAAAACTGGTTTAAAAAATTGCAAATTTTGTATTCGTGTGAGTAAATTTTGTAGCGCAATCTAGGAAGGCAATATGGTTATTAGCAAGGTAACTAAGAACTAAGATGTCAAAAAGGAGCCGGGGTTCGAATTTAAAACTACAAGTCGTGAAATAGATGGCGCTTTCAGTAATTTGACTCTATAGAAATCTATGCTTTGAATAATATTGGTCAAATCTACCGGCGTGAAGTTAGCAGCCAAAAGTTAGCAGCCAATATAATCCGACCAAATTAGGAAGAATCCAGAAAATTGCTTTATTTACCGTATTTACACTGGAAAATTGATGAAAATATAAGGAAATGATAAAAACAATTGAAAAAAGACCTAAAAGGCGTTAAAATATTCTAAATAGACATGAATTCAGAATTAGCAAAAACACAAAGTATTTTGTAATTTAATCGGTTTTAAGGGTTCAAAAGAAAGAAAATTTAATTAATCACAAAAAATCACATAAAACCTTCGTACTGAATTAAGATTTTATGATCCCATGAAAGTTTCAGAGCCATAAATCGAACAAAAACAAACGTACGTAATAATCATACGTTTTCGTTTCTTAAGAAAGAGTATAAGATATCAAAAATGGCATGGTGTCACTCTAGAAATGTATTTATTTAAAAGATATATAAGTATACTAAGTAAATAATATCATTCTATGTACTTACCGAGGGGATACATAGGTTTTTTAGCCACCGGCGAAAATAATATCGACAAAAATCTTTCAATTAAATTTGATGGTAGATTTACCTCTCAAGACTTGTCTTTGTCACTCCAAGTATGTATTTAGATTATAGATACATAAGTTGAGTAAGTACATAACAGTTTTCTATGAACTTAGCGAGGGGGAAAGCATATGTTTTTGAGCTGGCTGCAAAAAATATATATCAAAAAATATCTACTTTGATTTTGATGGTAGATTAACATCTCAAGACTTGTCCTTGTCACTCCAAATATGTATTTAGATTATAGATACATAAGCTAACTAAGTAAATAACAGCATTCTATGAACTTAGCGAGGGGATATCATAGGTTTTTGAGCCGGCAGCGAAAAATACATCCACGAAAAATTCCACTTTGATATTGATAGTAGATTAACATCTCAAGACTTGTCCTTGTCACTCCAAATATATACTTTGATTATAGATACATAAGTTAACTAAGTAAATAACCACATTCTATGAACTTAGCGAGGGGATATCATAGGTTTTTTAGCCACCGGCGAAAATAATATCGACAAAAAATTCCACTTTGATATTTATGGTAGATTAACATCTCAAAACTTGTCCTTGTCACTCCAAATATGTATTTAGCTTATAGATACATAAGTAAACTAAGTAAATAACAGCATTCTATGAACTTAGCGAGGGGATATCATAGGTTTTTGAGCCGGCAGCGAAAAATATATCCACAAAAAATTCCACTTTGATATTTATGGTAGATTAACATCTCAAGACTTGTCCTTGTCACTCCAAATATGTATTTACATAATAGATACATAGGTTTTCTAAGTAAATAACATCATTCTATGAACTTAGCGAGGGGATATCATAGGTTTTTGAGCCAGCGGCCGAAATAATAACGAAAAGATCTCTACTTTGATATTGATCGTAGATTAACATCTCAAGACTTGTCCTTGCCACTCCAAGTATGTATTTAGATTATAGATACATAAGTTACCTAAGTAAATAACAGCATTCTATGAACTTAGCGAGGGGATATCATAGGTTTTTGAGACGGCAGCCAAAAATATATCCACAACTTACTAAGGTCACTTATGTATCTATAATCTTAATATATACTTGGAGTGACAAGGACAAGTCTTGAGATGTTAATCTACCATCAATATCAAAGTGGAATTTTTTGTGGATATATTTTTCGCTGCCGGCTCAAAAACCTATGATATCCCCTCGCTAAGTTCATAGAATGCTGTTATTTACTTAGGTTACTTATGTATCTATAATCTTAATACATATTTAGAGTGACAAGGACAAGTCTTGAGGGGATTATCTACCATCAATATCAAAGTGGATTTTTTTGTGTATATACTTTTCGCTGCCGGCTCAAAAACCTATGATATCCCCTCGCTAAGTTCATAGAATGATATTATTTACTTAGGTAACTTATGTATCTATACTATAAATATATACTTGGAGTGACAAGGACAAGTCTTGAGGGGATTATCTACCATCAATATCAAAGTGGAATTTATGTAAATATATTTTTTTTGCCGGCTCAAAAACCTATGATATCCCCTGGCTAAGTTCATAGAATGCAGTTATTTACTTAGATTACTTATGTATCTATAATATAAATATATATTTGGAGTGACAAGGACAAGTCTTGAGATGTTAATCTACCATCAATATCAAAGTGGAATTTTTTGTGGATATATTTTTCGCTGCCGGCTCAAAAACCTATAATATACCCTCGCTAAGTTCATAGAATGCTGTTATTTACTTAGTTTACTTATGTATCTATAAGCTAAATACATATTTGGAGTGACAAGGACAAGTCTTGAGATGTTAATCTACGATCAATATCAAAGTAGAGATTTTTTCGTTATTTTTTTTGGCCGCTGGCTCAAAAACCTATGATATCCCCTCGCTAAGTTCATAGAATGATGTTATTTACTTAGGTAACTTATGTATCTATAATCTCAATACATATATGGAGTGACAAGGACAAGTCTTGAGATATTAATCTACCATCAATATCAAAGTGGAATTTTTTGTAGATATATTTTTCGCTGCCGGCTCAAAAACCTATGATGTCCCCTCGCTAAGATCATAAAATGCAGTTATTTACTTAGGTAACTTATGTATCTATAATCTAAATACATATTTGGAGTGACAAGGACAAGTCTTGAGATGTTAATCTACCATAAATATCAAAGTGGTTTTTGTTATGGTTATATTTTTCGCTGCCAGCTCAAAAACCTATGATGTCCCCTCGCTAAGTTCATAGAATGTTGTTATTTACTTAGTTTCTTTATGTATCTATAATCTAAATACATATTTAGAGTGACAAGGACAAGTCATGAGGGGATTATCTACCATCAATATCAAAGTGGAATTTTTTGTAAATATATTTTTCTTTGCCGGCTCAAAAACCTATGATATCCCCTCGCTAAGTTCAAAGAATGCTGTTATTTACTTAGTTAACTTACGTATCTATAATCTAAATACATATTTGGAGTGACAAGGACAAATTTTGAGATGTTAATCTGCAATAAAAATCAAAGTGGAATTTTTTGTCGTTATTATTTTCGCCGGTGACTTAAAAACCTATGATGGCCCCACACTAAGTTCACAGAATGCAGTTATTTACTTAGGTAACTTATGTATCTATAATCTAAATACATACTTGGAGTGACAAGGACAAGTCATGAGGGGATTATCTACCATCAATATCAAAGTGGAATTTTTTGTAAATATATTTTTCTCTGCCGGGTCAAAAACCTATGATATCCCCTCGCTAAGTTCATAGAATGATGTTATTTACTTAGAAAACTTATGTATCTATTATCTAAATACATATTTGGAGTGACAAGGACAAGTCTTGAGATGATAATCTACCATAAATATCAATATGGAATTTTTTATGGATATATTTTTCTCTGCCGGCTCAAAAACCTATGATGTCCCCACACTAAGTTCATAGAATGCAGTTATTTACTTAGGTAACTTATGTATCTATAATCTAAATACATACTTGGAGTGACAAGGACAAGTCTTGAGATGTTAATCTACGATCAATATCAAAATAGAGATCTTTTCGTTATTTTTTCGGCCGCCGGCTCAAGAACCTATGATATCCCCTCGCTAAGTTCATAGAATGATGTTATTTACTTAGAAAACTTATGTATCTATAATCTAAATACATATTTGCAGTGACAAGGACAAGTCTTGAGATGTTAATCTACCATCAATATCAAAGTGGATTTTTTTGTGGATATATTTTCGCTGCCGGCTCAAAAACCTATGATATACCCTCGCTAAGTTCATAGAATGCTGTTATTTACTTAGTTTACTTATGTATCTATAAGCTTAATACATATTTGGAGTGACAAGGACAAGTCTTGAGGGGATTATCTACCATCAATTTCAAAGTGGATTTTTTTGTGTATATACTTTTGCTGCCGGCTCAAAAACCTATGATGTCCCCTCGCTAAGTTCATAGAATGTGTTTATTTACTTAGAAAACTTATGTATCTATTATCCAAATACATATTTGGAGTGACAAGGACAAGTCTTGAGATGTTAATCTACCATAAATATCAATATGGAATTTTTTATGGATATATTTTTCTCTGCAGGCTCAAAAACCTATGATATCCCCTCGCTAAGTTCATAGAATTCAGTTATTTACTTAGGTTACTTATGTATCTATAATCTAAATACATACTTGGAGTGACAAGGACAAGTCTTGAGATGTTAATCTACGATCAATATCAAAGTAGAGATCTTTTCGTTATTTTTTCGGCCGCCGGCTCAAAAACCTATGATGTCCCCTCGCTAAGTTCATAGAATGATGTTATTTACTTAGGTAACTTATGTATCTATAATCTAAATATATACTTGGAGTGACAAGGACAAGTCTTGAGATGTTAATCTACCATCATTATCAAAGTGGGTTTTTTTGTGGCTATATTTTTCGCTGCCGGCTCAAAAACCTATGATATCCCCTCGCTAAGTTCATAGAATGCTGTTATTTACTTAGGTTACTTATGTATCTATAATCTTAATACATATTTAGAGTGACAAGGACAAGTCTTGAGGGGATTATCTACCATCAATATCAAAGTGGATTTCTTTGTGTATATACTTTTCGCTGCCGGCTCAAAAACCTATGATATCCCCTCGCTAAGTTCATAGAATGATATTATTTACTTAGGTAACTTATGTATCTATACTATAAATATATACTTGGAGTGACTAGGACAAGTCTTGAGGGGATTATCTACCATCAATATCAAAGTGGAATTTTTTGTAAATATATTTTTTCTGCCGGCTCAAAAACCTATGATATCCCCTGGCTAAGTTCATAGAATGCAGTTATTTACTTAGATTACGTATGTATCTATAATCTAAATATATATTTGGAGTGACAAGGACAAGTCTTGAGATGTTAATCTACCATCAATATCAATGTGGAATTTTTTTGTGGGAATATTTTTCGCTGCCGGCTCAAAAACCTATGATGTCCCCTCGCTAAGTTCATAGAATGCAGTTATTTACTTAGATTACTTATGTATCTATAATCTAAATACATATTTGGAGTGACAAGGACAAGTCTTGAGATGTTAATCTACGATCAATATCAAAGTAGAGACCTTTTCGTTATTTTTTCGGCCGCCGGCTCAAAAACCTATGATATCCCCTCGCTAAGTTCATAGAATGATGTTATTTACTTAGAAAAATTATGTATCTATTATCTACATACATATTTGGAGTGACAAGGACAAGTCTTGAGATGTTAATCTACCATCAATATCAAAGTGGAATTTTTTGTGGATATTTTTTTCGCTGCCGGCTCAAAAACCTATGATATCCCCTCGCTAAGTTCATAGAATGCTGTTATTTACTTAGGTTACTTATGTATCTATAATCTTAATACATATTTGGAGTGACAAGGACAAGTCTTGAGATGTTAATCTACGATCAATATCAAAGTAGAGATCTTTTCGTTATTTTTTCGGCCGCCGGCTCAAAAACCTATGATGTCCCCTCGCTAAGTTCATAGAATGATGTTATTTACTTAGGTAACTTATGTATCTATAATCTAAATATATACTTGGAGTGACAAGGACAAGTCTTGAGATGTTAATCTACCATCATTATCAAAGTGGATTTTTTTGTGGCTATATTTTTCGCTGCCGGCTCAAAAACTTATGATATCCCCTCGCTAAGTTCATAAATTGCTGTTATTTACTTAGGTTACTTATGTATCTATAATCTAAGTACATACTTGGAGTGACAAGGACAAGTCTTGAGATGTTAATCTACCATAAATATCAATATGGATTTTTTTATGGATATATTTTTCTCTGCCGGCTCAAAAACCTATGATATCCCCTCGCTAAGTTCATAGAATGCAGTTATTTACTCAGGTTACTTATGTATCTATAATCAAAATACATATTTGGAGTGACAAGGACAAGTTTTGAGATGTTAATCTGGCATAAATATCAAAGTGGAATTTTTTGTCGTTATTATTTTCGCCGGTGGCTAAAAAACCTATGTATCCCCTCGCTAAGTTCATAGAATGCAGTTATTTACTTAGGTAACTTATGTATCTATAATCTAAATACATATATGGAGTGACAAGGACAAGTCTTGAGATGTTAATCTACCATAAATATCAAAGTAGTGATCTTTTCGTTATTTTGTCGGCCGCCGGCTCAAAAACCTATGATATCCCCTCGCTAAGTTCATAGAATGATATTATTTACTTAGGTTACTTATGTATCTATAATCTAAATACATATTTGCAGTGACAAGGACAAGTCTTGAGATGTTAATCTACCATCAATATCAAAGTGGATTTTTTTATGGATATATATTTCGCTGCCAGCTCAAAAACCTATGATGTCCCCTCGCTAAGTTCATAAAATGTTGTTATTTACTTAGTTTATTTATGTATCTATAATCTAAATACATATTTGGAGTGACAAGGACAAGTCTTGAGGGGATTATCTACCATCAATTTCAAAGTGGATTTTTTTGTGTATATACTTTTGCTGCCGGCTCAAAAACCTATGATGTCCCCTCGCTAAGTTCATAGAATGTGTTTATTTACTTAGTTAACTTATGTATCTATAATCAAAATACATATTTGGAGTGACAAGGACAAGTCTTGAGATGTTAATCTGCCATCAATATCAAAGTGGAATTTTTTGTCGTTATTATTTTCGCCGGTGGCTAAAAAACCTATGATGGCCCCACACTAAGTTCACAGAATGCAGTTATTTACTTAGGTAACTTATGTATCTATAATCTAAATACATACTTGGAGTGACAAGGACAAGTCTTGAGATGTTAATCTACGATCAATATCAAAGTAGAGACCTTTTCGTTATTTTTTCGGCCGCCGGCTCAAAAACCTATGATATCCCCTCGCTAAGTTCATAGAATGATGTTATTTACTTAGAAAAATTATGTATCTATTATCTACATACATATTTGGAGTGACAAGGACAAGTCTTGAGATGTTAATCTACCATCAATATCAAAGTGGAATTTTTTGTGGATATTTTTTTCGCTGCCGGCTCAAAAACCTATGATATGCCCTCGCTAAGTTCATAGAATGCTGTTATTTACTTAGGTTACTTATGTATCTATAATCTTAATACATATTTGGAGTGACAAGGACAAGTCTTGAGATGTTAATCTACGATCAATATCAAAGTAGAGATCTTTTCGTTATTTTTTCGGCCGCCGGCTCAAAAACCTATGATGTCCCCTCGCTAAGTTCATAGAATGATGTTATTTACTTAGGTAACTTATGTATCTATAATCTAAATATATACTTGGAGTGACAAGGACAAGTCTTGAGATGTTAATCTACCATCATTATCAAAGTGGATTTTTTTGTGGCTATATTTTTCGCTGCCGGCTCAAAAACTTATGATATCCCCTCGCTAAGTTCATAAATTGCTGTTATTTACTTAGGTTACTTATGTATCTATAATCTAAGTACATACTTGGAGTGACAAGGACAAGTCTTGAGATGTTAATCTACCATAAATATCAATATGGAATTTTTTATGGATATATTTTTCTCTGCCGGCTCAAAAACCTATGATATCCCCTCGCTAAGTTCATAGAATGCAGTTATTTACTCAGGTTACTTATGTATCTATAATCAAAATACATATTTGGAGTGACAAGGACAAGTTTTGAGGGGATTATCTACCATCAATATCAAAGTGGAATTTTTGTAGATATATTTTTTGCTGCCGGCTCAAAAACCTATGATGTCCCCTCGCTAAGTTCATAGAATGCAGTTATTTACTTAGGTTACTTATGTATCTATTATCTAAATATATATTTGGAGTGACAAGGACAAGTCTTGAGATGTTAATCTACCATCAATATCAAAGTGGAATTTTTTGTGGATATATTTTTCGCTGCTGGCTCAAAAACCTATGATGTCCCCTCGCTAAGTTCATAGAATGCAGTTATTTACTTAGATTACTTATGTATCTATAATATAAATATATATTTGGAGTGACAAGGACAAGTCTTGAGATGTTAATCTACGATCAATATCAAAGTAGAGATTTTTTCGTTATTTTTTTGGCCGCCGGCTCAAAAACCTATGATATCCCCTCGCTAAGTTCATAGAATGATGTTATTTACTTAGGTAACTTATGTATCTATAATCTAAATACATATATGGAGTGACAAGGACAAGTCTTGAGATGTTAATCTACCATCAATATCAAAGTGGAATTTTTTGTGGCTATATTTTTCGCTGCCGGCTCAATAACCTATGATGTCCCCTCGCTAAGTTCATAGAATGCAGTTATTTACTTAGGTAACTTATGTATCTATAATCTAAATACATATTTGGAGTGACAAGGACAAGTCTTGAGATGTTAATCTACCATAAATATCAAAGTGGATTTTTTTATGGATATATTTTTCGCTGCCAGCTCAAAAACCTATGATTTCCCCTCGCTAAGTTCATAGAATGGTGTTATTTACTTAGTTTATTTATGTATCTATAATCAAAATACATATTTAGAGTGACAAGGACAAGTCATGAGGGGATTATCTACCATCAATATCAAAGTGGAATTCTTTGTAAATATATTTTTCTCTGCCGGCTCAAAAACCTATGATATCCCCTCGCTAAGTTCATAGAATGTGTTTATTTACTTAGTTAACTTATGTATCTATAATCTAAATACATATTTGGAGTGACAAGGACAAGTTTTGAGATGTTAATCTGCCATAAATATCAAAGTGGATTTTTTTTTGGATATATTTTTCGCTGCCGGCTCAAAAACCTATGATATCCCCTCGCTAAGTTCATAGAATGCTGTTATTTACTTAGTTAACTTATGTATCTATAATCTAAATACATATTTGGAGTGACAAGGACAAGTTTTGAGATGTTAATCTGCCATAAATATCAAAGTGGATTTTTTTGTCGTTATTATTTTTGCCGGTGGCTAAAAAACCTATGATGTCCCCACACTAAGTTCATAGAATGCAGTTATTTACTTAGGTAACTTATGTATTTATAATCTAAATACATACTTGGAGTGACAAGGATAAGTCTTTAGCCTGTTAATCTACGATCAATATCAAAGTAGAGATCTTTTCGTTATTTTTTCGGCCGCCGGCTCAAAAACCTATGATATCCCCTCGCTAAGTTCATAGAATGATGTTATTTACTTAGAAAACTTATGTATCTATTATCTAAATACATATTTGGAGTGACAAGGACAAGTCTTGAGATGTTAATCTGCCCTCATTTTCAAAGTGGATGTTTTTGTGGATATATTTTTCGCTGCCGGCTCAAAAACCTATGATATCCCCTCGCTAAGTTCATAGAATGCTGTTATTTACTTAGAAAACTTATGTATCTATTATCTAAATACATATTTGGAGTGACAAGGACAAGTCTTGAGATGATAATCTACCATAAATATCAATATGGAATTTTTTATGGATATATTTTTCTCTGCCGGCTCAAAAACCTATGATGTCCCCACACTAAGTTCATAGAATGCAGTTATTTACTTAGGTAACTTATGTATCTATAATCTAAATACATACTTGGAGTGACAAGGACAAGTCTTGAGATGTTAATCTACGATCAATATCAAAATAGAGATCTTTTCGTTATTTTTTCGGCCGCCGGCTCAAGAACCTATGATATCCCCTCGCTAAGTTCATAGAATGATGTTATTTACTTAGAAAACTTATGTATCTATAATCTAAATACATATTTGCAGTGACAAGGACAAGTCTTGAGATGTTAATCTACCATCAATATCAAAGTGGATTTTTTTGTGGATATATTTTCGCTGCCGGCTCAAAAACCTATGATATACCCTCGCTAAGTTCATAGAATGCTGTTATTTACTTAGTTTACTTATGTATCTATAAGCTAAATACATATTTGGAGTGACAAGGACAAGTCTTGAGGGGATTATCTACCATCAATTTCAAAGTGGATTTTTTTGTGTATATACTTTTGCTGCCGGCTCAAAAACCTATGATGTCCCCTCGCTAAGTTCATAGAATGTGTTTATTTACTTAGAAAACTTATGTATCTATTATCCAAATACATATTTGGAGTGACAAGGACAAGTCTTGAGATGTTAATCTACCATAAATATCAATATGGAATTTTTTATGGATATATTTTTCTCTGCAGGCTCAAAAACCTATGATATCCCCTCGCTAAGTTCATAGAATTCAGTTATTTACTTAGGTTACTTATGTATCTATAATCTAAATACATACTTGGAGTGACAAGGACAAGTCTTGAGATGTTAATCTACGATCAATATCAAAGTAGAGATCTTTTCGTTATTTTTTCGGCCGCCGGCTCAAAAACCTATGATGTCCCCTCGCTAAGTTCATAGAATGATGTTATTTACTTAGGTAACTTATGTATCTATAATCTAAATATATACTTGGAGTGACAAGGACAAGTCTTGAGATGTTAATCTACCATCATTATCAAAGTGGGTTTTTTTGTGGCTATATTTTTCGCTGCCGGCTCAAAAACCTATGATATCCCCTCGCTAAGTTCATAGAATGCTGTTATTTACTTAGGTTACTTATGTATCTATAATCTTAATACATATTTAGAGTGACAAGGACAAGTCTTGAGGGGATTATCTACCATCAATATCAAAGTGGATTTCTTTGTGTATATACTTTTCGCTGCCGGCTCAAAAACCTATGATATCCCCTCGCTAAGTTCATAGAATGATATTATTTACTTAGGTAACTTATGTATCTATACTATAAATATATACTTGGAGTGACTAGGACAAGTCTTGAGGGGATTATCTACCATCAATATCAAAGTGGAATTTTTTGTAAATATATTTTTTCTGCCGGCTCAAAAACCTATGATATCCCCTGGCTAAGTTCATAGAATGCAGTTATTTACTTAGATTACGTATGTATCTATAATCTAAATATATATTTGGAGTGACAAGGACAAGTCTTGAGATGTTAATCTACCATCAATATCAAAGTGGAATTTTTTTGTGGGAATATTTTTCGCTGCCGGCTCAAAAACCTATGATGTCCCCTCGCTAAGTTCATAGAATGCAGTTATTTACTTAGATTACTTATGTATCTATAATATAAATATATATTTGGAGTGACAAGGACAAGTCTTGAGTTGTTAATCTACGATCAATATCAAAGTAGAGATTTTTTCGTTATTTTTTTGGCCGCCGGCTCAAAAACCTATGATATCCCCTCGCTAAGTTCATAGAATGATGTTATTTACTTAGGTAACTTATGTATCTATAATCTCAATACATATATGGAGTGACAAGGACAAGTCTTGAGATATTAATATACCATCAATATCAAAGTGGAATTTTTTGTAGATATATTTTTCGCTGCCGGCTCAAAAACCTATGATGTCCCCTCGCTAAGATCATAGAATGCAGTTATTTACTTAGGTAACTTATGTATCTATAATCTAAATACATATTTGGAGTGACAAGGACAAGTCTTGAGATGTTAATCTACGATCAATATCAAAGTAGAGACCTTTTCGTTATTTTTTCGGCCGCCGGCTCAAAAACCTATGATATCCCCTCGCTAAGTTCATAGAATGATGTTATTTACTTAGAAAAATTATGTATCTATTATCTACATACATATTTGGAGTGACAAGGACAAGTCTTGAGATGTTAATCTACCATCAATATCAAAGTGGAATTTTTTGTGGATATATTTTTCGCTGCCGGCTCAAAAACCTATGATATCCCCTCGCTAAGTTCATAGAATGCTGTTATTTACTTAGGTTACTTATGTATCTATAATCTTAATACATATTTGGAGTGACAAGGACAAGTCTTGAGATGTTAATCTACGATCAATATCAAAGTAGAGATCTTTTCGTTATTTTTTCGGCCGCCGGCTCAAAAACCTATGATGTCCCCTCGCTAAGTTCATAGAATGATGTTATTTACTTAGGTAACTTATGTATCTATAATCTAAATATATACTTGGAGTGACAAGGACAAGTCTTGAGATGTTAATCTACCATCATTATCAAAGTGGATTTTTTTGTGGCTATATTTTTCGCTGCCGGCTCAAAAACTTATGATATCCCCTCGCTAAGTTCATAAATTGCTGTTATTTACTTAGGTTACTTATGTATCTATAATCTAAGTACATACTTGGAGTGACAAGGACAAGTCTTGAGATGTTAATCTACCATAAATATCAATATGGATTTTTTTATGGATATATTTTTCTCTGCCGGCTCAAAAACCTATGATATCCCCTCGCTAAGTTCATAGAATGCAGTTATTTACTCAGGTTACTTATGTATCTATAATCAAAATACATATTTGGAGTGACAAGGACAAGTTTTGAGATGTTAATCTGGCATAAATATCAAAGTGGAATTTTTTGTCGTTATTATTTTCGCCGGTGGCTAAAAAACCTATGTATCCCCTCGCTAAGTTCATAGAATGCAGTTATTTACTTAGGTAACTTATGTATCTATAATCTAAATACATATATGGAGTGACAAGGACAAGTCTTGAGATGTTAATCTACCATAAATATCAAAGTAGTGATCTTTTCGTTATTTTGTCGGCCGCCGGCTCAAAAACCTATGATATCCCCTCGCTAAGTTCATAGAATGATATTATTTACTTAGGTTACTTATGTATCTATAATCTAAATACATATTTGCAGTGACAAGGACAAGTCTTGAGATGTTAATCTACCATCAATATCAAAGTGGATTTTTTTATGGATATATTTTTCGCTGCCAGCTCAAAAACCTATGATGTCCCCTCGCTAAGTTCATAAAATGTTGTTATTTACTTAGTTTATTTATGTATCTATAATCTAAATACATATTTGGAGTGACAAGGACAAGTCTTGAGGGGATTATCTACCATCAATTTCAAAGTGGATTTTTTTGTGTATATACTTTTGCTGCCGGCTCAAAAACCTATGATGTCCCCTCGCTAAGTTCATAGAATGTGTTTATTTACTTAGTTAACTTATGTATCTATAATCAAAATACATATTTGGAGTGACAAGGACAAGTCTTGAGATGTTAATCTGCCATCAATATCAAAGTGGAATTTTTTGTCGTTATTATTTTCGCCGGTGGCTAAAAAACCTATGATGGCCCCACACTAAGTTCACAGAATGCAGTTATTTACTTAGGTAACTTATGTATCTATAATCTAAATACATACTTGGAGTGACAAGGACAAGTCTTGAGATGTTAATCTACGATCAATATCAAAGTAGAGACCTTTTCGTTATTTTTTCGGCCGCCGGCTCAAAAACCTATGATATCCCCTCGCTAAGTTCATAGAATGATGTTATTTACTTAGAAAAATTATGTATCTATTATCTACATACATATTTGGAGTGACAAGGACAAGTCTTGAGATGTTAATCTACCATCAATATCAAAGTGGAATTTTTTGTGGATATTTTTTTCGCTGCCGGCTCAAAAACCTATGATATCCCCTCGCTAAGTTCATAGAATGCTGTTATTTACTTAGGTTACTTATGTATCTATAATCTTAATACATATTTGGAGTGACAAGGACAAGTCTTGAGATGTTAATCTACGATCAATATCAAAGTAGAGATCTTTTCGTTATTTTTTCGGCCGCCGGCTCAAAAACCTATGATGTCCCCTCGCTAAGTTCATAGAATGATGTTATTTACTTAGGTAACTTATGTATCTATAATCTAAATATATACTTGGAGTGACAAGGACAAGTCTTGAGATGTTAATCTACCATCATTATCAAAGTGGATTTTTTTGTGGCTATATTTTTCGCTGCCGGCTCAAAAACTTATGATATCCCCTCGCTAAGTTCATAAATTGCTGTTATTTACTTAGGTTACTTATGTATCTATAATCTAAGTACATACTTGGAGTGACAAGGACAAGTCTTGAGATGTTAATCTACCATCAATATCAAAGTGGAATTTTTGTAGATATATTTTTTGCTGCCGGCTCAAAAACCTATGATGTCCCCTCGCTAAGTTCATAGAATGCAGTTATTTACTTAGGTAACTTATGTATCTATTATCTAAATATATATTTGGAGTGACAAGGACAAGTCTTGAGATGTTAATCTACCATCAATATCAAAGTGGAATTTTTTGTGGATATATTTTTCGCTGCTGGCTCAAAAACCTATGATGTCCCCTCGCTAAGTTCATAGAATGCAGTTATTTACTTAGATTACTTATGTATCTATAATATAAATATATATTTGGAGTGACAAGGACAAGTCTTGAGATGTTAATCTACGATCAATATCAAAGTAGAGATTTTTTCGTTATTTTTTTGGCCGCCGGCTCAAAAACCTATGATATCCCCTCGCTAAGTTCATAGAATGATGTTATTTACTTAGGTAACTTATGTATCTATAATCTAAATACATATATGGAGTGACAAGGACAAGTCTTGAGATGTTAATCTACCATCAATATCAAAGTGGAATTTTTTGTGGCTATATTTTTCGCTGCCGGCTCAATAACCTATGATGTCCCCTCGCTAAGTTCATAGAATGGTGTTATTTACTTAGTTTATTTATGTATCTATAATCAAAATACATATTTAGAGTGACAAGGACAAGTCATGAGGGGATTATCTACCATCAATATCAAAGTGGAATTCTTTGTAAATATATTTTTCTCTGCCGGCTCAAAAACCTATGATATCCCCTCGCTAAGTTCATAGAATGTGTTTATTTACTTAGTTAACTTATGTATCTATAATCTAAATACATATTTGGAGTGACAAGGACAAGTTTTGAGATGTTAATCTGCCATAAATATCAAAGTGGATTTTTTTTTGGATATATTTTTCGCTGCCGGCTCAAAAACCTATGATATCCCCTCGCTAAGTTCATAGAATGCTGTTATTTACTTAGTTAACTTATGTATCTATAATCTAAATACATATTTGGAGTGACAAGGACAAGTTTTGAGATGTTAATCTGCCATAAATATCAAAGTGGATTTTTTTGTCGTTATTATTTTTGCCGGTGGCTAAAAAACCTATGATGTCCCCACACTAAGTTCATAGAATGCAGTTATTTACTTAGGTAACTTATGTATTTATAATCTAAATACATACTTGGAGTGACAAGGATAAGTCTTTAGCCTGTTAATCTACGATCAATATCAAAGTAGAGATCTTTTCGTTATTTTTTCGGCCGCCGGCTCAAAAACCTATGATATCCCCTCGCTAAGTTCATAGAATGATGTTATTTACTTAGAAAACTTATGTATCTATTATCTAAATACATATTTGGAGTGACAAGGACAAGTCTTGAGATGTTAATCTGCCATCAATTTCAAAGTGGATGTTTTTGTGGATATATTTTTCGCTGCCGGCTCAAAAACCTATGATATCCCCTCGCTAAGTTCATAGAATGCTGTTATTTACTTAGTTAACTTATGTATCTATAATCTAAATACATATTTGGAGTGACAAGGACAAGTTTTGAGATGTTAATCTGCTATAAATATCAAAGTGGATTTTTTTGTCGTTATTATTTTTGCCGGTGGCTAAAAAACCTATGATGTCCCCACACTAAGTTCATAGAATGCAGTTATTTACTTAGGTAACTTATGTATTTATAATCTAAATACATACTTGGAGTGACAAGGATAAGTCTTGAGCCTGTTAATCTACGATCAATATCAAAGTGGAATTTTTTGTGGATATATTTTTCGCTGCCGGCTCAAAAACCTATGATATCCCCTCGCTAAGTTTATAGAATGCTGTTATTTACTTAGGTTACTTATGTATCTATAATCTAAATACATACTTGGAGTGACAAGGACAAGTCTTGAGATGTTAATCTACGATCAATATCAAAGTAGAGATCTTTTCGTTATTTTTTCGGCCGCCGGCTCAAAAACCTATGATATCCCCTCGCTAAGTTCATAGAATGATGTTATTTACTTAGAAAACTTATGTATCTATTATCTAAATACATATTTGGAGTGACAAGGACAAGTCTTGAGATGTTAATCTGCCATCAATTTCAAAGTGGATGTTTTTGTGGATATATTTTTCGCTGCCGGCTCAAAAACCTATGATATCCCCTCGCTAAGTTCATAGAATGCTGTTATTTACTTAGGTTACTTATGTATCTATAATCTAAATACATATTTGGAGTGACAAGGACAAGTTTTGAGATGTTAATCTACCATAAATATCAAAGTGGAATTTTTTGTCGATATTATTTTCGCCGGTGGCTAAAAAACCTATGTATCCCCTCGCTAAGTTCATAGAATGCAGTTATTTACTTAGGTAACTTATGTATCTATAATCTAAATACATATTTGGAGTGACAAGGACAAGTCTTGAGATGTTAATCTACCATAAATATCAATATGGAATTTTTTATGGATATATTTTTCTCTGCCGGCTTAAAAACCTATGATATCCCCTCGCTAAGTTCATAGAATGTGTTTATTTACTCAGTTAACTTATGTATCTATAATCTAAATATATATTTGGAGTGACAAGGACAAGTCTTGAGATGTTAATCTACCATCAAAATCAAAGTAGATATTTTTTGATATATATTTTTTGCAGCCAGCTCAAAAACATATGCTTTCCCCTCGCTAAGTTCATAGAAAGCTGTTATGTACTTACTCAACTTATGTATCTATAATCTAAATACATACTTGGAGTGACAAAGACAAGTCTTGAGAGGTAAATCTACCATCAAATTCAATTGAAAGATTTTTGTCGATATTATTTTTGCCGGTGGCTATAAAACCTAAGTATCCCCTCGGTAAGTACATAAAAGGTTATTATTTACTTAGTATACTTATATATCTTTTAAATAAATACATTTCTAGAGTGACACCATGCCATTTTTGATATCTTATACGCTTTCTTAAGAAACGAAAACGTATGATTATTACGTACGTTTGTTTTTTTTCGATTTATGGCTCTGAAACTTTCATGGGATCATAAAATCTTAATTCAGTACGAAGGTTTTATGTGATTTTTTGTGATTAATTAAATTTTCTTTCTTTTGAACTCTTAAAACCGATTAAATTACAAAATACTTTGTGTTTTTGCTAATTCTGAATTCATGTCTATTTAGAATATTTTAACGCCTGTTAGGCCTTTGTTCAATTGTTTTTATAATTTCCTTATATTTTCAACAGTTTTCCAGTGTAAATACGGTAAATAAAGCAATTTTCTGGATTCTTTCTAATTTGGTCGGATTATATTGGCTGCTAACTTTTGGCTGCTAACTTCACGCCGGTGTCAAATCTTAGCATAGCCGAAACGGGGCGTTGCCGTTCCGACTAGGGTAGTTTGTTGTAAAGGAAACGCGATGTTGCCAATCATCGTTGCGCGCTTCTTTCGTATATTTCGTTGATTTCAATAATTTTGAAGTTGAATTTGAAATTAGCTTTTGCGCCCAGCTTTGCCTGCATGAATTTTTTGTGTAATATTATGAATACCAATAAGTTTTACCACGTATAGGTTTTATGTTTATTGAATATATATATCGAATGTATCTACCTACGTTAGTTTATGCTGCATAAATTATATCAAAGAGAAAGTTAAAATATGTCAATATACGAATACCAAAAACATTCCAACGTTTAACTATGACCGACCTAATATCTACTTTTAAAGTAATTAATAATGCTATCCGAAAAAAAACAATATTACGTTTTTTTACAAACAAACATGTTTTAATTTGTATGATATAGTTATAACACCTATACATATATTATAATATAGGTACGAAACTTCACCGTTCGTTCGAGGACGGTTCAAGGGATGCGTTCAAAAACCAATACTATTGAAAAAGATTGATTGCTTAGATTATTCATAAATAATAATACGTAGAAAGTCAATATGTAATATACTATTTATTATACATACCTACTTATTTTATTATATCATGGTAAATAATAAAGTTAGGTACCTACTGATATATTTCAATATTTATCTAGTCGAGCTAATAAGTAATAATGTAATTAGTAAGATTCCGAACATTATGTTTTTGCAAATACCTAGTAGGTAGGTACCTACTGTAGAAAAAATAAACGATGTTTTGAATCGATTAAAATATTAGGTGGTATCAATCGACTTTAGGGCCGATTTTTCCATCGTCCGATATAAGAATTTTACTTGAGGAATTAAATTCACGTTTGCAGATTCTGTAGAGAAAGACTATCAAAATACAAAATTCCTCGAATAAAGACAGCTGACGATGCAGCGATGTTAAAATCGACCGTACAATTTTTTTATTGGGATATACAAGTAGATCGAATCTATACTTCGATACTAATATAATAAAGCGGATGTTTTTTTTGTTTATTTAAACGGGCTAATCTCTGAATCGCTAGGTAATCACTATCCATCTGATTGGAAAAATCTTACACTAATAGGAAGCTACATTATCCCCGAGTTTTACAGGCTACTTTTTATTAAGTGTATTCCGAACCGGTGGTGGTAGATTCAATTGTATGTACTTATACTTGACGTGCATAAGTCCCTTACCTGGGCCTAAACTGGATAAGTAAATAACTTTTTGAATTTATTTTGATTTATCCCAGGAATGCGGGAGAAACCGCGGGGACAGCTAGTGAAAAAAAAAGTGATAATCGGTTATCAACAATGATGGAAAATACATGTAAGTCGGTAAGTACATGTATTTTTTTTTACCGAACGAGCTGCGCGATCGAATCGTTTCTGTTTCACCTTGGGCAAAAATGCTTTCGTATGTCTTTATGTATTTTCGAAAAATCTTCAATATAAATTAAGTAGGTACCTAAGTATTCATCTTATAAACTGTAAAACATCGATTCAAAAGATTGAAGATCGACCTATAAAACCTCTTTTTTTATTAAATCGAATCGAGATCGTAAATCCTAGTTTGCCGTGATTTGCCTAACGTTGACACATCTTTTTAGACGTGTCACGTTCCTACGCAACGAAATTTATGTGTTTCCTACGGCTAATATTGTTTACAAGTTATTTTCTGTTATTTGGATACATTACATTAGCTTGATGTTTAGCCAAGTTTACCTTCAAACAGGTATGTAATAGATATATGCATTGATGCTAATAGTATAGAGATAGATAGATAACACTTTATTGTTACACCACATGAAAAAAATTACATCCGTCGGAACACACCGATAGGCGCTTGGCGACAGATTTTCAACTTGAGGGTGGTAGCCAATCAGATGAGTACTAAAAAGTACCCTACCACCTGCTATGGTTTCCTCACAATGGTTTCCTCACGATGTTTTCCTTCACCAAAGTAAAGTTCATTTTGTAAGGTGGAGGTTAGAAATTTGAAAAAAAAATTGATTCCTAATTATTTAGGAACAAGGATATTGTTTGGTTTCAATAAGTCGAGAATACTTCTGTACTCATTTTCTGATAGGTACCTATTATAAATTACATATTCTTTGTCATAACAATTACGCATTTTATTTCAGGTCCAGGGGCAATTAATTATGCATAACCAAAATGCATTATGCTTTTCATAATACTGTTTGATTTACATCCATTAAATCTTATAACAGTCGTAAAGGTTTGCCGATATGACAAGGTCATCAGAAATGTGAAGTCAAATGCTAAAGCTAGCAACATTTTCAAAAATGCTAATTGCTAGATATTATGTTGACTCAATTGGAAAAGAAATAACTGTGCAGATCAAAATAAATTTACAAGTAAAATGTAAACTATATAAAAATCGGTATTAAAAATAATTATACAAAGCAAACCTACTAACAGGTATTTTTTGTTCTAGTAGAGGATCATGCATCTACAATGTAGATTCTACATAATCATCAGAAAGTCAGTTTGTTATGTACCTATAATATTATGCTTGATTATTTTTATCAAGTAAATAAAACTTTGAAAATGTTTTGTAACAGTAGGTATTTATTTTCAACTAGTTCACCCTTCTTACTAGAAGAACCTCTTGAACTAGGTGAACTTCGTAACACATTTTTTAAACCACTCCTGTATCACAGCGAACAAAACACAAAAATAATTATTCAAATCGGTCAAGCTGTTTTTGAGTTTTGTCGAGACTTACGAACAGCAACTAATTTATATACTTACCTATATAAATAACATTTATAAATATACCTATTTCAGGACCAAGGATTTAACGTTACCAAAATGCATAATATTTTATGTTACTTCGTTTCGATTACGCACAACGGTCACAGTCATGACTCATGATGGAGAATAGATGCGTACCTACCTCGGAGGAGTTTATCAGCAAAATGCTTTTTAGATTCTACCGAAATCACAATTTAGATGTGAATTTTTTGAGTGTTTATATACCATACCACATTTACTTACGTCATACATTAATAAAGAAATATACAGAGAATCTATTTTTATTATACCTACATAATAATCAATATTGACATCTCATAAACGTACCGGTGTAGAGCCTCCCCTAATAACAAGGGGGATTGAGCCATAGTCCATCATAACGTCAAGCAGGACAATGTGGTTTGGTGTACTTCTAATGCTTTTCAATTTGACTTTTTCGTGTTGGTTTCCTTACGATCAAGAACGGAAACATATCATCGGCCTGTACTTTGTGAGATTTGAATTTACGTACATACAAATTCACCTTTGGATAATGGTGAAGGAAAAACATCATTAGGAAATCAAATAAGTACATGTACAATGTACAAAATTTTAATAGTAAACATTTTTATATTTATTGAAAAAATAATATAAAATATACCAAACCTAATGAATATATAAAACACAATTTACGCATAATTCATGAAAAAATACTTAACCAATTTTAGCACACACGCGTAATTATTTAAACGCCACCTAACGGCATATAAAACAACTCAATACTTATTTTAACGCCATCTAACGGTCGAAACAAAACAAAAAATTACAATGTGTGCGTGTATATATACAAGGAATAACTTGACAGATATTTTTCTGGAGGAATTCTTTGTAACTAATTGCCGTGGAAGTAAAATTAATGCTTCATAAATACTTCATAAATACATATTGCTCGCCAATCACTAAATTACGCACCAAGGATGCTTGAATTTTACATAAAAAAAGAAATAACATAGCTTTGCGATACTAACACCATCTAACGGGAATATAGCTTTTTGTAATCGTGAGCATTCACCTATAAGTGCCTTACTAGGGCCTAAACTGAATAAACAACTTTTTGATTTTGAATTTGACCTGTCTTCTCCAAGGCTATCTGCTTGAAAAGCGGCCAAGTGCGAGTCGGACTCTTTTTTAATTTTTTTAGTTTTATCGTTCTCTTATTTTAGAAGTTACAGGGGGGAGGCACACATTTTACCACTTTGAAAGTGTCTCTCGCGCAAATTATTCAGTTTAGAAAAAAAAAATTGAAACCTCAATATAATTTTTGAAGACCTATCCCCGATACGTACGGGTTTGATGAAAAAATGTTGTTGAGTTTCAGTTCCAAATATTGGGAACCCCCAAAATATTTTGTTTTTATTTTTTTGTGAAAATCTTAATGCGGTTCACAGAATACATCTACTTACCAAGTTTCAACAGTATAGTTCTTATAGTTTCGGAAAAAAAGTGACTGTGTCATACGGACGGACAGACAGACAGACAGACAAACAGACAGACATGACGAATCTATAAAGGTTCCGTTTTTTGCCATTTGGCTACGCAACCCTAAAAACACAAGTAGCAAAAAAAATATTACGCAGCACCCCTAATTCTACCACCGCGTGCACTTTAAGGTTTTATTTTATTTCGTCCATATTGATTGGCGCCAACACATTTTCAATCAAAACAAGTACAAATCAACCAGAGCATCGAGTATTCGTATATACACAGAACAGAATATTTAGTTGCTCACTATTAATTTACTATTCTCATATCTAATAAATGTTCGATATATATTAATTTTATGTGAAAGGAAATAAGATTTATGTATTTAATACTTACGGTGCAGTGCTTATTTTTTAGGGTGTTTTATATATATTTTACCTCCTAAGAGCTCGTTTATTTGCTCTTATGATAATTTAGCATTGGCGGCGAATCGAATAGAAACGTAGCAAAAAATAGCTAGATATTTTGATTAGAACCGTTTTATTGATTATATTACTGTATACTTTTCACCGGCCTGCGCACCACAACTCAACAAGCTTCCTCGAAATCAAATAATGTTATAGGAACGCACACGTTAGAAATAATTTTTAGCTCCCTTATTTCTACATTACAATTTTAGTTCAAATGTTCAAAATTTCGCCGTGAGCGGTCAGCAGGAGAGCGGTTACAGCGCGTTCTTTTTTCAATCAACTTCAAAATAATTGGACTGTTTTACAAAAAACTTAAACCGACTTCAAAGTACACTAAGAAGTAATCAAATCCTGATCTGACAATGGGACCAAACGGGAAGTGTACCCTTTCAAATAAAAAAAGAATTTTCCAAATCGGTAAATAAATGACGGAGTTATGAGGTAACAAACATAAAAAAAAAGAAAAAAAAAATTCATTCGAATTGAGAACCTCCTTTTTTTGAAGTCGGTTAAAAAGAGGAGGTTCTCAATTCGGTTGTATTTTTTTTATGTTTGTTACCTCATAACTCCGTCATTTATTAACCGATTGGGAAAATTCTTTTTTTTTGTTTGGAAGGGTGTATTTGAACACCCAAAACACCCCCCTTGTATACCTACGGGCTTGCATCCAGGTACCGGCCTCACCATGGTAGCTTAACTTAGCCGATCGATTAAGAACGGTTAATTATGCTACACCACGAGCGCGTAAACAAACAGTTACATACCAAAATTTTACAAGCTTGCAATGTATGTATGTTTGTTTGTTCGGGTGGAATCTTGCAAGTCGAATTTCACCAACTTCCAGTGGTCGGATTGACTTCATATTTGGTGTACATTAGTATATTGGAAGACAATGCAAGTACAGTCAACAAAAAGTACAGTCACCAAAAAAAAGCTTGTATTAAAAATGTAATTTTTAACAAAAACTTATTTATACACATACTTAGGGCCGCCGTAAGCGGGCGTGCAAAGTGTGCACCGCACACGGGCGGCACGCTCAGGGGGCGGCAAATCGAGCGACTCATACCTAATTCAAGTCATTGTACCCCTGGCCGGTCGACTCCTCCGCAGAGGGCGCTAACCTACCATACCTACAACCTACCAACTTGGGGCGCCTAGCCGGCAGCGGGCTAGCCGGTCACCGGCTAGCCGGCGCGCGAGTCGCGCGACCAATAGGCATTTCAAGAAAACATTAATTATTCTTTTTTTGACAAAACTCAGAGTAAGTAGTCGTAGGGCGGCATAATCGGTATTGCACGCGGGCGACGAAACAGCTAGCGGCGGGCCTGCACATACTAGTTAAAATTGAGAGTTTACAGTTAATCGTGAAACGATAAATTAATTAATGAAAACGGCGAAGTATAATGCTATTACTCATTGAAACATGAAAAGCATAGTTGTTCATTGAGCATTAAATGAGTGGCAAAGCTCACACCTCCGCGAAATCACTATAAATTGTAATGGTTAATTAATTTTAAACGTAGGTACAGTCGGTGCCGAGTCTCCGGCTAACAATAATAGACATGATTACATTAAATGGATGAACATAAGTCAGTAGTCAAATATTTTTGTATTTAATGGTGGTTTAGAACACCATGGACAAGAAGTAGAGTAGAGGAGGCTTTGGAAACTTTTTATAACATGTTAAATAATATCATAAAACCATATATACCCCTTTCCAAGTCTCGATCGTTTGACTTTCCCGTTTGGTTCTCGCCGCAATTAACTAAGATTTTTAAAAAGAAAAAACAATACTGGACCAAATGGAAAAAGTTCAATAACATTAAGGATTACAATAGATTCTGCGAGTATAGGTCCTCATTTAAACAAATGTGCAAGACTTGTTATGCGTCCTATATTAGATCTGTTGAAGACAACCTAAGATCTAATGTCAAACATTTTTGGTCATATGTTTCCAATCGTAAGGCGAAGTCTGGCATCCCATCTCTTATGCAATATCAAAATTGTAAGTCAAATGATCCAAACATAATTTGTAACATGTTCTCTAACTACTTTTTGTCTGCTTTTGAACCCAAATCGTCCACTCTGTCTGCTTGGAGTGCACCGCCTGATGTCGCAAATAATGTCCATGTGATTAGTAATATACATATTGATGAGGCCAAGATTTTAAAAGAGCTGAAACTACTCGACCCGTCTATGGGGCCCGGCCCTGATGGTTTTCCAGCCTCTTTCTTTAAATACACAGCCGATAAAATGTGTAAGCCGCTTTACATCATTTACAATAAATGCTTAAGCGAAGGCGTTTTCCCTGAGGTCTGGAAAAGGGCAAATATCACGCCGGTGCACAAAAATGGCTCAAAGCATGACATTGAACAATATCGGCCTATATCAATACTGTCAGCCTTGTCAAAGCTTTTTGAAAGACTGGTCCACAATGAAGTTTATCCAACTTTGCATAACGTAATTATTCCTGAGCAGCATGGATTCGTTAAGCAACGATCAACGGTATCCAATCTGTTAATATTTGCCAACCATCTTTTTGAAAATATTGACAAACGTGTGCAAGTTGACGCAGTATACACAGACTTCAAAAAGGCCTTTGACAAGGTTGATCATGAGATACTTCTTAATAAAATTGCATTCAATGGTATCCGTGGTAATCTACTTCGCTGGTTTTCATCCTACGTACAAAATCGCACACAAAAGGTGGTTATAAACGGCTATCAGTCTGACACCATACATGTCTAGGAGAATTCGGGGAGAATGTGATTTATATTTGGAATACTTACCGAAATGAACTACATCTGTGTTTACACCATTGAGTTTGTAAATAAAGCATTATACATCTTTTTGAAAAAGGAATACGCAAATCAACTCATCAACAATAAATGTACCGAACAAAAATGTAACTCTCTCTATCAATAATTGGACCAATGTTTCGAATGTTAACTTTTACTTTTAATTGTCATTATTTTTAATAAATGCTTATCTCATATTATTATTGTGTTAATTTTTTCGCAAATGGTACGAACAGTAGAGTATTTTCCACGGTGATAAAGCTGTCTTAGTCTTAGGTGAACTTAAATCCCTCGCTACACTCAGGACTCGTCTTAAATCCCTCGCTTCGCTCGTGATTTAAGTTTTCAACACCCTCGCTACGCTCGGGAGTAAACCTCGAGTCCTTCGTTACGCTCGCGATTTAAATCGTCACCCGCGACAGAAGACACTGCTTTATCCCCTTGGTTAATAATCTACTAATATGTGTGAATTTATGAAAGTAATTTGGCACGTGGAACATTAATTCTAAATAAAATGTAATTTCATTAAATTGTTTGCGGCGATGCTTTTATTATATGCTCATTATTATTTTAGTTTAAAAAATTAAAGCAAAGCAAAATCTAAAAAGTTATCTTTTCAAAACTTTATTCAAAAACAAACCGTTTTTTTTTAAATATATTTATTCTATTGTATTCTATTCTATTCGTAACGATAGCGGAATAAAATACGCAAGGAAATCCGAAACTAATAACTTTAAGCAGTAGCAACTGCATTACACCAACCGTGCAAGGTACTGATAATGGATTCTGTAAATCTATACCTGTAAATCTATACCCACTCTCATCCTACACCAGCTTTATTCGTAAAGCCCGTGAAAAGCACCAATAACATGTTGCTAAACAACTTCAAACTTTAATTCAATCACAAGCTGCTAAACTAGGTGCAATCAATTTAACTTTGAGATATTACAAATTGTACTCAGCACCTGTTTTCAAACGCAATCAGCAAGCTTTTGTGAAGGCGCCACGAAATGTTCAATGAATTTTGAGGTACAAAGCAGATACCTACAAGTTCTGGCTGGTCGCCAATTACCAAAGGAATGCACCACCAGCCGACGGCGACAGAGCCAGTCAAATATCGAAATACTGTAGATTTTTCCTGACGTTTGTGTACGAAATAAAAGAATAAAGAGAACATGACTATAAGGGAGCATGGTGATAATATATGGTTTACTTTTGGTTGTTTCATTTATTTTTCGTCTCAACTAAGTATCATTACTACACAATTTGTTAGAAATTGTTATACAGAATCCCCATGAGGTTCATGACATTTTATTTTGTGATAAAACTGGTCAAAAAGAGTGTTAAGTCCACTTATTGTATGTCTATTTTTATACATACAGAATTTTAAAACACCATAAAATCTCATTGGTGTGTATCGGTATTGAGAGTTACTTTTTACCCGACTGACCTGGAAGGAGGGTTACGCTTTTCGAGTGCATGTATGTCTGTATAAGAAACATTATTAAATTATTCTTTTAATAATTTAATTTATTTGTCAAATATTATAAATCTATCCCACCAAGCAACCCCTTTTTTTATAATATCGATGGATCATGAAATTCAAGAATAGAGATTATCTCAGGGCGACCTAGATACTGGAATTATGCCGAAATTAAATCTACGGCGAATATTCTACGCCGGAATAATATCCTAGTTTATAGGTAGACCTTAGGAAAAAAATAGGTGATCAAACATACAAGGAAGGACCCAATAAAATAAAAAACTAAGACCTGGGAATATAAAAAAATCTCACTATTGGAAGAGAATTAATATACCGGTACGTGCGTTATATTCAATTCAAACATAGGTTTCAACGACCATCGAAAATCTGCACGTTTTACCGACCCATTAGTTTTATTCGCATATTTTAAGCTATGAAAACACGCGTGTTAGTTCATTGAGAATCGTTGGCAACCGAATATACCGAGGGCTAGAACGAGGCCGAATAAAACGGCCAAGCCACATATTTTACATGAAAATATTTTTGGTGGGATCACTATTCTAAAAATAAAATGAAGGAAAAAAAAGAAAGCACAGTAGGTACCTCCTTATAAAAACCAAAGATCAATAGCCTCGTCACCGAGCGAAATGTGCCAAAACACTGAATGCGCACTGAGTTAGCTTAGTGGGGTGAACCGGGGTGCCTAATTTAAATAATTTCACACACGGCCAGCAGGCTGAAACAACATCCGAGCAACGTGACTATAAATACGGCCTAAAGTTTAGATTGTCGAAAATGCAAAACAGTATTTATCTTGGCCTCTCTTGCTATGAAACTTTGAAGAGGATGACCATCATATGACGTTCACTTAGCATATTTCACCCGCATAAATATATTACAGGATGTATTTGTTTGACATCGTCTCTACAACTTATACAGTTAGTTACCCATTACGTATTGAATACGCGCTTCATTAATGGTTACTATTTTTTTTTTGTTAAGTTGGTAAACTAGCGTACGGCCCGCCTGATGGTAAGCGGTTACCGTAGCTATATGGACGCCTGCAACACACAAAGAATCACTCACGCGTTTCCGACCTTTCTCCCCTCCCCAGTGATCTCTGGCGACCTTACTCACGCAGGAACACAACATAATGTTATTTGGCTGCGGTATTCTGTAAGGTGGAGGTACTTCCCCAGTCGAGATGCTCTTAAATGCAATACCTTATAAAATGTTAGTTCTATTCAAAATTCCATAGATTTCACAGCGTATTTTGCTCTATTTTTATTTTACGCAGGTTTTTTGTTTCTTTTAATTATTTATTGTGTCATAGTTTGAATAAATATTTCCAAAAGTCTGTAATACATATTATTATAAATGTTATAGTTTGGATGATTTTAACTCAATCACGCATAAACGGCAATAATGCAGATATAGTGATGCTTTGAATGACCTGAAAAAGGTCGTTTTATCAAAAAATAAACACGAACTAATATATTTCCTGTAATATGTTATTATTTTAAAAATATTACGTGTATATTTAAATAAAATTATATTCATGTTTTCATATGCAAATTTATTCCACAAATCATTTCAGTTTTTATTGATAAAGGGTTTTCCAAAAAGGTACCTACTGTTTGGTTTATTAAGAATGCATTTCATAGTAAATTACTGTGAAAACTATTATTAAATAATGTACAATTTTCTAGGTAACTTATAACCAAATTCATAAACATTCACATGTGTAAATATGGTTTTATATCGATGGTTATTTTAATTGACCCAATTTTATTATTCACTTATTAGATGACAAGATCTTTTTTCCTATTACCTACTTCGAAACTTACAAGCTTCAATTCCCTACAATATTACTGCAGCTGCTAAGTTTCTTACAAAATGAATCAATGTAATTTCCGCGTTGGTTGTGCGGCACTCACCTTCAAACAAGTACAAGTATTACGCCGCGGGCTGGAACAAGTGTCAGGTGCAATTCAGTAGTACAATAAATCTTATTTCTTACAGAAAGCACTCCTGAAGTGACCGTAGAGGAAACACAGACTGAAACATCTGCTGCACCTTTGACAAGTGAGTATTACATTATTATAAATCCTTTTTTTAAAACTTCTCTCTTCTTTTGAAATAAATAATTAATAGTGCAACAACATGTTGTTCTCAATTTATAAGAATACTAACGTATAGATAGAGAGACGTAAAATTATACTACTAAATTATGTTTGGTGCTCAATGGATTGATGCCTAAAGAATAGGTGCTCAAAAGGGAATACTTTGTTAAATTATTCGGACTTTTCGATTTAACGATACATAGTGACAAGAATCGTTCATTTCGGGTGGTCATAGGTCACTGTATTATAATATTATGCTGAAATGAAGAAAGTTTTAGCCTCTAGGGAGCGAAAGTTTCATATTTAAGGGCCCATATCCAACTAAGCGGGAAGGCGACTCGTAAACAAACTGATAGGTTTGTAAGTAAAAGGCCTACGCATAACCTTTTACCAAAGTATAATTTTATGTGTAAATAAATGTGTGTGCGTTAAATTCAATAATTAATAAGTTATATAATTAAAAATTATTTTTAAAAGGTAGAGCGTAGCGTTTATTCGCTCAAAGAGCAGCTCGAATGGGGGAGTAACTCCACCTTACAGAATACCGCAGCCAAATAAGTTTATGTTGTGTTCCAGGGGGCCAATTTTCACCCTAATCGAAATTGATCGCTCGATCGAAAAAAAACATAAATTCGAACTTTTATCGAGTGTAAATCACGTTACTTTATTCTGGCAATTTCGAGGCCGGCATATTTAGAAGGAAAACCAGTCCACTAGAGCTTTGATCGGTCGGGACCGTTCGAATTGAATTAGTACTCAAACCGTAAGTTCTATTCGAAGGACGCGAGATATTGGTCCCTGCGCGTCAGTAAGGTAGCCAGTGCTCATTGGGGAGTGGGAAGGGTGGGCGTGATAACCTGTGTCACACATGCACATACGTGTGGAGGACACACATATTCTCCTCACACACACACACACACACACACTCACCCCCCACACACACACACACTCACCCCCCCCCCACACACACACACTCACCCCCCCCCCACACACACACACACACTCACCCCCCCCCCACACACACACACACTCACCCCCCCCACACACACACATCTACATGCACAGTTATTTATTTTTATGTTTATTTGAAGTTTCTTATTTTGTTTAAATTTAATTCTCCATATTTTAACCTGTATTATTTGCTGTTACTAATATTATGAAAATTTTATGTTACGTTAACCGTGGGGTGGAGACCTGGTGTCCTGAAATACAGGCTCTGCCTAGCTTAGGCACCAGTCTCCCGCAATTTAAGTATTTATCATTATTACTATTTCTTTTATTGTTTTACTGTAAACTTATTGTGGGAGAAATAAATATCATTATTATTATTATTCTCTTTATTTATTGTGTATCTTAAAATTACGTTTTTTTATAACATTAATGTATAAAATCAAAAAAATATTATAATTTTTTTTAAATATTTTTTTGTTATTATTATTATTATGTGTGCTGCAAACGTCCATATGTTTACGATAACCGCTTACCATCAGGCGGGCCGTAAGTTTGTTTAAATATAAATAAAAATATGTATAAAAATATAAATAAAGAAAAAGTGAACTGAAATAATATATTCATATATTTTAAATTAACATATGCTTTATAATGCAAATGTACAGTTAATTTCCACGTTGGAGATTGCACAATTCCACAAGCCTCGTGCAAATGTTAATAATTAATGTATATTCACAATCACACCTCATTCAGTTTTATTGATGGAAATTAATAAGCTTGCTGTTGATGATACCGTTTGTATTACGCCATTTATAATGTATATTCTGCATTTCAATAAACGCAATTTTATCAACTTCATAATCATTTTTTAGATCGGATAACGTTAATAAAGCAGAGATCAAAAACTTTTGCTTCAATTTGAAAGATTTATTTATTTTACTTTTATTGCTATACGGTGGTGCCGATTCTGTTGTCAATCGCACTAAACTAATTTTAGTTACATCTCTTTCTTACGAACATTATTGAAAAACGATAAAACATATTTTAAGTTGTCAAATTAGTCTTTGCCGTCTTATTTTGCGTGTATTTAGACGTAACGCGATAGATGGCGACTAAATTTATATTGAAAACAAGCATTGGACTAATTTGACAGGACTAAATTTCTTACATCCTTTTGTTATGTTCTTTGTTAGAAAGAGACATAGTGAGATTAAAATTAGTTTAGTTGTGAACAACAGAATCAGGGCCGGTATAATACCAATTAAAGATATACATTTTAATCAAAAGAGTGCGATTATGTATTCAACAGGAAGGCACTCATTTTGAACATTTGATAAATTGATTTTTTATTATAGATGCTAAAATTCATGTTCTTCCTTTTATTTCTGAGACTATGTTATTTAGCAAAAAATAATCCTTACGATGAAGCCTTTCGATCGGTATAATAAAGCTACAGGGTAATTATTTTTCTCATGTAACGGGTCCGATTCCCGGTTCAACCATGTAACTAATTAAAAATCTATGAATGCAGTTTAAATTGTTTTTTAAATTAAAATAATGTCATCTTTCAGTAAAATGTTCGACCTACAATATTTAAGGTACTTTCCATGTGGCATAGCCGTGGGATGGAGTGGATTTTACCCACGTTCCTGGGATAAAGAGCAACCTATGTCCTTGTCCATACGAGTAATAGACAGACATACAATGTTACTTTCTAGGACTGGTAACACGTTTTGGTTATGACATACGGAACAGAGACGTGGTCTTTCACTGTTGGCCGCATAAATAAGCTCCGAGTCACTCAACGAGCTATGCTCGGAATCTCTCTACGTGACAGGGTCCGTAATGAGGACATTCGTAGAAAACAAAAATTACCGATATAGCCCGTAGAGTTAGCAAGCTGTTAATTATTTGGAAAAAAAAAAGCCAAACATAGTCAGTTTGTTCTAAAAATAAATAAAAAATGTAACCTTGCTGAGTTTCTTGCCGGATTCTTCTCAGTTGAAGGCCGAGTTCCGAACCGGTGGTAACTTCAGTAAATGTGACCTTCATAAGTGCCCTTCTGGGGACTAAATTGAATAAATGGCTTTGACTTTGATTTTGAGCTGGTGGCAATGGGCAGGCCACATCGCTCGAAGAACTAAGAAGATAATCGATGTGAAAGGAAGGTTCTTGAGTGGCGGCCACGTACTGGAAAGCGCCGAGCGGACGAACTCCCTACCAGGTGGACCGACGACCTGGTCGCTGGGCGTCGCTGGATGCAAGCGGTAGACAGCTAGTCTGAAAATAAAATCTTACACAACATTTGTCTACGTGGTATTTTCTGTGGAAAATAATAAAATAAGTTGAAGTACAGAAATACCAACAATTGTTCAGATTTCTTTTTGTGTAAAATAAAACACATCTTGAGAGTCTTCCAATCCTATTACGAGATGTTTATTTTTACTCAATGCTGCAAATAATAATCGGAGAGAAAAGAGCGATATTGCAACAATCATTTCAATTCCATCAAGTTTATTTTCTGACTAGCTTCCATTCCGCGGTTTCACCCGCGGTCCCGAGGGATATATTATTCTCCCAGAAAAGAAGTTGCGCCGGGCAGCTAGTATTTATATAAAACTAGGTGCCCGGCGCGACTTCATTCGCATGGTGCTACCCTACCCTACCCTACCCTACCATACTCTACCCTATCTAAACCATCCAGGGAGTTAATTCGAAGAGAACTCCTCCTAAACGGCTGGACCGATTTGAATGATTTTTTGTATGCGTTTGGGTGGCGCCCTGGATGGTTTAGATTCACAAATCAATGATATACTGTCTATTGACGGCATTCATTGCTATGCAGGGGACGCTTATAACACGAGCCGTGCAAATATCTCTCGTTCCGACGCAGACGAAAGCCGCGAACGGCTGGTGTCTGAAATCGAGAGTACACTAACTTGTGTCTCCCATTGGGGTCGACTAAACCTAGTCCATTTCAACCCCACCAAGACTCAAGCCTGCGCGTTTACCGCTAAGAAAACCCCATAGTCTACTGTGGCTCCACAATTCCAGAACACTTCCTTAAACATCAGTCAAAGCATTGGGATACTTAGGGTCGAAATTTCTATGGTGGTTTTGTTCCGAAGCCTATGGACGCTTGCAACACCAGGGGTATTACACTTGGCAGACAAGGTTAAGCTAACATCCAAAAAGCTCGGAGTGCTCAACAGAGCGAGGCAGTACTTCACAACGGGGCAAAGGCTGCAACTTTATAAGTCGCAAGTCCGGCCTCATATGGAGTATTGTTGTCAACTGTGCGCAGTCTACTAATTCATAATGGTCTCATAAATTAACGAACAGAATTTTAGTACAAAAAGTGACAAAACTGACAACTAAAAGATCATTGTGCCACGATTGTAGTTTTTTTTTTTTTACTGTTTATAGGCCTGTGTTTTGACCGCAATCTCACCATGGTAAGTGATGATGCGGCCGAAGGTAGTAAGCACACAAAGCCTAGAAGGAGCTGGCTCTCAAGTGCAGCTGTCGGAACGCACCGAAAGGTGCTTGGCGATGAGTTTCAGTGGAAAATCATCGGAAAGCTATTAAGGTGCCATTATGACGCCATTATGACGTAATTGTTTTAGTAGACTACCAAAACTGTAAAATGTGTTAATTTTGACACCACTGATAGTTCATTGGAACACAATTGCAATAGCAGACTTGGCATTATATCGCCTTTTATCTGCAAGCGCCCCAAAACTGAGTGTGAGTGTATTTTTAACCGACTTCAAAAGAAGGAGGAGGTTCTCAATACGAATGTTTTTTTTTTATGTTTGTTACCTCATAACTCCGTCATTTATTAACCGATTTCGAAAATTCTTTTTTTATTTGAAAGGGTACACTTCCCGTTTGGTCCCATTCAGATCAGGATTTGATTACTTCTTAGTGTACTTTGAAGTCGGTTTAAGTTTTTTGTAAAACAGTCCAATTATGTATAAGGTTTTCTTTTTAAGATGCAGGGTCCAACCCCCTAACCCCCCGCGTGGGTCGTGAGCCACTATTGACTCGTAAATAACTGACGTGCTAGGCCATCACGTGTGGTATTTACAAAGCTACGTAGTGTGGGTAGCGCGTGGGTGGGGTAATTACGAATATCCCTGCAGTGTCATACTTGTAATCTGGTTGTCTGGTAGCGAGCAATATCTGCACCGCTTTCCCATATACCTACACAAGTTAATGCGACGCTGTCACGGTCTTGAGGTTTAGGTTGGTATTTTTCTCATTAATCAGTCTAAAGAAAAGTTTCCAGAGACAAAGTAATACTCCTAAGGGAAATCAAGTCTTCGTAGTGGAAATACAATATCGTAAAGACTAATGTATACAAAGAAAATAAGTTTTATAAACTATCCACAGCGGCTTTGTCGTAATGAATACACATAATACCTTCCGGGAGAAATTCTCTATGATAGTAAAAATCTAAAGCGTAGTTTAAAACAACTTGACGGGCCGGTTGGCGCGGTTAAGGTTCACCTTACGCGCCGCAGGTTGTGGGTTCGATTCCCACACAAGACATGCATTTGTGTGCATGAACATGTCTGTATGTCCTGAGTCTGGATGTAATTATGTATATTAAGTATGTATTTACAAACAAAAAGTAGTATATGTATTATATCAGTTATCTGGTTGCCATAGTACACACGGCTACAGATCAAGCTATACATTTCTAGTATAAGCTGACCTCCCATTGTACGGACATCCTATACAATGCGAGATCAGCTTATACTGGAAATGTATAGCTTGATCTGTAGCCGTGTGTAAAAGCTCTGCTTAGTTTGGGATCAGATGACCGTGTGTGAGGAATGTCAAAAAAAATAAATAACTAAACGCACAAAAAGACTGAAATAGGGACTGAATTATATTTATAGCAATGATGATTCTAAAGCTCTTTTCACACGTAGCTGCTTAAACGAAATGAGATACTAGCTCGAATGACTATACAGGGCGAATTTTTATTATTTATTTTTATTGTTGTTATTTTTATATTTATTTTTAATGGCATTTTAATTTTTTTCAAAATTCAGCTCGGGGTTCCTTTCAGCGTTTTTCTCTAAGACCTGTAGTTCAGAAGTTGCCCTCACTGGCTAGAAAAAAAAAATTCACCCTGTATATTCACTAGCACATACTATGAGCAAATGATTCTAGCAACTCTGGAAAAGTAGCTGCTCGCTATTGCGACTCTCACTTGGGCGGTTTTTTTCACACATAGTCACACACTATATGGCATGTATTTATGCCAGCCAGTCTTTCTTTTTACTCTGTTTTGAGGCAGTTTTATCGGGATCAGAAAATGAAAAGAAAAATTTCATCGTGATCGATGTATACTTTTTGTCGTGAAGAGGTAAAGTAACAACCAATAGACTGGTAGAGTTACTTTCGCATCAGAGATTGATCTCTATGTTTCGCATCAATAATATCATAGTCCATACTATACAATATTAAGAGTGCGTACCAAGCCAGTAAAATATGGCAATGTCAGATGAAACAAGTTTATGTCTAATCTTCGCGTGGAGATGAGATGGAGATAGCGTGTTTCGCGGAACAAAAATGAACTAAGCGCTTTTTATCTAAATAACTCGTAAAGTATAGAATATTTTTTTAAATCGTTAGTAGCAGCCCTAGGTCATATGTTAGTGATATTATTTATCGAATTTTTATCTTAATTAGATACACCATGAACGAATAAAAACGAAAATTCATTATTATTAGAGGTAGCTTTGTGATTTTTTTTAACGAGGAATTTTTTTGCTCAGAGAGAACCCTCGCGTATATAATGAAAATACCTATATAGAAATATTTTTTCATTTAAATACTATTTACTTGGGTAAATTTCAATTCTAAGATTATTATTTTGCTTTATACGCACTCTTAATATTAAGTAATAGTCAGCGGTTACGTGAAATTCCAACTCTCAAATCCCGACTAATAGATATTTCGCTTGGTGTTGGTTGCAATAATCTCTCGCTTCATAGAGAGTAAAATACAACTTGACTACAACCAATTTACTTTGTGCATTGAGGGTAAACCTTGACATTAGCTTACAATTCTATGAAATGATGGCTTTGATATTTGCCTTATCAGACATTTAGTAAAGATTGAAGATCTCAATGGTTATAATTAAAATCATATTTTACTTGTAAATATTTAGATTAGATATTTTGTAGATAGGATTTCCTTTTAATTATTATTTAAGTTTTCAAATCAAATCAAATCAAATCAAATCATTTATTTGCACAGAACTTTTGTAAATATTTAGTAGTTATTTTGGTTATATATATTCATATCTTTAAAAAAACTCTCGCCATAGAGCCGTGGAAATCATGTCGGCTCGTAAAATTACATAATTGGTGACCACCGCCAGAACGCAAGGGCCACTCCGCGTCACTCATATTTTTTTCTTTTTGATGCATTTATTTTCGATGTCAAAATGCTGACAAGTGGCCTCCGTCGCCTATGGTCATCAACAATACGAGGGGACTGAACAATACGAGGGGACTGCCAATATATAGGTAGCAGAAGGCAACGAAAGAAGAAGAGGAAAATGAAGTAAGACTCAAGTGCAATAACCTAGGCTGCTTGGCGACAGATTTTCATCTTTAAATTAATAGAGGGCATCGACTGAGTACTACCACCTTACTATGGTTTTCTTTCGATAATTTCCTTCCTCAGAAGCTCAAGATTCGATTGCCTCTGACCACCACGGCCTGGAGACTACATGGTAATCCTGCCCTGCAAATAATTGACCTTTCGAGTTCGATACACACCAATTATATTTCATTCATACGATCAATTTAATTTGCATAGACAATAACATCGTTGCCGTAATTTTTTGCAGCCATTTTGAAACTGTTGATTGTTTTATTTTCATTAATTAAGAGGAAAAGATGGCTGCAAGAAATTTAAAAAATAGGTTTTTAACATATATATTACTGTCGCGCTGTGCCCGAGCTATCCCGCCCGAGGGCGATAGAGACAACTACAGCTTGGACCGATTATACCTATTTAAATTAGACGAAATCACTATTTCGTAATCCCCGGATTACTTCTCCAGAACAGGATCGATTTAAAAAAAAAACAAGAAGCGCTTTGGCTATGTCTGTCGGTTTTCCTTTGTTTTTTTTTTTACATTCGTCAAATTAGACGAAATCACTATTTCGTAATTCCCGGATTACTTCTCCAGAACAGGATCGATTTAAAAAAAAAACAAGAAGCGCTTTGGCTATGACTGTCGGTTTTCCTTTGTTTTTTTTTATATTCGTCAAATTTGTCCGCTGGACGTCTGATAAGGGCGTTAAAAATGGCAAGTTTTTGTTATTTTAGAAGGCTCCTAATTCTTATAATAATAAATTTTTGGAGAAAAACGCAACCGAGGGACATACAGTGGTATCTACAGATTGCATGGTAAAATAATCATTGCTCTAGTGTCATTATCCAGAGAGGAAATTGAGGATTACGTTTGTATGGAACAAACGCCACCAGCTTTTCCTCTTAAATGTGGAACTTTATCGTTAATTACAAGCGCTTTAGATATATACCTACCTACCTACAACGATTAATTAACCACATTGGTCACGATTGTGTTTGGACGGATTAATTTGAATTGTAATTAGACATGTACGTACATAGGTACATTGTATTCTCTCTGACCTCAAATGGTCTTTGATGTACGTATCTAATGAAACTGTCAACTGCAGTGCAAACAACTCGCTAGCTTATAAGATGTCACTGTGTTTCAGGCAGGCACATTGCCAGTTTACTGCCTGATTGTAGAAATAACAATGTTTAAACTGATATGTCAGAGCCAAGTCATCGCATTTGCGCGACAGGGATTGTAGTAGCTACCTAAACTGGAAGCGAAAGGTCTTGCTCATTAACGCTGTGTCACTCATATCCATACGTATTTATTTATTATAAGACAACTTACACAGCATAATTAAGAGCACTCAATTCGCCATACTTTTCATACAAAACCTCTGTAATTATTATGGCGTTGTTAAACATTGTTCGTTAGATGTTTTGAACAAATTAGTATCTTGTGCACTATATCTAGCCGTGTATCTAGGCGAAACTAAAAAAAAAGTGTGAAACAAATTCGGTAAAAGCCTCCGAAAAATAGCGTTTTTGCTCAAATTTTACCTGAACTTTGGCCATATCTAATGTACCTATACATTTTAAAAGTAAAGAAAACATTTATATACCAGGCTTGCAAATGTATTGGAGATTCTAAATAACTAACTTTTTTTTCACAAACTTGTAAGATTTTTTCACAAGAAGTATACGTCTGGAACAAGTTTTATGATATGCGAAATCATGAATGACGACCTAGCGAAGCGGCCGCGAGTGATCAGCGGAATTTACCGACTGATAACCGACGGCTCTGATGCTGTCTCTCTTTTTTCGCAGTCAAACATTACGTTGGATGAAACGACAAGCTTTTAGACTATGCTTGCGTTGAAGTTGCGCCGGCCACAGAGTGCCGCCTTAAATTTCTTTACAAATACATTTCAAAATTTACAATGCCTTCACGAAGCTGTACGAAGCTGTGCTTAATTACTTTTTTGCTGTTACTAATATTGTATGAAAATGTTATAATACGTTAACCGTGGAGTGGAGACCTGGTGTCTTGAAATACAGGCTCTGCCTAGCTTAGGCACCAGTCTCCCGCAATTTAAGTATATAAAAAAAACTTGTCCTGTGACTGACTGAATGTTTACACGATCAACGGCTTTACGTGCCTTCCGAAGCACGGAAACGCTCGATTTGAAATACCACTAGGCGGTCACTCATCCAGGTATCGACCACGACGGTGGTAGCTTAACTTTGCCTATCGATTAAGAAACGGCTAATCATGCTACACCACGAGCACTTCGTGTCACTTAGTAACATAGGCTAAATATTAATCTTTAGAAAAATAGGGATCTTTAGGAAAGCTCCAATAATGTAATTGAAATTTCACCCGGGCGACGCCGGGCACGAACATCTAGTAAATAATAAAGATTATCATTATTAGTTTTTCAAAACTACCCATATGACCTTCGAGAATGTAAACTGACTTACCATAATGATATCAAACGCCAAGTATAACGTAGCGTTAACTAATAACTATGCATCTATAAGTTCTTAATCCTACTTAACAAGTTTGTAGGCGATTGGTTAACTTTTAGTTACACTTAGCTATTAATATTCTGGCATGGCTGGTGTTTCTAGAATAAAATTAAACAATAGCTCGGCACGAATAATTAAATGAACGAGAAATATAAGGTGTTTTCTGAGGCTTCAGTTTAACAACTTCTCACAACTTGGAGTTTATAAATATCTTGAGCAATTGAGCTGCTAATAACTGTATTTCATATTTGAAATCCTCGTGTTTTTAAAACTGGTTCAAATAAATGGGCTTGTTCTTCTGTACCTATCTGTTACATAGATTTATAAGCACACGCCGTCCAACTAAACACATTGACATGCGTAGACACTTTGAGAAACATCGTTCTATATACTAATATTTACATGAATGTTTATAAAAAACAAATTTCAAAGCAATAGGATAAATGTTTGCTGAAATATACTGCTGTGACAGGCGGTCAGAGTGTCTTCTTACCTTTTTAAATTATCATATTGTTATTTATTATTCAACTTTAATGTGTACTGTACTTCTTTTAATTAGATAAAATTGTTTCACTCATCACATCACATCACAGAAGCATCACGATTGTACCTATTCTATTGTTTATTCACAGATTACTTAGAGATACTACGTATGTTTATTATTCAATTGGAAGTTGGCTTTATCAAAGATGGCGGAAGGCTTATGCAGTGTTGCCACCTGTAATTCTCGTGGTAGCTAAAATAGTAGCCAATAATAATAATATAATATAATAATAATAATAATAAATTTATTTGAACCAACCAAAAAGTTTTTACACAAAATTGCTTATTAACTAGTGTTACTAAACGAGCTTATATCGTCTGCTTACTGGTACTGTACTGTACTGTACTGTTTACCCCGAAGGGTACATCTGATTGACCGCCAATTTAGACCAGCTTGGCGAAAACTGGCTTCCCTTGACACGACTAAAAATTAAAACATGATAAATGCACTTTTTTACTAAATCGAGTTAAAAATGCAGTTACATGTAATTTTTTACGCGCTATCTACTGGTAAAACCGAATAATTGCAATGTCCAATGGCTGCAGAGATAATGAGTTTGTAAAAGTGATATATACTCACATTTTGAAAAAAAGATACTAGTATAACATAATAAATAATCTTATGGCAAAATCCGTTTCAGTTTATACAGTTAAAGAACAATAAATATGGTTAAAACTTTTTACATTATATATTTTAAATAGTTAAATAGCAATAATTATTCTGAGAATATGTCATAAACGCATTTATTCTATTTTACTAGTTAAATAATTCAACTTGGTGTGCTAATGTCTCTACAGCAAAAACGAAATAAATGTCATTTATACTTTTTTACCAGTAAGAACGAGAGCGATTGATCGTAGTTGTCACATTCCGTGCGCACGTGCACCGCGTAGAAATAAATTGTTCATCTTCTCATAATCTGAAAGTAGGCCTAAAAGTATCTAAGGTGCGGAATGTTAATGATATTTTACGTCCCAAGGGTGGTAAAGAAAAAAAACTAAGTATACTATGTAACTATATTCGTCAATGGTAGAAGCTTATACGGTACAGCCACACTTGGATAAAATGTTTCAACTGTGATCTTTTTATAATTATTATGATCAAAATGGCTGCTTTTTTATAAACCTCTGGGAAAACCATGGCGGGGAGCTCATTCCACAGCCTGTGTATGGACACAGGCTGTGGAATGAGCTCCCCGCCGCAGTTTCAAAGATGCTTCCTACTATGGAGTAGGAAGCATCTTTGAAACTGCACAGTACGAAACCATTTTGGTTCAAATATATGAGGATGAGGATGGACTCCCCGACGATGGTGAGATTTGCAATGGTAAAAGGTAGCCGTGGGCATCAGGTCAAACAATTCTTCAGAACACTGTCCTTTGTACAGGCGGTAGAACACACGCAAGGAGGCAAAGTCTCTCCTTAGACTTAGCGGTTCTAAGCTGCTTGTGAGCTCGGGATCTCGGGGTAGACAATTCAAATGGCTCACCGTTGAACCGAGTAAAAAAGCACAAGCTGGTATTTAGGTGCCCCTGCTCACACATGGCAGTAGTACTCCTTATGGAGCTGGACTTGCGACTTATAAAGTTGCAGTCTATGCCTCGATTCACCGCTAAGAAAACCCCATTTCCTGTGGTGCTCAATAGATCGAGGCTGTACTTCACACAGCCTCGCTCTATTGAGCACACCGAGCTTTTTAGATGCCAGCTTGACCTTTTCTTCCAAATGATTAGGATACAGAACGTCGCTAGAAATGTCGACGCCAAGGACTCCAATGCTCTTACCGATGTTCAAAGACGTGTTCTGGAATTGTGAAGCCACAGTAAATAGGGTTTTCTTAGCGGTGAACGCGCAGGCTTGTGGGGTTGATATGGACTAGGTTTAGTCGACCCCAATCGGAGACACTGGTTAGTGTACTCTCGATTTCAAACAAAAGAAGTTCGCGGCTTTCCACCACCACGGTATGAGGGATATTGGCACAGCCAATGAGCGTCCCCAGTACTGTCATCCGCATAGAGTCGATATTGAATGCCTTCAATACACAGCAAATCATTGATATTGAATCAGCAGGAGCAGCGTCAGGGACAGCACAGAGCCTTGTGGAACGCTGGAATTTATGACCATGCTATTGGAGCAACAACCGTCAACGACGGCTTTAATGCATCTGCTGGACAAAAAACTAGCGACACATTTGCATAGCCCCTCGGGAAGCCCGTACGCTGGTTACTTTGTTAAAAGACCCTGTTGCCAGTCCCGATCGAACGCCTTCGCCACATTTAGGCTCACTGCCAATGCCTTACCTTGACTCTCGATGGCGAGTGACCAACGGTGTGTCAGATATACTAGAAGGTCACCAGCCAAGCAACTGTGCGATCTAATCAGGACCCAAACATCTCTTATGCAATACGCTAAAAATGCTACCTCGAGGTTCAGTAACAAGCCTTCCCTCTCGAGTCGAGCTGACTGGTCTCTTGCCAAAGCTGCTGAAGGGAACTTTTGCCAGTCGTGCTTGCCTCGTAAAAAATAATTTATTTTTATTTATTTGATCATTTTTGTATGAAGTTAGCACCTAATAAGTGACATACTTACACTAAACTCTACAGGTAAAACAGGTTAAATGTATCAAAAATATCATTATTTCAGCGAATTTTGTCCAAAAAAAACTTTCCAATCAAGTAATTGGTGTAAAATATAATAAGCCATTACACATCACTGAAATTAGCCTATGAAATCATTGAATTCATAAGATATATCACTTTTATTAAGTACAGGTAAAACATCATAAATGCAGTCCGCTTTCGATCTAATTTAATTTTATACAGTTTTTACTAATACCAAATATTATATAAGAGTAAATATTAAAAGAAGGTTAGTTAATGCAACATTTCGCTTTAACAGGTTTTTAATTAACGAGTTTGAAATAGATCAAATTAAAACTTAATCTTTGAAAAGTCATTTACTCGAAATGACACTAACTGCACTTATCACGTTTTACCCGTAAGCAGACGATATAATATTATTGTGTTAATAAAGTAGCATCTGCTGCTGAACTAGGTTTATAGCCTATATTTCAGCATACAGCGCCTCAAGTGCAGCTATCGGAACACACCGAAAGGTGCTTGGCGACAGATTTTCAACTTGAGGGTGGTAGCCAGCAATAACTTCTGTGTTGTGATTACTGATTATAAACTATAAATAGTATAAATATGAATACTTATCTGTGTTTTAGTTAGATCTATTTGCGTCGAATGGCGCGCAAGAATAAATATATTTAATTTTTTTTTTAAATATGTATATTTGGTACAGGTGAAGACAGCGATACGGGTGAGAACGATGATCGGCTATCTTCCGATAGTTCCCCGCTGCGGCAGCGACGCGGAGGGATCCTCAAAGGAGGACGCTTGTGGAAGTCCTTGGATACCGACAAAGATGTACCGGAACAGGTGATTGTTGCCAAATTATATAAGGTTCTTCTAAAGTCTTGGCGGATATTTTGAGGGATGAATATATAAGTCGAAAAAAACCGTACATTTAAAATACAACCTTAGAAAATATATATGTCTAGAAAGAGTATCCCCATACTACATGACTTTTAAAAAGTGGCCAACTTTGCTACATCTTATCCTCGCGGTACGTCATTCTGCTTGTCATAGTGACGTTTATACCAGTTACCAGTTGTTGAAAAAAATCCAATAAAATGGGGAAAAATATATTACGGTGTCGATATCTTTTTAAACTCCGAAAATAAAAGTGGAATCGGGATAATACATGATAATAAGAATAAGATTAATGTCGCCGATATAAATTAATACTTATTATTTTTACTTTGATGTCAACGAACAGTAATTATTTGCGTTGACGTTTCAAATCAAGCAAATCAAGTCAATTTTTTTTTTTTTTTTTTACTCTTTATAGGCCTGTGGTTCCTTCACCGAAAGCTCAAGCTCATTGTAGGATTCGAACCCGGGACCTTCATCTCGGTATCCGACGTCACTACCACTGAGCTATCATCGCCATTAAGTCAAATCAAGTCACATCGAGTCAAATCGAGTCAAATCAAATCAAATCGAGTCAAACCGAGTCCAATCGAGTCAAACAGGTTCAAACCGAGTCGAATCGAGTCAAACCAAGTCAAATCAAGCAAATCTAGTTAAATCCAGTCAAATCGATTCAAACCGAGTGAATCGAGTCAATAAGTCAAATCGAGTCAAATCCAGTCAAATTGAGTCAACCCGAGTCAAATCGAGTCAATCCGAGTCAAACCAAGTCAAATCAAGCAAATCCAGTCAAACCGAGTGAAGTCATGTGAAATTGAGTCAAAACAAGCAAATCGAGTCAAATCAAGTCAACATTTTTTTTTGGCTAGGTCCAGATATCTTCACTACGGCTTCTCCGAATGATGTCTATCCATTGGCTTCTTAAAATTGGATCATTTGGTAAAAAAAGTCTTATTATTTAAGTCAGTTATTACAAAATTAAAAAAAGGTTATTCGACACGCGTGTATGTAATATTATGGCGGCCACTTTTTTTAATTTTTAGCATAGGTTCTCGTTATATGGTCCAAGGGTCTCTCAAATATCAATTTTGAGAGCAATCGGATCAGTAACTAAATAGTTCAAAATGGCGGACACTTTTTTCAATTTTAAGCAAAGATTCATGTTATATGGTCCAAGAGTCTCCCAAATATCAATTTTGAGAGCAATCGGACCAATAACTAAATAGTTCAATATGGCGGACACTATTTTAAATTGTGAATATGTTGCAATTCCATTAATATTACATACACGCGTGTCGAATAACCTTATTTTTTTAATTTAGTAATATCCGACTTAAATAAAAATGTAATAAACAAAATGTGCATGGTACGCACATATACAAGTTTACATCGTACGCCTATGCAACGCGGCACTACGTAGTTCAAATGATTTTAAACAGATGGCTGTACAGTTTACTTGTATGAAGAAGTATTTTACAAAATGTTCCGGTGACCGCATCCATGGTTATATACATCACTGACTATGATGGAAAAACCGAAAACGACAAACACGTCAACATAAAAAAAAATACTCGAGGAAAATCTTAAATTAATACCCATTTTGATTTTTTCATTACTGAAGCGACTACTTATCTTACATGACATAATCGTCATTAGTATTTAAAAAAAAAAACATTCGACTTTCGACTCAAAAATTCGACTTGTCCACCGTCGCTTTTGATTTATATCAGTATCTACATACTCGTATTTAACTTTTGACTGATATTACCATGGGAGTTTTGAGTTCATAAACTGGCAGCATAGGCAACACATAAAAAAATGGCGCTTACTCAAAATATTTATTTTCGAAACATTTCAATGGCTTATATTGCAGAAACTAATAGGAAATATTGTTACTTACCGATGATAGGTGAGTTTTTTCGTTGGTCTAGATCGACCCATGTAGTTTTTATACACTTTTATCACACAAAACGACATTTTGAAACAATACAATTTTGGTGAATTTGGTTGTGTCCCAGTGACGTCTCGACTGACACTGAAGACGGGAAAATGATTAAGCCCCTAACAGTTAGGGGCTTTTTTTATCGACGCGTAAACAGCTTCGTAGCTCCGTCTGGATATATCATTAGTCAAAGAATACAACATTATTTTTAAATTAATACTTGGTACTTACGGAAAGTTCTATTTTGTTTATTTTTTTCTCTTGAACCATCAGAAGGATTATTTTTAATCTAGACGGATGATTTAGACGGACTATACATTCATCCCTCAAAATATCCGCCAAGACTTTAGAAGGACCTTATATATCCCGTATCACAGAAAATATAATATAGTCAAATGTGAAAAAAGATAGCAAATGTTGCCAATAAATAAAAACGTTACCTAGCCGAATGTCTGAACGCTTCTGACCGGTTCTTCTTAGTTGAAAGACAGAACCGGTAGTAGCTTCGACAGCCAAATAAATGGCTTTGACTTTATACTTTATTGTTCATAGAATGATGATCAGCGATCCACGACAGCGAGTGACGAGGATGCATCAGTAGCACCACGATCGGTCCGGTTCGTCGAAAGGCCCAAAGAACCCCCCGAAATAGAACCTCCGAAGAAGGAACCCGAACAGAAAGCACAGCCACCAGACATCGAGATATCACTAAAAGAGCCCAGTGCTAGTGCAGCACATAGGTATGTCTTACCCACAGGACATAAAAATGAAGAGAATAAATTATAATTATTTTATAGTTTCTACTAGACCAAGTACTCACAGTCTTAATCTATGGAACATCTATGTTCTATACAGGTCGTTGTTTTGGTCAGCGACGAGCGACTCAGGGTCGATAATACAAATGACACTGGTGCTAAATAATATATTAAAAAAATACTTTATTTTTTTTAATAATAAAAATAAATTTTTTTGAAAATCATGTAATAAGCTAAAGTGTAGACATAATACTCAACGGGAGTACGAGGGAGTAAAGGGGTGGGGCGCTGTCGGCTTGTGCCTAGCTCTAGTCTGTGCACGTGCCTAGTAACCATACTTTGCGGTAATTTTATTTCAAATTGAATAAGGTATTTCTCAACATATTTATGGAATTAAGTCCATTTTTGGGGAATATATATTTTGTACTACCGCTCCTGGGTCGCTTGTCGCCGACCAAAACAACACCCTGTATAACAACATAATTAAGCTTTAATCTGATTGGTTACTCATCATGAAGGGGTCCGTTGTCAAAAAATAAATCTCATAATTTTGTCATATATCTAACTGTCCCGCACGGTTTCATCCGCATTCCCTAGGGATCGTATGTTTTCTCGGGATAAAAAGTATCCTATGTGTTAATCCAGAACATGTTCTATCTGTGTGCCAAATTTCATCCAAATGCGTTCAGTAATTTTTACGTGAAAACGTAACAAATACATATATCTATGTTTGTTACTCATAGATAACATACATAGAGTAAGGATATTATAAATAGACTGCTGCCCGGCGCAACTTCGTTCGCCTGGTGCTACCCTACCCTACCCTATCCTATCTAAACCATCCAAGGAGTTAATTCTACTGTACGTGTGTATGTACAGATGGCGCTGCAGTCGATAAATACCTAGATACGGACTGCAGCGCCATCTACCGGTCTGATTTGTGAATCTAAACCATCCAGGGCGTCACCCAAACGCATACAAAAAAATTCATTCAAATCGGTCCAGCCGTTTAGAAGGAGTTCAGTGACATACTCACGGGCAGTAGAATTTTAAGTATTAAGATATTTTAGTTTGCATACTAAGACTTGTACATATTAAGACGCTTACATTTTTTTTAATAGTATAAAGTTAATCAGTGGATGCCACGACGCACAAGGTGGGCTTTTTTATTTTAAGAACTAGCTGCGCGGCGCGGCTTCGTTTACGTGGTGTCCTACCCTACCGCGCTAAGGTTACATTAGAAAAGTTCATATAGTCGTTAAGTTTTCTTAAATTCTCTAGTTTAGCGCAATTTCTTAATGTTTTTGCGTAAGAACCTTATACATAGTATTAAAAAACAAAAAAAGATGTATTTAATCGGTAATGTCGTTCTCAAGTTATGGCGTGACAAAGAAAAATAGGGATTCATTTTATTATATATATAGGTACTAATACTTCTACTATAACATATAGGTAAATACTTAGATTGAATTATAGGGACCCATGATGATAACTCTATCGTAAGTCGTTCTGCATCTGAAAGAAATACAACAGACCGAGAGGCGTTTGTAAGTATGTTCGCTTACCTAAACACAGTTTTTTGTAAACCACGCGCCTTCTGTTCGGTAGCATTCTGTGGTAGCACATTATACGATGAATTTGAAAGGACAAGGCCACAGTATTAGTGACAAGGCTGTACAGTAGTACCCAACTGATATGGCTTACCGATGTACCTGCACAGAATATAAGCGCGGGAAACCGTTATTGGTCGGCAGCTGCCGCCATGTTAGCGTGCGCCGTGCGGAGGGGCGTGACTTGCGAGTGAGACGGAACTAACAGCTTCAGTGTAAGGTTGATTGTAAGTGCTTTCGTTAATCTTCGGGGCCATACTTTCTTGTCTGTGCGAACGAAGATTCACGACGCGCCTTATCAGTTGGGTACTACTATACTCGTTGACGAACCATGTGCTTTGTATTCTTTCAATATAATTTTCTCTTATTATACTTTCTTTCCTTGTTGCAAGATTGTTCCACATTTTACTAATTACGGAACCCTCTTTTAGTCCGCACCAATTTAATCACCTTTGTGTGTCTGCGCCAAATTTAAGCGTAAGGTGCTTGGTTTCTTTGCTATACCTCCTTGGTTTTATTATCGGAGTTTGTTTCTAACTAATTTAGACTTCATTTTGAATATATTTCATTCCACATCTTCCAAGAGTTCACGTAGCGGCAAATAAACGCTTTCAGATTACTCGCTCTAGTTTTAAAACTATTTTCACTACTACAAGTACTATAGACCTATAGTTTAAACTTGAAGCTTGAAGTCTGGAGTATCAAGGACTTTATACATAAATATAAACTAAGTAGAACTTAAACACTCAATCTCCTTTGTAGACGGAATGAAGGTTAGCGTATTCGCATTACAGATTGAGCCACGCTTTTCTTTCAGAACCATTTTTAGGGGATTACCCCCAATATCTTTGTGAGTATAGATTGGTGATCGGGAATTATTTTTAAAGTCTGGCTGGATTTGCGCTTGTCTAGACAGGGAATATATTTTTAATACTTTTTACACAAATGTTTATACGTTTGTCCCTGTTTCGTAATTCACACTGAATGTTCAAGCCAACTTTGCTTTCTCCCGCGTTTTCGAGGGCTCTTATGTTTTTCCGGCTTAAAAAGTATTTTATATGTTATTCTAGATATGATTTCTAAAGCATATGTTAATTTTCGTTAATTATATTGATAACAGACAGATTTATTACAAAAAATAATGAAATTCCAAAAAAGAATATAGGAGAAACGTACTCAAATCTTTATTAATTTCAAAATCCAGTAAATATTTATAAAATTTGCTTTTAAAATTACATTAACTTTTTCTTTTTCAAAATTGAACCCATAATCTCAGCATCGCAGACCATTCCTTTTTTACGTTTGCTGTTATTTCTAATACAAATAATAATCAAAACTGATTACACAACTCAAACAAAGTATAAGTGACCAACAGTCTCCTTTGCGCCTGCCAATCAAATCGGTTCCCCCATAGCAATCGGTGAGTTGTGTATGAAACAAAATCGTGTCGACGCGCACTCTACGGGCTTTATACTTCTTGCATGTATGTAATAGCATCACTTGAGAACGTCTGACCGAATTGGCTGATTCCTTTTTTGTTGTGTTTGTAATTGTCAAGACAAAGTTTGAATGAAAATTTTTTTTGTAATGTCTACCGGAAATGTTAGAAATTTCACTCGGGTGACGCCGGGCACGAACTGATAGTTTAAAAATACTTGTAAGATAAGATAACATTCTTGGTAGGCCAACTTACACAATACACTACACACAAGTATATGGTTGCGAGCAGATTTTTCAGTTTAGTAGCTAGCCAGACGGGTATTAGAAAGTACCATACCACATGGTATGGTTTCCTCACGATATTTTCCAACGCCCGAAGCTTTTTTTTATACGATTAAGTCGGTATACAAGCATACGGCCCGCCTGATGGTAAGCGGTTACCGTAGCCATATGGACGTTTGCAACACACGAAGCATCGCTCACGCGTTACCGACCTTTCCCCCCTCCCCAATGAGCTCTAGCGACCTTACTCACGCTCAGGAACACAACTTTACACAACATAAAGTTATTTGGCTGCGGTATTCTGTAAGGTACTTCCCCAGTCGAGCTTCTCTTTGAGCGAATTAACGCTACGCTCTAGCTCTCTTAAAGCTCAAGCTATACATGACCTTTTGCTCCGGTTTCGACATTACTACCGCTGAGATATAGCTCTAAAAACATATTAACCAACATACCAAGACTTATTTGAATTCCTCGACAATTTATTCGGTCTCACAGGCGTATAATGAATGCGGAAAGATGTGGCTGCAATAAACATTTCTTCTTCTATAGTTGAGCTTGGATACTTTTGCCACATTTGTAGCTACTTTTTCAGATCTGAATTGTGTTATTTTTTGCCATGAATTGACTCGTTAATGTCGATATTACGGTTTAGTAGCAGTTTTTATACTGCTTCATAGCGAACATAATCTCCTGGTCGGTCTGTGTAATCCACTCCACACGATAAAATGATCTTGCTGTGATGATACTAACGCTCGCGCGGTGACTTGTGAGCTTCAATTAGGACATCGTTTGCTCGTACGATCGTTGTTAATTAGGATGACGCCTTATAGGCGAATAATTATTAAATCCATGTGTTAACCAACTTCAAACTATCCTAATTATATGGTATTCCTCATTGTCAACAGACTAGAAACACCTCTGATACTGACAACACAAGCTCCGAAGACAAACTCAGCTGTGCAACAGTTGTTTAACAGTGGAAGACCACCTCCTCCCGCCATCGAGCCTCAACTCGTCACCTCTGAGACTCTTAGGTAACTCTACTCCTTAAATCAGAAGTTTATTGTTAGGCGTCAGACTCAATACCAGAGGCTTACGTTCAGTTAGAGACAACCCTGGGTTGTCGCAGTGCCGGATTCACCCAGTGCGGGGTCAAAAGGATTATAGAATATAAAAGTTGATGCCACATAGATATTTTCGTGATTTTATTTTAATTTTAGTATATATAAGTTTAATTCGCCGCAAATAATGTTTTTGCCCAGTTTGGAATCCATTTGTAACTCCTAACTATATTTATTATTCCAGCGCATTATTTTAATCGTGCAACGAATTTTTACGCAATGTTTATTTTTTCCAGTTTTCGTGCAGTGCAATCTAAGTACCGCGAATTTATTGTATAATATATTTTACTACGTGTAATTATAACGGGGCCCTGAGGCGCGGGGCCCGTATTATATGCTAAGTCCTGCTACGTTGTAAATCCGGCACTGTGTCTTTGTCATCTATTAGTAAGGGTTTGTGATTTACTTCGACACCTCATCATTCATATCTAACTGCTTTCTGATGTAGTAATTAATGGATCCGCCTACTGCAGTTTTGTTCAACGCAGAAATACCTCTATATTATGAATGAAATTAGTAAAAGCCGTATGTTTGTGCATAATGAACTATACAGCATTTGGACGAAGGTTTAGTTTTGTTTTGAAGCTATGAGTAACAAAGAGTTGGGTGTGTATTACACCCAATTATAATTAATATAACAAATTATTATCGAATAAATAATGTGTGCCAAATTGTTGTTATTATAATCAATTAAAATATATAAATGGTTTATTGGTTAAAGGGGTAAGTGATGTAAGTTGGTGTATGTAGCACAATAATTATATGGATGAAATGGTTTCGGTTAGCAGAGCGTGGGACGCGGGCGGGCGGCCCAAGACGGAGGAGGCAGCGGTGCGCCGCGTCGCCGAGCGGAACGCTTTGCGCTGCTCGCTACTACGGAGCGAGACTAGGAAAAAGCAGCAGCCAAAGGTATGGTTTAGGAGAGAGTTCTAGAGTTCCGAGTTCTGCATTCCGTGTTGACTATTGTGCACACAGCAAGCAGTCTAGACTTCTAGAGTACTGCAATATTCGCTACTGATCACACATCATACACATTTTTACTTTCAAAGGCCCCACATAGCTTACAGTCAACGCGGAATGCAGAACTAGGAACGCGGAACTCTAAAACTCTTCTCTGCGGGATCGGCGCCTTAAATTGGAGAGACAGTCGAAGCAAATTAAAAAAGGAACACATTCTTTATTTGCTTTATGGTACTTATGTCTCAAAAGATCACAAAAAGTTTTTTATAATTCTGCATATTATGCCTATTTGGCGTACATTTTAAAAGTTTCTACACAAGTTTATATAAAATAATCTAAAATTATAGTAGTAAAAAAACGCTTTAAAAAAACCGGTAGATACTAAAATGTATGAGATGGTACCAAATTATTGTATTGTCATCGGTCCACGATAAGTGTGCAAAGTTTCAGTTATCTGACGTTTTGAAGTCGATGAAGGACTTTTTGGCGGGAACTTGAGAGTGACGTTGCGTTTTCGTTTTTATTTTCACAGTTTCATGGATTTTGGGTTTTATTGCATATTGTCGGTGGTATTTTATCCAATAAAGATCGATCCATGTAAAGTAAAATAAAATGAATACAGTTTATCGTGACTAAAAAAACAAAATTTAAAACTAAGAATGAATATTACGTTTGAGGAGTCAATTATAGCGTAACAAACTTATATGTAATATAAATTTTTCATGCCAGTTTCTGGTGAAAAGTGAGAACTATGTTTCATAGACTAAGATCCTATGTTATACCACATTTCCTGCAGAAATAAATTATATACCTAATTATATTTTTATATTAAGATATCACCGCTAATAGCAATCATGTTCAAGCGATGTTTACACGTATCATCAACAAACTCGTTCGATGCAATCATCGGTAAATAATTGAAATAAGTATGGTAAACTAGAAGTTATCTAAGCGAAAATTTGAAAGTTTCTCGCTTGAGCTCGCTCGCTCATTACACGCTCTGTGCTGCTTGATAAGTTTACTGAGTGACACTCGGCTCGTCGCGTAGTTTTCCCAGAGGTACAGTAGCCACCTGAAATCACGAAATCGGTTTATGGCTTGTATCACGTCATCGTCGGTATTGCCGCTAGGCGGAAACTTAATAATAATAAAATATCCTGGGACATTCCTCACACACGGTCATCTGATCCCAAACTAAGCAGAGCTTGTACTATGGAAACCAGATAACTGATATAATACATATACTACTTTTTTTGTTTGTAAATACATACTTAATATACATAATTACACCCAGACTCAGGACATACAGACATGTTCATGCACAAAAATGCATGTCCTGTATGGGAATCGAACCTACGACCTGCGGCGCGTAAGGTGAACCTTAACCAACTGCGCCAACTGGCCCGTCATCGTCACTTGATCCAAATCTTTTTGTAGGAGACGACTTCTTTGGCGGAACGCATTCGGCTGCTCACGTGTGATGTTGAAGATGAAGCGGATCAGCGCTCGTCACCAGCTGGCACAAGCGTGGACAAGTTGTCCAGTAGCAGCGACAAGTCAAGTGACAAGTCGTATACCAGCATCGACAAGAATAGTGAGAAAGCGTTCGGGAGCGCGTCATCGAGCTCGTCATCATCCACCCTCTCGGCTCCAGCACCCTCGCGACATCATCCTCCCGACCTTGGGGATGTGCATCAGGAACCACAGAAGGTCAGCAACTACTACCTACCTTTCAAATTCAAATAATTTATTTCAAATAGACCTTCGCAGGCACTTTTGATTGAGAAGATGAAGGCAGACTCTAATACTCTGATATCAGTACTACCTATTCATATGTGATGAGTAAAATCACTATCGCAATGTTTGTGGTATCACCAAAGGCCTCTTCACGAGCGAATATATGCTAACCCCCTTATTCATAATCGCTTTTTAACTAAATCAGTGTAATAGTGTGTCCCGTCTCACTCTTTCGATCACCAAATGTCACGTGTCAGATAAAGACTTCGGAATTTTAGCTAATTAACGTTTGATAACTTTATTATGAATAAGGGGGTAAGAATATAATATAAAATCGAAAGCGGTCCATGAGTGTCTTTGTAACTACATACCTACCAAATTTCATGAAAATCTTTTGGGCCGTTATGGAGCTGAGTAGAAGCATAAAATAATGCATTCATAATATATAGGTATATTAGTGGAATAATTTAATGTTTGTTGTATAAACCTTTTGCCATTGTTGCGTGTAATTTTCACAGTAGATGTAGCTTGTATTTCACTACAATAGAATAATAATTATGATGAATATGCTGCCTGCATTTACATCCTGAGTATTTGGATTTATAAAACACTCGTCAAAATTAAAATTCGGTATATAAAAGCTTTATAAAATATTAACTGAATGTGGAAAGGTTACAGTAAGTACCCAATACAACCGAATATTTAAGCTGGGATTTTTCAAATTATTTTAAGAGTTAATCTGATGTTTTGTGTTTCATCCATCAGCTACCGGTTTTACGTGCGTTATTTTTTATTGAATAATCCATTTAGTTATTAAAATTATAAATAAAGTGAAAACAAATGGTATTTTTTCGTTAGCCTTATTAAAGGTACCTACACTTATATTTGTTCAAGTAACACTGTACTTAAGAGATAAAATATCTACTATCTAAGATAAGTTACCTACTTATTCTACTGTACGTAAACTTCGCTGAACATTTCAAAATATCACGTCGACTCAAAGGTACCTACATCAATAAAAATACTATAAAAATGTTTCTCCATTTCAAACGTGCATGTATTGCAACTGAAGCGCATTCTATAAATAAATTCTGTTTAGAATTGAGATATTTTTAGAAGTTATTTTAGCTGTAGCAATATTTTTACCAGAAGCACTCTATCTAGCCCCATAAACTAATGGTTCAGCGAGTTGGCTCCTCAAATCAAATCAATCAAAATATATTTATTTGGAACAACACAAAAGGTACAATTAACAAACAACGATGCATGAAGCGCTCGTGGTTAATCGATCGGCAAAGTTAAGCTACCACTGTCGTGGTCGGTACCTGGATGGGTGACCGCCTAGTGGTATTTCAAATCGAACGTTTCCGTGCTTCGGAAGGCACGTAAAGCCGTTGATTATCACTTAATTGTGATAGACATTAAGCTAGATGGATGCCTCCTAGGCGGCTTGAAAAATTCCAACAGTAGTTGACCACTGGCCTACCTCCACCAATTCGCAGTGGGCACGCGTGGTGGAATATTGCCCATTCCCTTTCACCCTAATTTGTGAAAGGAGGCCTGTGCTCAGCAGTGGGACATTATAGGCTGATGATGATGATGATGCATGGTGTCTGCAGAAGTTTGAAAACTGTGTCGCAGACACCAACGCCCTCCTCCGTTACATACATCTATTAAGTTCCAAACAAACAATAGGAATACAAAAATAATAAAGGTTAAAATAAAATAAAAAAGAGAAAAATGCGTGTTTGTGTATGCGTGGGTAAGTTTGTGGGTGTGTGTGTTTAAAACGTTGTGTATGAACAGAACTGCCCAATAGGTACTCAGAAAAATATAAACTTAATTATTGCTTGTGCATACAATACACTGTGCCAATAGCGTGTATTGTTGTTCAGACTAGGTAGGCAGAAGAAATCATGGCCACACACGCCTATGACTCGAATATGCCTCTTAGATTGATCATGTTTTTTGGCCAGTATCACACATGACGTATAAGCAAAGAAAACACGTTGTTAAAGGATGGCTGCAAGAAATTTGAAAGATAGGTATTTAACAAATCTATTGCTGTCGCGCTGTGGCCCGGAAATCAATGTGTGAGTGAACAGACTGTGCATGGTGCAAGTATGCGTGCCGTAGCTCGCACCGCTCCCACCGACCGCCCGCCGCCCGCCCCTCGATTTTACTTTACTTGTAATATTATATTTCTGTGATTCGGCCGGCGACTGGCAAGTTGATATACCTTTCAGCGCTTGCAGTTCTGTTGTTCCAAGTGACATTAGGGATTTTGAAATTAGAACAAATACCTAACCATACGTTATTTTATTTGTATTTTGAGTCGATATAAAAAAATAGATTATATATTCGACATTTATGTATGTAATATTATTGGAACTGCATTTTATTCACATAATGATAATCTATTAGGGCTTCCAAACAAATACCTTTACAACATTTTATAGATTTATATTTGTCCACAGTCCACGCATTTCTTCGAAACTATTTATCGAATTGTGAACATTCTTTTTTTAATGCCTTATATTTACTTCAACTTAGGGAACAGTGCGAATGTAAAAAATAACTCTAATCTGACACTGTCTTGATGTCAGCTATAATATTTTTAATTGAATATATACGACGTGCTCTTTCGTGACTTTAAGATATTTTCAGTTTACAGTTATTTCATATTTTTTTGTGTATTATGAAGTAGTTTTTTTACTAGTGAAAGAGCTTATTTATACGTATAAAACAAGCCCTTGAAATAATATTATAGAATCATAATAAAACGTAGCTCGTATCAAGTCAGGTCTTCGTATTACTCCATATCTTGAAAAAAACTGAACCGATTTTGATGAAACTTCTTCACAAAATATTAAAAATAACTCTAATCTGACAGTCAGCGAAATATTTTTACTGGAATACGTCGTGCTTTTTCGCTGACTTCAAATCAACGTTAGATTAGAGTTATTTCATTCTACTTTTAGTGTATTTGGAAGTGATTAAAAAAAAATTAAATTACTTTTTTTTTGTGTATTTTGAAGTCGATTTAGTTTTTTAAATTGCCTTTTTATTTCAATTACCAACTTTTTTATTTCGTATTATTTAGAATTTGACCAAGCTCAAGCCAAGCCGCCGCACGTACTTATTCCATATCTTGAAAACAACTGAACCGATTTTAATAAAACTCTCACTGAGTTGAAGTAAATGTAAACCAATAAAAAAAATGTCACAATCCGATTAATAGTTTCAGAGAAATGCGTGGACAAACATACACCTATGAAATTTTGTATATTAGTTTGGAAGCCTGAAATTTTGTGAGGAAGTTTCATCAAAATCAGTTCAATAGTTTTTAAGATATGGAATAATAAGTGTGTCGGGCTGGCTTATTGATACGAGCTATGGGCGTTGGTTGTGTCAAAGGGAAAATATCTGAAAACTTTGGTCAAATCCTCGTAAATGTAAGAAAAAAAAATTAAAAGTCGATTTTAAATAAATATACCAGCCAAGTGAGAGTCAGACTCACACACAGAGGGATCCGTACAATATTAAATAACTTATCGTTGCTATGACAAAAAAAAAGAAGTTTCTTGTATGAGCGGCCCCTTTAATTTTTCTTTTTCATTTTTATTATTTTTTGTTATAGCGGTCATAGAAATACATATTCTCTGAAAATTTCAGCTGTCTACCTATTACCGTTCATGAGATACAGCCCACTGAAAGACAGACGCACGGACGGACAGCGGAGTCTTGTTTGGCACCCTTCGGGTACGAAATTAAAAAGTATAGTCACAATCCGATTAATAGTTTCCGAGAAATGCGTGGATAAATATACATACTTACAACCATACATACACCTATAAAATGTTGTATATTTGTTTGGAAGTCCTAATAGATTATCATTTGAATATATAATATTGTTTGGCAGTCCAATAATACATACATACGTGTCGAATTGATAATCTCCTTTTTTTAAGTCAATTAAAAATAGATATTTTGTCCTGTTATTTTGAAAAAGGTTACTAAATATTAGATATTATGATAACCTTTGAACGATCACATTTCTTGTTCTTTAATCCTTCATCATTCAAAAGTATAAAAAGAACAATCTTGGTTAGGGCACACTATACCTTACATGTAGGTTACCAAAGACGTAATACTATATCGATATCGATGAACAACACTAGAGCAGGTATCGATAATATATTATCGACTACTACGGGACACTTCTTTGACTGTATATGTATTTGTCCAAGCCTCTGCTCCCTCAACCCTGCCCGAATACAGGCGATAGAGACAACTGCAGCTTGGATCGATTATACCTATTTAAAATTGACGAAATCGCTATTTCGTAATCCCCAGTTTCCTCCTCCAATACTGAATCGATTTTAATTATTTTTCAAGAATAGTAATAAGAAGGGCTTTGGCTATGTCGGTCGGTTTTCCTTTTATTATTTATATTCGTCATATTTGTTTTCTGGACGTCTGATAAGGGCAGTTAAAAATGTCGAGTTTTTGTGATTTTAGAAGATTTTTAGTTTTTATAATAATTAATTTATGGAGAAAAACTAAACCGAGGGACATACAGTGGCACCTACAAATTGCATGGTAAAATAATCATTGCTCTAGTGTCATTATCCAGAGAGGAAACTGAGGATTACGTTTGTATGGAAAAAACACCACCAGTGTTTCCTCTTAAGTATTCAAATTTCTTTTTTAAAATCCTTTGGCCGTTGAAAAGATTTTAATAAAAAAAAAATACATTTCTTAGTGCACGGAGTGTGCACCCATAGGATAATCACGGAGTTTCCTCCCAAATATTGAAATAGGCACGAAATAGGCGTTGTATATTATATTCAATAGTACAAAACTATCGATAAACCTACTAACCCCCTTATTCATAGTAAAGTTATCAAACGTTGATTAGCTAAAATTCCGAAGTCTTTATCTGACACTTGATATTTGGTGATCGAACGAGTGAGACGGGGCACACTATTACACTGATGTAGGTAAAAAGCGATTATAAATAAGGGGGTTAGTTGTTTTTATAAGCTTTACCGTGTCAAAAAATATATTTCCTTATTGAAAATCAACACCGTATCATTTCCAGCCAAGAGCGGAACCCCGTAGACAGTTTCTATCAACACTAGCGCCTCTAACTGCTTGCGTTGGGAGCACAGCCCACCACGAAGGCTTCTACTACGTACCACCTGGAGACAGGACTTCAGCATCATCGGCTACCAACATTGATTTGCACGAGCATAATGATGCGCCAGCGCCTGATGTAGTAGCTGGAACACCAGGTGAGATTTCCATATGGTACTGGTCAAGGCTTTATCAAAAGTCTACCAACCTGCCCTGTTCCCAATCACTTGAGGTCGGCGCAATATGTCCGCTTCGTCTATTTTGCTCATCTATCCGTGATACCAGCATTCATTCCTTTCTAACCCGTATCATCTTTCACACAATCCATCCATCTCTTTTTCGATCTTACTCTTCCCGTATATCCATCCACTTTGATATTCATACCTAACTCTTTTAGTCACGTGGCTTTCATTCCTCCACTTTATGGCGAAGGGTCAGTTTGAGGGGGACTGAGTGGCTTGATCCAACTGAGAGTAGCTTTTAAAAAAATTATCAGGGGACCCAGTTGCTTTTCGGGGGCCCCCTCCCCCCTGTTTCCGCTAGTGATGCCATAATAAATTGTTGATACAGGAGCAAATGATGGTGATGACGGTCTGGCCGCCTTCGCCCGAGCATCTGCTCCAAGGACAGAGAGACTGCGGCAGCGATACAGTCAGGAGCCTGTCAGCAGTGATGATGAACACGATGATTATGGTAACCCACCCAACCAATTCATACTATAGTTAGTTCAAAGTAACAATAGCAGAAGCGCTCGTGGTGTAGCATGATTAATCGATCGGCAAAGTTAAGCTACCACCGTCGTGGTCGGTACCTGGATGGGTGACCACCTCGTGGTATTTCAAATTGAACGTTTCCGTGCTTCGGAAGGCACGTAAAGCCGTTGGTCCCGGTTATTACCTAATTGTGATAGTCGTTGAGCTAGATGGATGCCTCCTAGGCGGCTTGAAAAATTCCAACAGTAGGTTGACCACTAGCCTATCTCCACCAATTCGTAGTGGGCTCGCGTGGTGGATTATTGCCCATTCCCTTTCACCCTCATTTGTGGAAGGAGGCCTGAGCTCAGTAGTGGGACATTATAGGCTGATGATGATGCAGCATCAACTTCTTCTTTTCTTCTTTAGTTCTTGTAATTTCCATAAAACAGCAAATAGTAGAAACATGCAGGACACTAAAAAATTGATTCACCTATTTTATCCTCACAATTTGGCTGCTTACATCAAAGTTGTATTTCAGGGTTCCACCGGCGGCCAGCTGTCCGAGGGATCGCGATAAAGCAACAGCTGGGCGCTTCAGACGATATACTGCAGCAGATGCAGAACGATCTGCAGCCGTCTCCGGGAACCACACCCTCACAGATGCCGCCCACACACGCCTGCCAGAGGAACAACATCAACTACTCGTGGCCGTATTACTCAGAAGCTAACCTCAACTCCAGACCGCCGAGTAGAGCCAGCACCAATTCACACTGGTGAGAATTTGATGATAATGTATATCCAAATATAAATTTCCTCTAATTTATCACTATTGAATTCTACGGATATAGGATAGAAGCAGTAACAGATCCAGGGCTAAAGGGTCCCAAAATTATCGGGGTCCTTCCCTGATATATCGTGATAAAGGCTAATCTTAGTTAGGCCATCGGTATCCACCATTGGATAGAAGAGAAGTATGGTTTGAATCCATTGTTCTTTTGTGTTTTGATAATTTTTACAGACTATTCATACCTTTAATGGAAAATCTCAAGGGAATCAACAAAAGTTATAAAACTCCAGCCTCTTTATTCCCAAATCCATATCCCTAATTTACATGGTTCAGAAGTGCAATAAGGCGTGATATACCTACGTGAGGATGCCTTAAGGATATCTGACGAGGCGAAGGCGGCAAGCATCAATGCTATTATTTACTAGATAAGGCAATAAATAAATAAATATTCTGGGATATTCCTCACACACGGTCATCTGATCCCAAACTAAGCAGAGCTTGTACTATGGAAACCAGATAACTGATATAATACATAGACTACTTTTTTGTTTGTAAATACATACTTAATATACATAATTACACCCAGACTCAGGACATGCAGACATGTTTATGCACACAAATGCATGTTCTGTGTGGGAATCGAACCAACGACCTGCGGCGCGTAAGATGAATCTTTACCAACTGCGCCAACTGGCCCGTCTAAAAATAAAGGCTTTATTTTATACGGTGATGAAGGTAAGTCGACACGGTGATGGAGACGGTGATGAAGGTAAGTCAACACGGTGATGAAAGACACGGCGATGAAGGTAAGTTGACACAGTGTAAACGGTGATGAAAACCCGGCGGCGGTCACACTTTATTTCACGACACAGTGATTGTTTTTTGCACTTTTCATACACAGATTAGAGAATTCCGGGGACCTTTGAGATCCCTTTTCGCTGCCACCAATGTTATACGGAGTCTAGCGATTAGGTTTTTAAAAAAAAAAAATTACACATACAGAGAACTTTTATTAAATGTTTGAAAGAAAATACAAAAATTAATACGACCGGCGCGGATTTTGGAACCTACTGACTGGGACTAGATGATATGAATATATGCTTGAACTAAAAGGAGTGGATTAAGGATTGGTCAGCAGAATTGAAGGAGAGAATCAAGGGTATAACAGAACGATTCGTTGTCCCAGGTCGAACCTGCCCCCGGATTACGTGAGGGCCCGGCCGTGCCTGACCGCTGCACAACAGCAGCAGCACAGCGAGGCGTGCTACGCGCGCGTGCAGACCCTCGCCCCCTACGGACACTACCACCGAGACACGCACCACGACACTGTCTATAGGAACTGCTCGCTCTACGCCAACATTGGGTTAGTTACCTCCATATAAAGCGCTCTAGTTTTCTTCCAAATAAAAAGTCGGTAAACATTCATACCCGCATGACAGTAAGCGGTTTACACAGACGCTTGTGATGCCACTGGTGTTGCATCAAAAGGGATGCTAGATATCACCCGCGTCACGCGGAACTTCAACACACGATATCTTCGTATTTTTTTGTGTAATTGACAAAAGGAAAAATACATGTTTAATATTTTTTACTAAATTGAATGTTTCAGTCATCTATCCTATTCTTCTGCATTCACAACACTGTCTGAATCTAGAACTTTTATATTCAGATGTTCGGACAGCAGTCAAGAGCTATACAGCTCGCAGACCAGCTCGGAACAGACGTCCCCCGTCCGATCAGCGTCTCGGTGCCGAAGACCCGAGTCTCCGCCGCCCATCAGAAGCCACCATCAACTCCTATATGTGCCCTATACCACGCATTACCATTACCAGAACCATGATTATGGGACGCAATGGCCTGCTGGCGATTGTAAGTTACATTTGGGAAACTTTTCTAATTTTACAAACATCTATAGGACTCCAGTAGAACCTGATACAACACGTATCGTAGAACACGGTAAAAATATACCTACGTCTGAATTAAATTCATCATTTCCTCCCATAAATCGAAAATTAAGTGGTTTGTTAATAGCTTTTCCATGAAATTACTGTGCAATTTCATATTCTTATTTATTTGGCGCTGTGCTAAAGCCATTGTTGACCTCTTAAGTAAAAAACATTAAAACAAAAACATACAACCGAATTGAGAACCTCTTCCTTTTTTTGAAGTCGGTTAAATATGAATTTTAACACCCTTATTATACACGTGATATAGTTTTAAACAAGTCTAACAAAACCCAGGTTTTTAATATATCTGTCACTTTCTAAGGTCATATAACAAAAAGGGACGGGACTATCATAAAACTTTTACTAGACTTGATTAAACCATATCACAAGACAGTACAGCTATCAGAATGTTTATTAGACCTAGACAAGCATTAGAATTCCTGGGACATTCCTCACACACGGTCATCTGATCCCAAACTAAGCAGAGCTTGTAGGTACTATGGAAACCAGATAACTGATATAATACATATACTACTTTTTGTTTGTAAATACATACTTAATATACATAATTACATTCAGACTCAGGACATACAGACATGTTCATGCACACAAATGCATGTCCTGTGTGGGCATCGAACCCACGACCTGCGGCGCGTAAGGTGAACCTTAACCAACTGCGCCAACTGACCAAATTTAAAAAAAAAAAAACTGAACCGGTATTTATTTGTAATCGTCAGACAGCCGCATGCATAGCTACTACCAGCAGCAGACCCGCAGCGGGACGAGCACGCCGCAGCCGCAGCCGCAGCAGCAGCAGCCACCCGCAGTGCAGCCGCAGCGGGCACACTATGCACATGCAATACAAGTGCAGGTACCTACACATGTATGTAACATTTTCATGTTCGCCAGAAATATATTTTGCTTTTATCAATTATGCTTCACTTTGAACTAGTAGAAGATAGCTTATTTGCGAATCATAGATTTACTCTAGAAGAGTGTTTTTCAATCTGTGGGTCGCGACCCCTAGGGGGGTCACGAAACCTTAGTCGGGGGTCACCGGCAGAAGGAAAAAGGCAAGGTAGACTACGCGCAAGCGGACGTCCAGCTTACCTCTTAGGTACTTAGTTGCAAACCTCTCGCGGCTTCTTGCAGACTAATTAGTAAAGGTATCAAAATAAAGAAAATCATTATCGTAGTCTTTTAATTTATTAATTCTTTGTCTGTCTGATAAGGGGGTCGCCAAACTTGTTCAACCTGTAAGGGGGTCGCAAAATCAATAAGATTGAAAAACACTGCTCTAGAATATGAAACGCAGAGTGCTCATACTACAAAAAATTAACGAAGTGTACCTATATGATCACATAAGGCGATGATAGCTCAGTGGTAGTGACGTCGGATACCGAGGCGAAGGTCCCGGGTTCGAATCCTACAATGAGCTTGAGCTTTCGGTGAAGGAAACCATAGCACGGTGGTAGGGTACTTTGTAGTACCCGCCTAGTTGGCTACCACCCTCAAGTTGAAAATCTGTCGCCAAGCACCTATCGGTGTATTCCGACAGCTGCACTTGAGAGCCAGTTCCTTCTAGGCTTTGTGTGCTTACCACCTTCGGCCGCATCATCACTTACCATGGTGACATTGCGGTCAAGGCCTATAAACAGTAAAAAATAATAATTTTACACAAAATCATAAACTTTCATGCTCTAAACCACATTAGGTTTTTAGACTGAAATCTATCTATTCTATTAAGTATTTGATATTTTGCATAGGTTTCTTTTATAACGTAGGCATCCAATAAGGAAACTTGAAAATGCAACCCCTAAGAGGGTAAAATAGGCGGAAAGCTAGTAAATAACATAAGCATTATAACTTTTTCAGTCACTATGCCCGGCTCCAGCTAGGTACAGACCGGTGCCCGCTCCTCAGCCTGGAGGCGGCAAGCAGATGATCTGCTATTCCGAGAAGGTACGATTTTATAATAAATACGGCTCTAACCGGATAATTAGTGCAGGATAAGCTATATCACGCGTCAAAATAGGTCGTTAAAACCTTGTTAAAACTATTTAACTGACAGGTATATAGTGCAACAAACAATAGTTTGAAATGTCAATTTGCCTGCTTTCGCCATTAGTTGTTTGCGCCACCTAATGCGATAACAGCGCCTCTGTCATCGGGCCAGATAAGTTTGTGGGACTATAATATAACCTGTCAAATTGTATAGTTAGGTACCTATGTACCTGCGATCTTATCACTTAGCACTAGAGGTGTGTAACTCATTAAAAATACTCGATCTGCATAATAGCTCACGGCTCAAGTGTGTGAGCCGGTTCAATGAATCAGCTCGCAGATCAGCTCAATTTGTACCTATCTCTAGTTCACGATATGCATGCACGGTCAATGCCAGCCGCACGTCGAATTGAGCCGACTGAGCTGCCGCGACTTTAGTAGAAAATACGACGATAAGATAAGGAATGAGTACCTACATAAGAGGAAGCTTGAGAGTAGCGTCAGTGACTGAAAAGTTGAGAGAGAACTGTTTATCATGTTACGGATATGTTATGAGGAGAAATGAAAGCCACGTGTCTAAAAGAGTTATGAATATGAAAGTGGATACGGAGAGGAAGACCGAAAAAGAGATGGATGGATTTAGGACCCAAATACTCCAACCATTGGCCCGATTCACGTAACAATTTTTTTTTAACGTTACTGACATTAACTGAATTGTATTTTGTGGATTTTTTTGTATGATAACGTTTCAAAAGTGTAAACGCCTCTACGATTTGCGAGTCGGAATCGCACACGGAGGGTTCCGTACAATATTAACTAAAACAACGTCGCAAAACGTGACTAAAAAAGCCAAAATAAAGCTTTCTTGTATGGGCGCCCCATTTAATTTCTAATTTTATTTAATTTTTATTATGGCACTAGAAATACACATTCTCTGGTTTCAGTTGTCTACCTATTACAGTTCATGAGATACAGCCCACTGTCAGACAGACGGACGGACGGACGGACAGCGGAGTCTTAGTAATAGGGTCCTGTTTGGCACCGGGCCCGACGGACCGACATAAACGAAACTGTTCTAGGCGCCGATCCCACAGAGAAGAGTTCTAGAGTTCCGCGTTCCGAATTCTGCATTCCGCGTTGACTTTAAGCTATGTGGGGCCTTGCGATCAGTAGTGAATATTGCAGAACTCTAGAACTCTAGACTGCTTCTGTGGAATCGGCGCCTTACGGCCCCGAAAAAGAGTTTCGTTTATGTCGCTACGAAACCGTTGAAATTTTGTTACGTGAATCGAAGTTGATAAGATTGGTAGTCCGCCCCTGTCCACGCATGGTTAACGAGCGTGGTTCCATTACCAGGTGGCGGCTCCGCTGTACCAGCCGGCGCCGGGAGTGGCACCATCGTCTCCGTCGCGAGTGGGCCGCGCGGCCCCCGAGGGCGCCCCGGCCCTGGCGCAGGCCACCTCCCCGATGGCCCCGCCGCAGAACCCCGTCTACTACGCCATGAACGTCTGACGCGGGGACTAGGTACCTCCATCACAATCATCTCCTACTTCACCTTATCAACGGTGATCACTAACCATCACGTTTATTATTCCGAATTATCTCAAAGTTCCAACCAAAGACATAAATCTAAATAGATAACGCAAGTCCCTCCATCCGTATGAAAACCAAACGTGTAACTTTTTTGTACCTACCATAATGTCACAAGATTTATTTGGTTAGGCTGGCATTAGATTTTTAACGTGAAAATGAAGCTATCCTATTTGTCAGCTAAACACATCCCTCGCTACGCATCTCTGGTGGACATGCAGCCTCATGCGAGTTCCCTGTCCGCGCGAAACAGTTTCAAAAGAACACAGATTTTGTCGTTGTACGAAGTACATACACTCGCGTCATCCATTTAGTTGTATATCTGTATATCCAACTAAACATAAAAATTTACTGTATAGACTTGAAAACGTAACTAACATACCCATCCTTATTTTTCAGGTCAAGATCGTGGTGGGCCCCACAGGGGAGGTCCGAATCACCGTAAAGCCGACAGCGAATATTACTGAGGCCCCAGAGGCACCACACGGGGACCCAACCTGAATAGCTCGATATATGTCGACTTATGTCGTCCGGGCTGTTTGATCAATATAAAATGTGACTCGTTAGCGCAAGCTTTTCTAACAGAAGTCTCCATGACCCACTAGTCATTGTAACATAGTGAATTTTCAAGATATTTTCAGAACGGAGATATTATGGCCTGCGTCATTCCTTATTGATAGCGTTATGTTTTTTTCCTTGTTAGTTACCAAAGAAAGAATCTCTACCAAAGCCAAGGCTGTTAAAGCTATAAGATTAATTTACGTTGTTGCTGTTAATATATTTATCTTGCTATAGTTACTCTTTATTATAATACTAACATAATCGTAATTGGAATATCAAAACCATTTCGTAACAATAGATAGACAGAAAAATTTGGTAAATGCTTACTATACATTCATGAATTTGCAAGGGAGTGGAAGAGTCGTCTCGACCCTCCGTAACATTTGCACTCAAAGAAATAAATTGTGCTGCCGTCGAAAATAGGGATGTTGCCTGGGTAAAAATATAATAATTCTAATTAGTCCGTCAGTTAGATTATCAAAAAATATTGGACACGTATTTTTTGCTTTACCAAATCATTAACAATTGACGAAGATAAAGCGCGACTAAGTTCGGGAGTGGGGGCTCGTGACGTCACTTGTTACTAAAAAGTGTACCACACCGTGACGTCACGCGGAACTTCAACACACGATATCTTCGTATTTTTTTGTTTAATTGACAAAAGAAAAAATACGTGTCTAATATTTTTTGATAATGTAAATATCGGACTAATTAGTTTTTTTCAGGAAAGTAGCCTATTGTCACTTAGGCGCTGCGCAGACGTGTGTCCTGTGTCCGACACAAGCCATCAATGAATACTTATTTGATTTCTATAGAACCAGTATGAAATCAGCCAGTCCCTGCGCAGACGTAAACTACGGTTTTGGTGGCTTGTGTCCGACACAGAACACACGTCTGTGCAGCGCCTTAAGAAGTATGAGGAGTTTTCTTATAATACCATATTAATTCCTGTCAAATCGTGTACTTAAGGTTCAAATTGGTTCGAATTATCAATTGATTGACGGGTATTTTGACTATTTAGGTATCATAAGAAAACTCATTAACTGCAAACATGATTGCCCAAGAATATTAGTATAATTAGAATGTTCATATACCACATTGTTGAAATGTATGTCATTGCATTTGGCTTCTGTCTAAACTGTCCGTAATAGTAGAAGGAACGCTTTGTCCGCAGTTATAAATGTTATACTACGTATTACAGAATGATTAAACATGTATTCATATGAAATGTCTTCATTACATTCTTCCTTGATACAACGCTAATGTTAAACAGTTGAAAATACCTACACCGTACGATTAAATGCTTCCATTTTATAATCAAAACAATTTGGCACATTTTTAAGGGCCCCTTTTTTTGTTAATGTTGTCAATGGGTCTTATTCGGGCCTAAATATTATACTTATTTACTCATGCGTCTAGATAAGTAAATTAGGTCGTACGCTTTGGGCTGACAATGGACCATTTAGAAAATGAACAAATACCCAAAGAACTAGTGCCAAAGAGTGATATGAAAGTATTAACAATTTAATAAATTTTAGTGTTAGCTTATATTAAAGTGTTGAAATGATATTATAAGATTTATTGCATTCCGCTGTCGGCCTACGAGTCTACATCATTACGTAAAACTGCCACGATTTAGACAATTTATTTGATGTTATCATTTTTACTCTTATGTTTTAGGACAATAATGTTTATGTTCACTACCTAGTTGTTACAAAAATAGCTTTGGCTCATATATAAAGATATTTTTTAGGCTGTAGTACAATACGTGCCACTAAAGATGAGACTTGACACCACGTGGTTTCACTAGCGCGTCTCTCTATACAGGGTGTATTTCGCATGGTAACACAAACTTCGCGAAAAGGCTACACCTAATGCCACTAATCAAATTGTGAAAGTCATTCACCTCGCTAATGATCGGTTATAGAAATTGTCATTTTCGAGCGCGCAATGTATTGTGAACACCGCGATTTAAACGCGCGATAACGTTGTGCCTACGTAGTATGTCGCTGACTGCAGGCGAATATCGCCATAAGACCAGAAGACATGTTTCTAGTTTTATTTACAATGCTACTTTTAGTGAAAGTAATGAATTAATAACTTATTTATTTTAAATCTCTTTGGGTTAGGTAAGAATAACGATTATGAACAGTCTAAAGTAAAAAAAACTATTTTTTTTTTTTAAATTTGCGAAAAACCGACGAAAAATTCCAAAATGGGGGGGTCCAGAATCATGTCCTGGACCCATGGTATCCGTTTGTGCGGCGATGTCCCTTACACGTTGTATATAGTTAAATCGTGTATTGCGCAAGTCAAACCATGTGTTGTATTAAGTCTCATCTTTAGTGGCACGTATTGTACCAACCTCTGTCTGTATGAGTGTTGTACATAAACAGAAATTTTGGCATAATGTGAATCAAGTGCCTACTGCTGGCATTTTTGTTTATAAATACCTAAATGGAAAATTAACGACGAAAGAAACCGCACAACTTCTAGACCAAAAGAGTGACCAAAGTTCGTTTTTTTTTAATTAAAAATATTTTTGAGAAATAAGCATTGGTATCATGCTTTCCGATATTTGAAGGAATGGAGCGAGGGTTGAGACTGGCATGATACCACATCTAGCTTATTATTTCGTGACGAAATATTATTGTCAACCGTACAATGAAATTTACATAAGCTGTTTTTTTTAATTTAATAAAAAATAGTAAATATGTGTATTATAGGTACATATTTATTTTGATAAAATTAGAAATTTTTAAATTTTATTTCGTAGTATTTCATAAATATACGCAGTATTAATTGTTTTAATCATATATAATAGATTAAGCGTTAAGCAATTCCATTGAACTAAAAACAAAGGCGAATGGCAGTAGTAGTTATAGGATAGGAGAAACTGATATTCATGTACCGTCGCGTAAATATTAAAAATTCTTTTGACACCTGTTTGCGACAACAACGACACCGTATATAAACCCATAATGTACAGCAGTTAAAAGAATTTCTATATTAAATGGTGAATTTTGTATAAATTGTTGCGAAAAAACTTCGTATTATCACGTAGAATGTATTTATTAGGTATATTCTAGTTTGGAAACTATTTTATAAAATAATACAATGTACTAATAGATAATCAAGCGGTTGAAGCCAAATGCATTGTTTTAAGTGATAAGGATATATAATTAGGTGACTACTAAGTAATATTTAACATGAATACGGCAACCACAGTTGTCATTTTCGAGGTCCATGTACCAACATTAATACTTGCCGTTATGAAGTACATTTTTACGAACCAAAGTTTATAATAAAGTATTACAATCTAGATATGACAGTATTAATTTAAACTGCATAAGCTTTGGGGGTATTGTGAATTTTTGAGAACTCTTATTACAGATAGATTTACTATGATCCAATTTTCCATGTTTCCAAATTGTTACCAATAAGTAATTATTGACATGTTGTTACTAAACTTTACGAACTGTTTAAGCGTACACTTTAAATCTTGTGATGGTGGCATTCTTCAGGCGTGTTTAAAATAAAGGTTTAATTCAATTGGACACACAATAATGGGACCTCAGACCAAAGTCGTAATGTCCATAATTGTATGTAGTTAAAAGAAGGAAGAGTTAAGCCAAACAATTATAAAATACATTCCTAATTTGTGCTATAAGAATACCGTTTTGCGATTACCAAATAGGTGAAATAGGTGATAAGTATCTAACATTCTATGATCTAGGTAATCTGGCAATGTGATAGTATCATTTGCTGCTTGGCAGTTTGTTTACAACCTATTTAATTATATTATTTATTTATGATCAATGTTATTATGTCTAGTTATTAAGTACTTACCAAATATCTCTCAGCTAGTCAATATTGCGACTTGTTATACCATATATGGTATCGATAGGTACTTCTTTGTAACACATAACTACTAAGGACCTTCCACACTAGTTTTTTTTCTATATCGTTTGACGATTGTGACACAGCTATTAAATAATAGAAAGTCGGGTTGCCGACGCTTAGTAAGGCCGGGCGTAAAAATACGTTACAAAAATGAGTTTTAAACGTGTTCACGTAGGTGGAAGGTCGGCCTAAAAGAATCTGTAGGTATCTGGTGTAAAAACAATTTGGAAGAGCACCTGAATTGGTATTAAGAAATGTAAACCTACACTGTGTCTACAAATGACCAAAATCAAAAATAAATTTAAGGAACTTAAGAATTCATAAGCACATGTATCAATTCAAAAGTATACACTTTTGGTTTTAATTACCTACAAGTATATAAAATAACAGGACCGTATATGAAATATTTAAAATGAGCTGTAGTAATGTTAAACGTTGCTACGACTACGTATTGTAGTAAATGGACATTATCCATTTAAAAAATGTAACTTTCAAAAAGTTTAGTCTGTTTTACGATTAGGAAATGAAATTGTGAACGGGTACTTAAATTTACGAGGGTTAAGTATATATTCGGCTCTTCAATTCACTGGCAAAAAGCCTTCAGAAGGTTGATTGAACGCAATGCGCAGCTAGATATTCGAAAAGAATTTCCGCTGTCAGTTTGTTACTTAAACTGAATGTTTATAAAAAAGCTGCCAGAATTTTTTTGGACAGGATTTTTTATTATTAATAATCACAGATATTTAAAAAAGTCGGATATATTCTCGCTAACAAAAAACTGTGTCACTCGAGTCGGCCACCACGCTGTACGTACAAGCCGGCACGCACACATTCACACATTAGTTGAGCGCGAGTAATCGACTCTGTGTAAACGGCGACAGAGTCTAATTTCCCGCGGAATAGCCAACTAAGGTGTGCGTGAGAGGTGGCCGACTCCATAGACACAGTTTTTTGTTAGCGAGAATATGTCCTCCGTAGTCTGTGTTAATAATAGATTTTAATACATCGATAACTTTCCTAGCATCTGTCCCTCAATGCGTACAGACATGGGCTTCTTTATTATAATCAGCCTACAGTTTCTTACTGTAGACATAATCTGTTTAAATGTGTTGTGATAATGTGGATTATAAGTTCTATATATATTTAATAATAGTAGGAACTTTGAACTACTCTAAATTTATTCTTATAGGTAATACTTATATATAAAAGAACAATCTATTTTAAATTTTGACATTCCTCTTACTTATTTGTTTCTTTCGATAATTTCATTTATTATTGTTCTGTAAATAAAAAATGAGTTTACTATCTCATAATTGTTGCCATCTAGGTAATCTAGGTTACATTGTAATTTATTATACAGTTAGTTATTATTAAAGAAGAATCTAATTCATTTTCAAAGGTGTTTAATACCAAAAAAATATATATATATAATTATCTTAATTTATAATAATTATATAAATACTTATATATGTTTTGTTTAGAATCGATTATTATAAAGTGGTAGATGTTAATTAAAATTTAAACTAAAACGAGATGTATTATCTAATGAGTGTTAGGGCTGAAATTTCGCCACAAAATGTTTCAAATAACCCATGTACAAATGTAGGTATTTGTAGATTGGTAAACAAATAAATAAATTAAAAACCTTTCAACTAGTTTGATTTAATTTTATTAATAAATTTCCTAACTAAATAACATGTTCTACAGCTTTACAAACTTTAAGGGATATTATTAATTGCACCTCTGTTTAATAAATACGTAAACTTAAGACTCCTTTAATTTACTTATTGCTTATCATAAAAATGACTGTTGTACAATTAAACTACCTATTCATCAAAACATGTTCTATCATCCAGAACCGACTCGGTGCACTCCAAATACAGTTGGTTAGGTTAGGTTAGAACTATGACAATATATATAATATAAAACCATAAAACTGATACCTACTCAGTTTGATTTATTTAGTGTGCAATTCAGTATTTTCGGTTCTAGTTTTGATTTGTATATGGAATAGAGAGAATTAATAGTTAAGGCCTTAATTACATGCCAAAATTCGATAAATATATAAGGTCCTAATAAATTAGTGAACTTCCTCTTGAGTTATAGAGCATAGACACTCTCCATACTAGTCAAAGAAAAAAAAACCGTTGGATTTTTTTTCTTATATTATTTTTTGATTACTAATGACCTATACATTCATCCCTCAAAAGGAAATTCACTAATTTATTAGGACCTTATATAGGTACAGTCAAAGACATAAATATGTATGCACTTTTTGAAATTCATAAGCAAATTTCTCGCACTGTATTTGAAATATTACACTAATTATAATAATATAATTAGTTAAAAGAAAATCGTTGTTGAATTTCACTTAGTGTATACATATTTATATCTTCGTCTGTACAAACATACCTACATAATAAATATCGGACTATATTTATCCACAAAAAAGTCCAGGACGGATTTTTCAGACTCAAAGCCCACAACGTACATTACATCTTCGATCATTCTGTCGGCGGAACTCTAGCTAGCCACGTACAGTAGTACCCAATTAATATGGCTTACCGATGTACCTGCGCAGAATATACATTTTCAAAGCGCGGGAAACGCTATTGGTCGGCAGCTGCCGCCATGTTAGCGCGCGCCGTGCGGAGGGGCGTGACTTGCGAGTGAGACGGAACTAACAGCTGCAGTGTATACCTTATAATAGTGATCTAAGGTTGATTATAAGTTTTAAGCATCCTTTCGTTAATCTTCGGGGCCATACTTTATTTTCTGTGCGAACGAAGATTCACGACGCGCCATATAAGTTGGGTAATACTGTACATGCTATGGAAATGCATAAATTACGCTACTTTAAATACAGAAAAAGAAGAAATAGAGATTTGGGTACATCCTATTCTTTCGCAGACTTTTTGCGCGTCGTGTGCGTTACTGCTTAGAATAGTATAGGTTCCATTTACACAGGCTAAAAATTGCGGCACGGATAGTTTCCCCTTAATATTAATAGGAACAATTAAATTTACAGTTATAAATAATTCAATGGTTTTGTACTGTGCGGTCTCAAAGTCGCTTCCATCTGCTGACGTAACAAAACTGATTTACTTAAATTATTTGACATACAAATACTAATAAAAACTATCTTTCAATAAATTTCAGGGGATCAGTACGTGGATTACGTAACTTTATTTCAATGAAATTCAAATTGAAATAACCTTTGATTCGGTACAAATATTACAAAATCGGAAATGGTTCCATTTCTAATGAACCACTGTTTGTATTTGCAGTTACCAGAACGTAAAAAAAATATCAGTAAACCTCTATATTGACCCGATTTCAATTCGAAAATGATTGAAATTTACTTACGTAATCGCCCCACAGATTGGATCCAAAAAAAATGGTACAATTAAGAAATCATGTGAGGAAACATTTGATTTAGGCTGAGGTAAGGATTCTAAAGATATTTTCACAATTTTATGTTCAGTCTTCATAACGATACAGCTAAAAATCTACAAGTATAACCGTTCCATTATTCCATAAAATAAATAGCTTAATCACGAAATATAACTATTTGTTTACTTAAACTGCATAATTGTACATTATGATACAAGTATGCAAAGTCGGTTACCACACACGAAGCTGTATTAAGCGCGCGAGCCGCAGGCGAGTGTGATAAGGGAGCCGAGAGTGTCATGATGCACACGCGTATCATACGACGTTTTTAATCCTTATACCGTCTCGTGTGTAATGACCAACTTTGCACACATGTATCATAATGTACAATTTCTTATTATATAAATTACAATCACAGATATGATATCAACTGTTTTTACCCGACTGACCCGGAAGGAGGGTTATGTTTTTCGAGTGGTACCATTATGACGTAAACTGCAAGAAACCACGTTTAATGCAAAGACAGTAGATACCTACTGAGCGGTTACCGTACGTAACTCAAGGATTTGCGATGGTTGTTAGCCTTACTTTACCGTACCGCAGGCGAACGCGATAAGGGAGCCGAGAGTGTAATAAATCAATGCACACGAGTGTCATACGACATTTTTCAACACACTTGCGAGGAAAAAACAGATTTGTATTTTGCAATAATTGACACTATACGAACGAGTGTGTTGAAAATCAAATTATTAAAAGAAACACAAAACTCAACAGTGTAAAATATAAAATAACTGAAAAGAGTAAAGAGTTAAATTCAAAATTCTATATTTTGAAACCAGTTCAGTGTCTCCTGACGGGGATTCCCCTCGCGACTGTACAGCTGCCGATCATCACGTAGTCGGTGGAACCCCTCGCTTTACACATCGCTCGAAGGAAGTCATGTTCTGGTGTGTACGAACGCTTCTGTTTCCCTGTTGTATCTGCAATTTGATATGGTATTCATGATTTCGTACATTACCTGGAAATAGGCGTGCAACACATATGATAAACTAGCTATTCCCCGTGGTTTCACCCACGTTTCCGGGATAAAAAGTAGCTAGTAGTAATGTAGCTTTCTATTGGTGAAAGAATTTTACGAAACCAACAAAAAACTCCTCCGCCATATTATATTAGTATAGATAGATGACAATTTAACAGTACAGAACTATGAGTACACTACAATGAATCTAAGTCTAGTACAGTACAGCAAGTGATAGTACAGTACAGCAAGTGATAGTATAGTACAGCAAGTGATTTTGGCTACTCCAGTTGTATGTTTTTTTAAATATTCTACAGTAAAATAAATGATAGTACAGTACAACAAGTGACAGTACACTACAATAAAAGAGTGTTGATGTGATAGGTGTCACAAAAGAACAAACCAACATGCTAGGTGTTGATCTCTGAGGTCTGCAGTCCAAAGTCTCGTGTAAAGTTTTTATCCTCGCGCTTGTAAAATAAAAAAAAAACAATTAACCTCGCTGAGATTCCTGCCTGTTCTTCTCAGTTGAAAGCCGACTTACGAACTGGTGGTAACTTCAGTAGCTTTGACCTTCATAAGTGCCCTACTAGAGCCTAAATTGAATTAATGGCTTTGACTTTGACTTTATGGATGTACAAAGCGCGAATTGGTTTTAGTGACGTTGTTGTTATAGACACTTCATCAATTTGCTTTTTGGTGACTCATACAATTCATGTTCAAATTCTTTAATGGTGCCGATTCTGTTGTAAATCGCACTTAACTAATTTTAGTCACATCTCATCTCTTTCTTACGAACATTATTGAAAAAGGATAGAACATATTTTAAGTTGTAAAATTAATCTTTGCAGTCCTATTTTGCGTGTATTTAGGCGTAACCACGATAGATGTCGACTAAATTTATATTGAAAACAAGCATTGGACTAATTTAACAGGACTAAATTTCTTACATCCTTTTCTTATGTTCTTTGTTAGAAATATAGTGAGATTAAAATTAGTTTAGTTGTGAACAACAGAATCAGGCCCAACATCCAACTTTATGGTGATGCGAGAGCGGTTAAGCGGACTGTATTTAGCGGGTGCCCAAGTGTAAGGCAGGGCTGGCTGGCACTTCCTAGGTGGACCGCAACAAATACCTATGTTTTCTCCTTACTATAGTAACTTACGGGCTATAAGCATAAACAACATCCTGTATATATTTTGTAAATTGTAATACATACTTCTAACTACACATTAAAAAAGACTTGCTGAGTTTCTTGCCGGAGTCTTCTTCTCAGTTCAAGTTGTATTTGGCACCGGTGTAGTCATTTTGTTAACGTTCATAAGTGCCTTATCAGGGCCTAAATTGAATAAATACTTTTTGATTGTGATTTATAACCGTGCTCACGAACCGTACTCTAGTAGTCACTCTATGATATTCTAACTCTATGGTTTTATTAAATAAAATAGTAAAACACTTACCAAGAATCCCCTGGCTCCAGTTTTTCTTGCCCACACTCGGCCAGGGTACCTGACTGTCTGAAGGTACATACAGAGAGAGCAGAGTGGTCACCACCTTGTCCACCTCCAGGTCTGTCACCTCCCACAGCATGCCCACCACCATTGGACTGGAAACGCGAGTGAACCCGCGGGGGACAGCTGGTTTATAATATCAGTAAAATTTTCTGTTCACTACGGCTTCATGATGACGGTGATGATGATGATGAATCCGGAAAAAAGTATCCATTGTCCTTCTCCACAAATTGAACTATCTGCCTGCTAAATTTTATTTAAATCCGTCCAGTGGTTAAGCCGTGAAAAGGCTACAAACAGACTGACAAATATCAAGAGCTGCGCGGTCGCCGCATTTTGGCGTCATCGTTAATGTACAAGCGGGAGCGAACGTTTTTGAGATTCTTGCATTAAAATCGCTGTATCTTCGTCATTTTTGATCCGATTCAATTTTTTTTTTCACAGTATTTATTGGATTTCATACCGCTACAAATCTGCCTACTGGACAAAAACGTGTATGATCCTCTTTGTTGTCAGTGAGATCATTATTTGATATTTGATATTTACCAAGACGTCCTTTTTGCGCCGACACGAAATCTAGGTATATTTGAATAAATGGTACTTATACGTATACTTGTTTGCCAATTTACAGGTACAAAAAACATGATATTGAATTTGAAAAATGTGAACTATATTATAGTATAACTATAGTAGATTTCAAATAGCATGAGTTCGGTGACACATGATATTTTATTAGATTTCTCAATAGTTAATGTTAATTTCGTTATAATTAAGGAATACTATGATAGAGCGAGGTATCATGAAATATTGTGAGTACTATTACAGAGTAATCAAATGGAATTTTACCGGATATAGTTTTTTTTTTTCAAATTTTTACAACTTCTTTTTAGAAATTCTATTACTACTAATACAAGTTCGCCAAACTGCACAAAACAGTTTGTTGGCGAAAGAGGCGCTCGGGATACACACGCATTTTATCTTTATAATATTATAATAATAGTACAAAAAAGCTCTATAAACTAAAAAAATTACACAATAACAATATATTATTATAATAGTGAGAGCAAGTTCTTTTTAAGCTTCTTCCGTAACGTCATAATACTAACATCTGTTTTTATTTCTCTCAACAAGTCCATACTATTATAAATTACGGGCTAATACATACCGTCTAGTTCTCTGTCCAAAATAGTTGTTTACTCGACTAATAAAAAACCCTTGACCTTGACGACTCATGCTATGTGAAATAGAGTATAGTACTAGACTCACAAGCCAGCTATATGCAGGTTATAGTGCGCGGCTAAGGGCGGGGCGCGGCCGGGTGGCCGGTCTAGTCTCACGGAGGCGCAGCCCGCTAGTACGACGACGGCTCGGGCTCCGACGGCGCCCTCGATACCGATTCCGTCGGCGGCACCACTTACGAATTGGCTCCCGTTGCCGTGACCGCAATATCTGTAAACGTTTTTGAATTTGAAACGCGGACGCTCAGATTGTGGAATGAGCTCCCCCACAGTCGGGCGAGTTGACGCGGCTGGTTGAGATTCCATCTATCGCGCCCAGTGGCTCGATTCTCGTAATAATACTTCAACGGTATCGTAGCGACTTCAACGATTAAACTGTGTTTTTAACTATTATAATGTCAAATGAAAGATTGAAAAACGATCTTATAGACAAATTATTGAGGCGTATACACTTTTGAATATTTTTCATACAGAATATTCCACGAAATACAATTTCAATAGTTGATGTCGCTACGACACCGTTGAAGTTTTGTTACGAGAATTGAGCCACTGGTCGTTCGTTCGATTCCCACACAGGACATGAATTTGTGTGCATGAACATGTTTGCATGTCCTGAGTGTGGGTATTTTTTATAAAAAGCTTTTTATAGTACTCATCAAGACGAATCAAACGAGCCCACTCGATGGGGTTATGTTTGTGGTTTTATTACGGAGTTTCTATGGTCACCTTCCAACTCCATCAGATCAGCTCCACGTCCTCATAATATTGCATTGTCACGCGATTTGCATATTCGTGCAAAATTTCAGCTCAATCGGAAACCGGAAAGTGGGTCAAATTTAACTACTGAAATTCAGGTCATAAAAAAAATGGCGATGTAAAATCAGCGAAATTGAAAAAATAAATACTGAAATTTGTTGGTTTTTTGTTGCTAATTAGTTGCTAGAAAATTATTTTTTTTTGCTTCAACCGATCGCAAAAAATCGCCAATAACACAAACTTTTCATTGAGATACCGTGGAAATCACTGGATGTGGACTGATCGATCAAGCGAATACGGATCAATTTGGATTCGGATTAATTTGTAGCTGAAAGATACTAAATGTTTAAATAAAAGCTTGTATTAAGTATATATTTACAAAAATAAATATAGTATATCAGTTATCCAGTTTCCATAGTACTTGGTATCAGATAGCCGTGCGTGAGCAATGTCCCAGGATATTTATTTTATATTGACCACCGCCGCTGGAGCTGTGGCCAACCTGGGAAAGCGAGCTCTGCGCCGAAGTAAGGGAGGGGGGGGGGGGGCAGAGTGTGCTAGTAGTGGCCGTGGTCCACAGCGAAAGGTAGTGGAGCGTCTCGGGGAATCTGCCGCGAGTGTTCCCGCACCTAAAAGTAGGCTAGCCGCCCCCCGCGGTATCTCGGTAAATTCAAATTCAAATTCGAAAAGCATTTATTTAAATTAGGCCCTGATAAGGCAAGTGTGTTGAAAAACGTCGTATGAAACGCGTGTGCAATATCAGTACACTCTCGGCGTCTTTATCGCCTGAATACCGCCTCGCGTGTAATTACCAACTTTGCACTAATGTACTATTACTGTATATAGAACATAGACTAATTTATAAATGATTATGATGAAACTGCGGTAGTTAGCTAGGTACTACAATGCTTACAAGAAGAGATAAGATAATGCGAATTAAAATAATATAACAGGAACAGATACGGTCCAGGTGCTGCAGTAATAGGTAACTCACAAGAAGAGATCAGCGTCGGAGAGGTGCGCGAGGAACTGATCCGGCGACGGCGTCTCGGCGACGTGCCCGCGCCACTGCGGGCACCAGTACTGTACGAACGACATCATACGCTTCTCCGTACGATCCAGGTTTTTTTCTATTGCCAGAAAATATAGTGATTTAACTTTTTAACAAAAAATAAACTGCCTTCAAAGTACACTAAAAAGTATGAAATAACTCTTATCTGACACTGTTTTGAAGTCAGCGAAATCGCATGACGTGTTCTATAGAAAATATTTCGCTGACTTCAAAACAGTGTCAGATAAGAGTTATTTCATACTTTTTAGTGTACTTTGAAGGCGGTTTATTTATTTTTTTGTGAAAAAGTTAATTTATTTTTGAATTTTTAGGTTCTTTATATGAAATTTATATGGGACCATTTCGGAATAAACCCCTTTCGAACAAAAAAGAATTTTGCAAATCCGTCTATATATGACGGAGTTGTGCCCGAGCATACATAAAAACAATATATGTATACATCTGAATTAATAACCTCCTTCGTTTTGAAGTCGGTTAAAAAAAGATAAAGATGAAATGGTATTTATTAGACACACAGATTCACACACAACAATAAGAATAAAAAAGAAACAACTTAGTAACATAAAAAATATACAAACAAAAAGAAGTAATAATAATGCAATCATTTGCGTGTGATATCGTGGGTCCAAATGGCCCCAGCTCAGCATATGCTGCAGATCACTACAGCGCCGATTTTCGGCTGAAGCCACGTGTGAATCACGGACATTTGGGCGGTGCATATTTATAATATACTATATGTATAGTTAAAAATAAAACCAAAATTAAATTAAATAAACACATCAGTATCACCAAAGCAAAAAACAAAAAAATTACATATAAATATACTGGGTGGAGATTTCGAGATGGCATATTTTCGAAACCTATGTTGGGTTAGTCATGCTGAACAACTTTTACTATGGGACCAACACTGAATACTCAAAAAAAACTTTTTACTTTTCATACATTATGATCGAGCAATGTTGACATTTTCCATGGAAAGTAAAAATTTTTTTTTGAGAATTCACTATTATTTCCATCGTAAAAGTGTCCTCCACCTGTTATTATTATTTTAAATCATAAAAAACAGATATTGCATAGTGATAAATAGTATTCTATTTGTAGATAGATAAGTATTTATAAATTTATAGTGACCACCAAAAATAATTATGTGACCAATAAATTATCACCAAAAATAGTAAATGGTGCCGATTCTGTTGTAAATCGCACTAAACTAATTTTAATCACATCACATCTCTTTCTTACAAACATTATTAAAAAAGGAAAGAACATATTTAAACCTGTCAAATTAGTCTTTGCCGTCTTCATTTGCGGGTATTTAGACGTAACCGCGATAGATGGCGACTAAAATATTGAAAACAAGCCTTGGACTAATTTGACAGGACTACATTTCTTACATTATTTTCTTATGTTCTTTGTTAGAAAGAGACATAGTGAGACTAAAATTAGTTTAGTTGTATACAACAGAATCAGGACCAATATTCACCAAATTTTTATGAGGAAATTGTTGTGCTATTTCGACACGGGGCCCTCCAAATACAGTTGGTTAGGTTAGATTTGAACTGTGACAGTACCGTGATCCAAGTTTGTGCTTTGTGTAAATTTTTGGTGGTATTTTACTATTTTTGGATTAAACAATCATAATTTTGGGTTCGAATTCGACGCTAAAATGGTAGTTAACTTGGTGATCATTTACTATTTTGGCAATAAATCATCATACAAATACCCATTTTAGCATGAAATTAGAAGTATCTAGATTAATTTTTTAAGCCACTAACTGCCTGTTTCTGATAGCCAAATCAAAGTTAGTCCTGTTAAAAGTATGTGAAAGGATCCTTGTCAATGACGTCTAAAATGACAAAGACGGCAACAGTTTTGAGTATAGATTAACTTTGATTTGATTTTCTAAAACTGGCAGTATGTTAAGATTTTTGACTAACTGCCAATAAAATGGGACATTCACCAATAAAGGTTCGCCATCCCTGCACTACATGAACAAAAAAGCAAACAAACCTGGATTTATAACGTATCTACCGACGTCGCACTTGGCCACGAAGTAGCCATCCACTATGTTTTTCTCGTGTATCTTATACAGGTAGTACGTAAAGTGTATGTTTTCCATCCTAGATACAGGGTGCTGCTTTATAATGGACAGATTCTCCCAGGGGAATGAGTCTAACATCTGGAATTATATAGAGAAGTATTTGGACTTGTTGAGTTATTTTTGGGTATAACATTAGATAAATAGCAATGGGGTCCTCATGTAGAATCATTAGCTGGTAAATTAAGTTCTGCTGCATTTGCTGTTAGAAAAATCAAACAGTTGAATGTTGAGACGGCCAAATTAGTTTATTTGCATATTTCCATAGCCTTTTTTTATTGTTGCTCTGGCTAAGATATACGTGACATTTTTAACTTGCTACAGCAGAAGACCAGCGCTATGGTACAGACATGTGCTGCAGCATAATGAATAAGCTGTAGGCCATATTTGTCCTATGGCCATGTTTAACGTTTATTTTTTAATAAAAAAAAATTGTCGGTTTAATTATAGGTATAATATTTTTACAACACACTCGCTCGTAAAGTGACATTTATTACAAAATACAAGTCTGTTTTTTTCCTCGCAAGTGTGTTGAAAAACCTCGTATGACACGCTTGTGTTTTGATTTATTATAATCTCGGCTCACTTATCGCGTTCGCCTGCGGCTCACGGCGCTTAATACCGCCTGGAGTTTTAATAACCAACTTTGCACACATGTATAATAATGTAATATTATATTATTTTTGTTACCTAGTTATAAGATTGGTGGTGGACAAATAAAATTTATTTCTTTCTTTCTTTCCTTTTATATTATACTACGGAGAGCTGCAGAAGATATTGAAATAATTTTATATAAAAAAAGAGCAATTCGTGCAATTTATACTATGGGTCCTCGTGACTAATTATACAGGGTGTTGTTTTGGTCGGCGACAAGCGACCCAGGAGCGGTAGTACAAAATATATATTCCCCAAAAATGGACTTAATTCCATTAAATACTGTAAATATGTTGAGAAATACCTTATTCAATTTGAAATAAAATTACCGCAAAGTATGGTTACTAGGCACATGCACAGACTAGAGCTAGGTGCAAGCCGCCATCGCCCCACCCCTTTACTCCCTCGTACTCCCGCTGAGTATTATGTCTACACTTTAGCTTATTACATGATTTTCAAAATTTTTAATTTTAATTATTAAAAAAAAATAAAGTATTTTTTTTATATTTTTTTAGCACCAGTATCATTTGTATTATCGACCCTGAGTCGCTCGTCGCTGACCAAAACAACGACCTGTATTATTATTTATATATTACTAACCTTACGCCATCTGTCTGTCTCTCACTCGAGCTACTTGTTTCACAGAATACGTATTACTATTATCTCTATCGTGACAAATATAATCACATATAAGCTTCCTGCGTTCTCGAAGGATCACGGTAATAAATTTTCATTCAGAACACAATCCAAAAACACGACAACAAAGTCAAAAATCTTACCTCATCAACTATCAATATAACAGGATACCGCTGAGCCGTTTTCAGTCCCCATTCTTCACTGTCCTTGACCAACTTAACAGTTTGTAAAAACGCCCGTATACCATCAACTAATGTTAAATTATGTATACTCTTAAAACATGTAGACAAACATTTCATACACAATTCGGTCAAGAATTTAAAGTGTTTAGTACATTTAGAACAGTTTTTTGGCAGCACTTTTCGTACCTCCTTGGGGTTGCCATTTTCTGTTAATATTCTTCTAATGCATAACTTAGTTTGCAGTGCTGTGAATTGCGGGCAACATTCTATTAGTTTGCAGAGCAGGATTTTTTGTTTTAATGACAGTTTTACCAGGCTGAAAATAGTGATTTACAGATGCTTAATACATTACTTATTCAAAGCGATATTTTTACAAGATTTTATTTAACTTGCAATGTATGTATGTAACTATGTTTGTTCGGGTGGAATCGTGTAAGTCAAATTTCACCCACTTCCAGGGCTCGGATTGACTTGCCATTAGTATATTGGAATTGGAAGACATTGCAAGTACAGTCAACAAAATGTACAGACACCAAAAAAGCATGTAATAAAATGAAATGTTAAATAAAACTTATTTATTTAAACAGCTAACGGTCACTATTAAAATGAATTAAACTAGACTTAAATACACAAAAAGAACTACAGTATCATAAATGTATAATATAATAACATACGACAATAATACTGACATCGTATGCCACAGCTAAGATCGTAGGTTCGAATCCTGCAATGCGTCCGTTGAAGGAAAATATGGCGAGGCAGTCATAGCACGGTGGCAGGGTACTTTCGAGTACCCGCCTGGCTGGCTACCACCTTCAAGAGTTCCTATAGCTGCACTTGAGATTCTTGTAGGCTTTGTGTACCACATTAACAGAATCTCAACGACATAATAGCGTGGGGACACAGATAAAATAAGGCTTCCATGGTAGATACAAACATTGTAAAATGATTCGCTCACTCATTCAGTTATACCACCAAGGGAGAGTAGACCTTAGTATTTGATATTAGTTACAACTTTCTAGCTAGTCATCGCTCTAGCTAGTCATCGCTCTAGCTAGTCATCCCTCAAGCTAGTCATCCCTCTAGTAAGTCATCCCTCTAGCTAGTCATCCCTCTAGCTGGTCATCCCTCTAGCTAATCATCCCTCTAGCTAGTCATTCCTAACAGTTAGCTAGCTAGTCGTCTTAACAGACGGACGGACATGGAAGTGATCCTATAAGTGGTAAGTTTTTCTTTTTGAGGTACAGAACCCTTAAAATAAATGCATATAAACTGTTAATAATTGTACTCACCCGCAATCAGTAATGGTACTGTCGACAACTTGCACGATCTTTCCCTTCAATTTTTCATCTATTAATTTCCCCGTGAGCAAGCTTCCCCATCCACCGACCCAGTCTTTATCCATTTTATTGATGACGCTCTGAAAATTTGAAAAAAAGGGAAAATAAATTGAGAAATTTGATTAAAATACCTTTTTGTCATGTAGTTCCTTATTTTATTTGAATTTTGAAAACCCGTTAGTGCACTAGTACCTTCAAGGAACAATACATTTCAAGATTTGATGTATCGGCAACGGCAGGCTAGTTTGTTTGCCATCATAGAAGAATACAAAAAATACCATCACTTTTTTCCGTCATCTGGAAATAATCGGAACAGTTGGCGCGGTTGGTTAAGATTCCACCCATCGCGCCGCAGGTCGTGGGTTCGATTGCAACACAGGACATGCATTTATGAAAATGTCTGTCATGTCCTGAGGGTGTAATTATGAATATTGCAAGCTCTGCTTAGTTCAGTATCAGTTTACTATGTGGGAACAATGTCTAGGATATTTATTATTATTTTATTAAATCATGTAGGTACTTTGTAGAATCCACCTGGCTGACTACACTGCACTTGAGAACCACATATCTTTTAGCTGAGTGCGCAGCATCTTCCGCCACATTATCACTTTTTTTACTGTGTTTAGACCACAATCTCACCAAGGTAAGTGATGATGTGGCCAAAGGTGGTGCACACACAAAGCCTAGAAGTAACCGGCCCTCAAGTGCAGCTGTCGGAACACACCGATAGGAGCTTGGCGACAGATTTCCAACTTGAGCCCACTGCGGATCGGTGCTCGGTAGTCTAATGGTCAAAACTGCTGTTGGAGTTCTCAAGCCGCCCAGTAGCCACAATTAAGTGATACTCGGGACCAACGGCTTTACATGCTAAACACAACATAGAAACTTTGTCTTTATACCTTCATCCTCAAATCTAAGTCCTCTCGCTTTTGCCAGTAGTTCTGAATGAAAATTTTATCGTTAATGAGTTGGTGGGAGCTACATATGGCCTTGTAGTGTTCTTCTAATACCAAATATAGTTCCGTGAAGAGAGGTAATTCGCCTTCTGTAATCATAAACATAAGTTATGCTACAGAGGTTTTATACATGTCCAATTCATAAGCGAATTAATACAAATACAATTACAATTACACATTTACAATATTTAATTTATTTGTTATTATTTATTCAGCGACACGAATACGGGCAAAAAATCCTCCCCCAACTCCTCCCATTCCTTCCTATTGCTAGCTTTCCTTCCCCATGTCACTCCTGACTCCTGTAAAATGTCATCCATCCTCCTACTGTTTGGTCCTCTTTCTCTTTTTGTTCTTTTTCGAATTAATTCATACACATACAATTAAAAATTGACAGCACACCTGTATAACAAACTAGCTGATCAATTTAATTATCTGTTTCACAATCCAGAAATGTTAATATGATTATTTTTGAAGTAAAATCTTCTTTAGCGGCATTGTGCACTTGTGTTTTTTGTGATGGGTAAAAAATGTTAAACTCGCGTCAGGTGTCACGTGACCCTGATCGAAAATTCGTAAGACGGAGGGAGAGTAGGAGAGGAAGTATCCCCCTCTCTTCCTACCGTGCGGCGAAAATGTATGCCTGTGCCTGCTGTTTCGTTTAGGCGGCGCAGGGCGCTTGCGCGAAATTTCGTGTGTGTTTATGGATGGAAGTTGATTCTTCTGAGAGATAAACTTTTTAATGTAAAATAATTGTAATAGTTCTGAAGTGTCAAATGTTTAATGTAAAATAAATTGTCATGTTTGTACCACATAAATGATAGTACTTTTATATTGATAATTAAAGCAATTCGTGCAAAATTATTGCCTAACCATTCCAAAATATCAAAAATGCACAACGTTAATATTCAAGTTTTCACACCTGCCGGCACTCCCGGAGTGCAACCCTTTGTTTTTTTTTATTATGAATAGACCTATGTATGACTACAATCGCACCATGGTAATGATATAGTCGAAAGTAAGTGGTAAGTGGTAAGCACACAAAGCCTAGAAGGGAACTGGCTCTGAAGTGCAGATGTCGGAACACACCGACAGGTGCTTGGCGACAGATTTTCATCTTGAGGGTGGTAGCCAGCCAGGCGGGTACTAGTAAGTGCTATTGTTTCCTCACGACGTTTTGCTTCATACCGAAAGCTCAAGCTCATTGTAAGATTCGACCCGGGACCTTCCTCACTGAGCTAACATCGCCTTAAAATTGAAGCTTATTTAAAGATTATTCCTACCTTTGCTAACATTTGCCGGTATATGGATAGTCAGAGGACCATATTCTGAGTCATTCAAGTAATCATTGGAGAAGACGCTCAGAAATATTGAGTCTATTTCAGTTTTATATTCATTGAAAGGTTTTATATTTTCATTAGGGTTGTATGGCGTGGTGATTTGTACTATTGTCCATTCTGTAATAACAAAGAAACATCATTTTTAACCGACTTTCAAAAAAAGGAGGGGGTTCTCAATTCGAATGTTTTTTTTTTTTTTTATGTTTGTTACCTCATAACTCCGTCATTTATTAACCGATTTGGAAAATTCTTTTTTTATTTGAAAGGGTACGCTTCCCGTTTGGTCCCATTGTCATCAGATCGGGATTTGATTACTTCTTAGTGTACTTTGAAGTCGGTTTAAGGTTTTTGTAAAACAGTCCAATTATATATTATATTAATATATTTTTCAACACACTCGCTCGTAAATTTACATTTATTGCACCGTTTTTACTATCTTAATGCAGCTTATAACGCACTAGTGCTTTTTACTTTACATTACCGCACAGTTTTATGATAGGTATAATCCCGATTATGATAAGTTTGTACCTCACTGCAAGTGATATGTGTGTAGACCAAGCATTCTTAATTTAAACGGGTAAAATAGTTTGACAGCTCACAACTGTCAAAAAAATACTTGCGCGCCAATTTTGTTAACGTTCTCATTGTGTGGTTATTATCAAAAAATGTAATACTTAAAAAAATACAAGTCTGTTTTTTTCCTCCCAAGTGTGTTGAAAAACGTCGAATGACTCGCGTGTGCATAGATTATTACACTCTCGGCTCACTTATCGCTTAATACCGCCTCCAGTGTTAATAACCAACTTTGCACACATGTATCATAATGTACTATTAAGGGACCAATTATTTTCTCAATATAAAAAACCGGCAAAGTGCGAGTTTTGTAATGGGGTAATTTGTAATCGCGAAGGCGACTATGTATTTAATTGTACTTAGAGCAAAAGGGAAAGGACGAGTTCGGAGGCGGAAGCGGTAGGGATGTGTTGTCGTGAGTGTAGTGAGTAGTATTATTATCCTTTTATATGGCGTAAACATCCATAGTACAAGTTCTGTTCAGATTGGGATCAGATAACCGTGTGTGAGGAATGTGCCAGGATATTTATAACTAGTTGTGCCCACCCGCGTACGCAAGGGATATCCTACCCTACCCTAACCTAACCCTATCGTACCGTTAAGTTTCTTTATTTTTTTTAATTTTCAACTTTCTTATTTTTTTTAATGTAAGAACCTACTAAGAAGTATTATAGAATATTAGAAATAAGAAAACATTAAAAAAAAAAGATGAATGAAATCGGTAAAGCCGTTCTCAAGATATAGCGAGACCAGGAGAAATAGGGGTTCATTTTTATATACTGCGTGGAGATTTCGAAATGGCATATTTTCGAAACCTATGTTGGGTTAGTCATGCTGAACAACTTTTACTTTGGGACAAACACTGAATTCTCAAAAAAAAAATACTTTACATACATTAAGATAAGACCGAGCAAGGTTGACATTTACTATAGATTTTTTTTTTTTTTGAGAATTCTCGTTTGGTACATCATCATCATCAGCCTATAAAGTCCCACTGCTGAGCACAGGCCTGCTGTCACAAATCAGGGTGAAAGGGAATGGGCAATGGGCTCCACCACACGTGCCCACTGCGGATTGGTGGAGGTAGGCTAGTGGTCAACCTACTGTTGGAGGTTTTCAAGCCGCCTAGATGGCCTCCAACTAGCTTAACAACTATCACAATTAAGTGATAACCAGGACCAACGGCTTTACGTGCCTTCCGAAGCACGGAAACGCTCGATTTTAAATACCACTAGGCGGTCACCCAACCAGGTACCGACCACGACGGCAGTAGCTTAACTTGCCGATCAATTAAGAACGGCTTACGGTCCCATAGTAAAAGTTATTCAGCATTACTAACCCAACGTAGATTTCGTAAATTTGCCTTCTCGATATCTCCACCTGTTATATAGATAAAAGTAGGTTAGTTAGGTATACCTTTAGGCAATTCCTTCAAAATCTTTTGAAAGTTGTGTACATTATTTTCTTTGCTGAATTTCAAGTATCTCGTATGGAATGGCAACTCATCTACTTGAAATGATTTCAACACATTTGCTACATCAGCTGGATTATCTAATGGGAAGTGAAATAGATTATCTTCTTTCTTAGATCTGGAAGATTTAAGGTTTTGTTTATTAACCAATCTGGATTGGCTTCTGTTTGACCACAATCTCACCACGTTAAATATGTGGCCGAAAGTGGAATCTAAGGTTGGCAACCCGTTTCTAGAGACTTAGAGGCAGTTTCAGGCGGCGCCAAAATCATGTTTGAAAAGAAAATATTTCAAAATATATACTGTTTTAATGCTCGGAGTAGAACAAATAAAAACAAGTTCTTCATAATAACAAAAAAAGACCAAGTTTTTTTTTTTGTGAAATCTAATACTTTGGAGAGTGGGCGCCATTATCAAGCCTCTGCCCCGGTTCATAAAAGTTGTAGATCCGGGGCTGATATAGAGAGAGGATGCGTCTCGCTCGGGAAGAATGTGTGTGGGACTTCAATTGTTTCCTTTTATAACCTGTAATATTGTTATTATTAAATATATGAGTATTGAGTATTAACTTTTGGTCAGAAATAGTCGTCAAAATCAGTATTTTGACCAAAGTAAAAGGTATGCTCATGTTTGTAAAATTAAAGTTTTTTTTATTTAATTATAAAAAAGTGATGGAAGACTATTAGTAGGTACTTCTATTTTGATATATACTTTGTGATGATATTACATTCAATGAATCCGTGGACTATGGTTGGCAAGCCTAGCACGTGTTAGCCTGATGTAGGTTTGTAAAACCACCAGCTCTCACAAATCAGGTATTTTTTATGTCAACATGTTGCATGACAAGCAGGCAGATGGGCATGCTGATGGTAAGTGGTCACCACCACTTATGGACATTTGCAATATCAGGTTATATTAGTTAGTACCAGATATTGTTCTTTTTTTCTTCTTAAACCTATTGTGAGAGAAATAAATAAATATACATATACAACATACATACATTGGATTTGCATCAATTATATCCTGTATTGGTTTTATGAAGCTTGTCACATCATGTAGTTTATTAGCTGAAATATAAAGCAATAATAATTAAAAACATTGTGACTCGATCATACATGTGGCTCAACGGATTTTGATCAAATTTGGCACAGATAGAGAACCCTGCAATAAAACAGGATACTTTTCAGGCGAAGATTATACCTATTTAGATTTCTAAGGGTGGATTCGACCAAACTATTATTATTAAAGCTATATTAGACATATAAATTACTAATTACTCTGAAATTATGTTTCACCAAGTCTTTTCCAAGAATAACTATCTGATTGATAGCAAATTCGTTATACCGCCAAAATACAATTATAATCCAGCTAAATAAAGTTGACGTAAACTTTACTTGTACTTGAGCACCAAGATTGTTTTGAGTTTAGTTTGTTTTCATGATCATTTGTTTACCCTTGAGGAACAAAACACAGTGATACATTATATTCCAAAAATGCTTACAAAGGTATAAGAGTAAAATATTCCCAGTAATGTTAAGGTGCAAGTTCATAGCCGACTGCATGCAGCAGCAGCAGATGACGTGCCACAACAACAGTACCCAACTAATATGGCTTACCGATGAATCTGCACAGAAGATACATTTTCAAAGCGCGGGAAACGCTATTGGATGGCAGCTGCCGCCATGTTAGCGCGCGCCGTGCGGAGTGGCGTGACTTGCGAATGAGACGGAACTAACAGCTGCAGCATATTATAAACCTTATAGTAGTGATCTAAGATTGATTGTAAGTTTTAAGCATTCTTTCGTTAATCTTCGGTGCCATACTTTCTTTTCTGTGCGAACCAAGATTCACGACACCCCTTATCAGTTGGGTACTACTGTACTAAGAAATAACTTCCTTAGCTAGCGACACATCGCCTCCATAGTAATACATAGAAACGAAAGAGCGTGACCAAATGCGAGTATGCTAACTAATAATGTTATTGATTTAGTTAAGTACAAAAATATATTTGTTATTCAAAATACTCATTTGCAAGTCCACTCGCTCATTAAGTACCTACCTAACCAGCCATTGATTATGATAACATATCATATTATATTCCTAAAAATAATGTGGGTAGGAGCAAAAAAATAATATCACTCTATTACAAAGGTTGTGTGACAATTTACATCTAAATGGAGTTTGTATCATCACCTTACAGACTAGAGTATTGCGCAGAATGTTCTAGTGCTTATTAGGAGAGTACAGTCAAAAAGTAAAATTTACTCAAGAATGTTTTTGCACTTACCAGCAGCTCTTGACTGATCATCTCTGAAAACTGCCATAGTTCTCAATGAAGCAGACACTGCCTCACTCAAATGAAATGCACACCCCGTATCGTCGTTCACCGCCAAGCATTCTTCTGCTGATAATTTTCGACTACCTATAATTTTTTCAAAAATTTGGTACTCTCAAATTACCGATATTAAATATGTTCTACTCTCAAATCAGATTATGTAAAACTTGGCGATGGTACAACCGTGTTCACATTAGATAAAGATTTTTTTCATGAATAAATGTCCAATGTGAAAAGTTTTAGTAGAAATTATCTAAATCAAGTACCTACTCTAAGCCATTGGTCTAGCCTATACATTACTTACATTGGTAGTTCGCTCCGTTCGGAGTCGCTGGCACATTATTAACAAAGTTTTTTAGTATGTTCTTATAACACGGTCTCGTAAAAGTAATCTCATTGGTAAATAAATCGAAGTCTTCCATTATTATTTAACAAAACCGAAATATTTCAATTCAATTCAATTCTTATTTACGTTGGTTGAATGAAGGAAGAATCAAGAATGAAGTCACAGACTAGGTAGAGATACTACGTAAATGAAGTAGAGGTGGGTAGCTATTCTAATAACTAGCCAAAAAACGGCTAGACACAAAATAGCCACGGCTATGTTATCTGTCAACAAGATAATTGGCTATTGGCTACTGGGTGGCTACTGGCTACAGGATGGCTACTGGCTACTCGCTAGCTAGAAAGAATGAGGAGTTTTCTTACCTGCCTAACTGTTGATAATTCGAACCAATTTGAACCTTAAGTACACGTATTGACAAGTATTTTGACCATAGAGGTATCATAAGAAATTCTCCTCATTACGAGAACTTTACGTCACACACAGCGGGTAGCCGCCTAGCCGCCACAGGTCTCTAGCCGCCACTAGCTGGCCGGCTAGCCAAAGCCATTCTAGCCGCCACTAGCCGGTAGCTGGCCGGCTAGCCAAAGCCAATCTAGCCGAGTAGCCGGTAGCTGTGAGTACGTGCGTGTAGTCAAATAGCCAAATAGCCAAAATAGCTGACTAACTAGCTGGCTTTTACACCACATATAGCCGGCTAGCTAAGCTATTGAAAGGGGATAGAACCTTTGTGGCATAGCTAGCCGCCGCCATTTTGATTTTTTTTCAATGTCGCGGCGCACGGTGTAAGTGGTATATTTGGGTAGAGGACACTTATACAAACAAAAAATGTTAATCAATATGGTGGCCTAAAGTGTCACGTTTCCGAGATATTTGGAGGTAAAGAGCGCCGTATGATAATTATGACAATCATTAAAAATGAACTTATTACGTATTTATATGCATTCGATTGTATTCAAATAATAGTTCCCAGGTTGATTTATCAATTTTTTAGAATAGAGTTACACTAGGAGCACGAAAAACAATATTTTTAATTACTTACCTCCTAAACAGCATCGTAATATTCGCTATGAACCACAATGTTGTCAAAGTAGCTCGGATCGTGACTTGTTTTCCATCTTGTCATTATTATACAAACAAAAATGACAATACTTGTCCTAAAATCTATGTTACCAAGTTAATTGGAACTAAAGATTGCTAAGTAATGTTCCCTAGGCGCCAAAATTGCAATAGCGACGTAAATAAATAAAAAAACCCGGTCCCGCGGCCGGCCCGACCTAATAAAATTTCCACCTTTTTTTTTTTTTTTTTTTATACCACTTGGTGGCAAACAAGCATACGGCCCGCCTGATGGTAAGCAGTTACCGTAGCCTATGGACGCTTGCAACACCAGCGGTATCACTCGCGCGTTGCCGACCCTGAAGAAACCGCTTCACTCCCTTTTTGAAGAACCCCATGCTGTACTCCATTGGGAAAACCACGGCAGGGAGCTCATTCCACAGTCCGAGCGTCCGCGGAAGAAAACTCCTTTTAGCCCGCACAGTTCGAAACAATTCTGGTTTCAATGTGTGTGGATGGACTCCCTGTCGATGGCGAGAGTTGCGATGGTGAAAGGTAGCCGTGGGCATCATGTCGAATAATTCCTTAGAACACTCCCCGTTGTACAAGCGGTAGAACACACATAACGAGGCAAAGTCTCTCCTCAGACTGAGTGGTTCTAAACCGCTTGTGAGCTCGGGATCGTCAACAATTCTGATGGCACGTCGCTGAACCGAGTCTAAAGGCCCAAGCTGGTACCCAGGAGCTCCCGCCCATAGATGACAGCAGTACTCCATATGAGGACGGACCTGCGACTTATAAAGCACCACCACCTAAATTAAAGTCCCGTCTTCGTGGAAGACTGCTCACGTGCACACAATGGCACCGGTGTCTTCTAACCAAGTTACCAGCATATGGGCTTCCCAAGGGACTATGCAAATGGCGACCCATTTGCCCAATTTTCTGACCTGCAGATGCATAAGAGCTGAGAGATATAAATGCTGGCATTCCGCAAGAGTTTGTACTGTCCCCAACACTGTTCCTGCTGCATATCAATGAAATGCTGTCTATTGACGGCATTAATTGTACACTCATTGCAAATATTCCTCGTTTCGTGGTGGATGACCGCGAACGGCTTGTGTCTGAAATCGAGAGCACACTAACTAGTGTCTCCGATTACGGTCGACTAAACCTAGACCATTTCAACCCCACTAAGACCCAAGTCTGCGCGTTCACTGCTAAGAAAACCCCATTTGCTGTGGCTTCACAATTCCAGAACATGGACATCAGTGAAAGCATCGGAATCCTCGGCATCGGCATTTCTAACGACGTCAATAGTCCGTCTAGAAGACAAGGTTAAGCTAGCACCCAAAAAACTCGAAGTGCATAACAGAGCGAAGCAGTACTTCACATCGGGGCAAAGGCTGCAACTTTACAAGTCACAAGTCCGGCCTTACATGGAGTACTGCTCTTACCTGGATACCAGTTTGGGCCTTTAGACTCGGTTCAGCGATGTGCCATTAGAATTGTCCACGATCCCGAGCTCACAAGCAGCTCAATCTAAGGAGAGACTTTGCCTCCTTATGTGTGTTCTACCGCTTGTACAACGGACAGTGTTCTGTAGAATTGTTTAACCTGATGCCCACGGCTACCTTCTACCATCGCAAGTCTCGCCATTGACGGGGAGTCCATCCTCACACATTGGAATCAAAATAGTTTCTAACTATGCGGTCTCAAAGGAGCTTTTTTCGCTTAGAATCAGGCGGGCCGTATGTTTGTTTGCTACCTAAGTAGTTTTAAAAAAACCTTTTATTTAAAGGTTTAAGGTCACGGCTTGTTTCTATTATGTGTCTTAATATATTTTTAAAACCGTGATGCAATATTATTTGACCACTATTGCTTAAAAACAAGAAAATAAATTGTACTTAATCAACTTTAAACTCACTTCATTCGTCAACTTCATTCGTCTCATATTATATATACATCGATATTCCAATATCTCGGTAACATGATATTTTAACACAAGTATTGTCATTTAAGCGACATCGTGACCAGGAGCTAGGCATCACGCAGCGTTTATCGGCCGTAGTACAGTCGCACATACTGCAGTACTTTGGGCATGTTTCTAGGCGGGATAACGACTCCATTGAACGGCTGGTCATACAAGGAAAAGCAGAGGGAACCAGATCATGCGGCAGGTCACCTATGCGCTGGTCTGACCAAGTAAAATCTGCAGTGGGAAACCGCGTATCTGACTGCACCAGGCAGTCTACCAACAGAGAGAGATGGCGGGAGATCGTGCGGAGAGCCGTGTCCGCCTCTATCACCGATGTGGACGCCTCAAAACGTGACCACGACCGCTCTGCCAAGAGCGAAACGACAGAGAAGAAGATTGTCATTTTTGGTTAATAACGGCGACATGGAAAACAAGTTAACCACTACGATCCGAGCTATTTGACAACATTGTGTTTCATTGCGAATATTGCGATGCGGTTTAGTAGGTAACCAATTAATGAATATTGTTTTTTCGTGCTCTTTGTTTTGCTATATTCTAATAAAAAGTTAAATCAACCTGGGAACTATTATTTGAATACAATCTAATGCATATAAACACGTAATAAGTTCATTTTTAATGATTATCGTAATTCTCATATGGCGATCTTTACCTCCAAATATCTCGGAAACGTGACACTTTAGGTCACCATATTGCTTAACATTTTTTGTTTGTATAAGTGTCCTCTACCCAAATATAACACTTACACCGTGCGCCGCGACATTGAAAAAAAATCAAAATGGCGGCGGGTGGCTATGCCAGCTCCCATACAAAAATGTTCGTACCCCTTTCGGCTAGTTACCCATCGCTAGAATGAAGTTTTCAAATCTCAAATCTCAAACTGTCAGTTTTTTTAGGGTTAGTGTTGCCAACTCAAAGGACATGGCTGGAACTTGTATATAGAGCAGCTCAAGAATCTTATATATTATATAAGATTCTTGGAGCAGCTATACATGATCCAAGAAAACAAATTATACCATGGAGTTCTTCTTCTTATTTTTAGGTATGGCAACCCAATACCATGGAGTTATAAATACATTATAGTAAGGGGCACGAGTAGTAAAGCTGAGCACCGGTGAGTGAATACAGATTAACACCTGCGCAGTAGTAATTCGGTCTGTTTGGGGCAAAGAAATTGGATATGCGGTTTGGGGGAATGAAGAAGGGGGAGCGTCGAGCTTTGGCCGAGCTGCACACGATTGGTTCGTCAATCAATGCTCATCGTCTATTGGATTCTTGCGTGTCATTTGGCTACTCACAGTAGCTTTGGCCAAAAGTGTACATGCGCGAGCTTGCCCGCACTACTGCCTATCTGTGCTCACCACTCGTGCCCCATACTGTACCTTGACTGTACAAGTACATATATCCATAATAATGTCTTCTTCTTCATATTTTTAAGTTTGGCAACCAAGCCCAAATTAGGGCTCATTTCTGCCAGTGTCGAGTTATATTATAGTTTCCAGTCACAATAAATCCCTTTCACATAAAGTCCTCAGTCAGTCACCGTCCATAAAAGTCATGTTTTACTACAATGGTGGTAATTGTACTAAAACTCTTCACGGTCTTTTTGAGACAACTTGAAAAGTCACGATACACATAATTCATTTAATTTCACTTCACAGGTGCACATGGATGATCTTTATTAGGTAAAATACCACCGAAAATACACAATAAAACTCAAAATACACGAATTTATGAAAATAAAAACGAAAATGCTACGTCACTCTGCAAGTTCCCGCCAAAAAGACCATAATAATGTCTAATATCTATACCCATTATTAATCATTTATTCATATCAAATGAAACAAGGATTTAGTTATTACTATGTAATGGTTATTATAACCATTTGTTTTTTTATTTGTTCCGTATTTTACGCGTCTCATAGTTTTGATATCACGTGACATTGGCGAAGTTTCCGCAAAAGCCATTGAGTATTTTTAGTAAATACTCAAAGGGTTATACAGAATGTTTTTTTTTTCTAGCCAGTGAGGGCAACTTCTGAACTACAGGTCTTAGAGAAAAACGCTGAAGGGAACCCCGAGATTTGGATCGAAATTGGATTTTTATTGGTTATATTTTAATAAATAACTAGCAGCGAAACCCGGCGTTGCTCGGGTTAAAATACATCGCTAAATCGATCATAATCAATTGCACTCATTTTGAAACTTTCCAGATCATTCGGAAAATTTCTAGAACTTTCTCGATCATTCTAAATCGATCATAATAAATTGCACTCATTTTGGAACTTTCCAGATCATTCGGAAAATTTCTAGAACGTTCTCGAACATTCTAACTCGATAATAACAGTTTTGGAAATTTTGGAACTTTCTCAAACATTCTATATTGATTATAATAGTTTGCATTCATTCTAGAATTTTCTAGATCATTCCAGATATTTCTAGGACATTCTAGATCAATTATAACCATTTTACACATTTTGGAACTTTCTAGACCATTCAGAAATTTTGATATCTTTTCAGAAGTCCTCATGCGTAAGAAAAGGACAGCAATATATGTTTTAACATTTTCGCCACCCACAACCACCCCCTTCCACCCATCGCGACCAAACTCCCTTACTACCACCTGGAGACCAAGGGGTATTTACTACCCCAACGGGAAGTTGATTGGGGTTTGGTGGTGATTGAGAAAACTGCGTATTTACGTACCCACAAAAGCATTTTATATATATTATTAGAAGATTAGATTAGATTAGATTAGATTAGATTATTATTAGTCTCCTAATAGGTAAAAAACGATATCTTTTTGCAAATACGTTTTTACTAACTCACAAATAACTTTTATCTCGATTGTGATGAAACTTTAGTGGGTTGTTGTGTGCAGGCCGGGGAAGGCTAAAGGCAAAAATATATATAAAAGGCTGTATGGTTGAAAATGCCCTTGCCTATCTATCATTATATGGATGAAAAAACGACTACTATTCTAGTCATTAAAAAAACTGTTTCCAATAAAAGCAAGGAATTAAAATTGAGAATTTTTATTAAAATTATTTGCAGGTATAAAAATGAATCGCCGTGATAAAAAGGAAGAGGAAGAAGCCAGTGGGAGTGTATTTCAGAACCTCGATAAGACTACTTTACTTCAAGAAACGAGATATTTCAATACTTCGCCAGTCAATCCAAGAAAATGTAACCTTATTCTGACGAAAATCATATACCTTCTTAATCAGGGTGAACAGTTGACGACGCAGGAAGCGACTGATATATTTTTTGCGACAACGAAGTTGTTTCAGTCCAAGGATGTGGTACTGCGTCGACTTGTATATTTGTGCATTAAAGAGCTGAGTTGTTTAGCCCAGGATGTCATCATTGTTACTTCGTCTCTTACTAAAGACATGACTGGAAAAGAGGACCTGTACAGGGCTGCTGCAATTCGAGCATTATGTAGCATTACTGATAGTACCATGCTACAAGCCATTGAACGCTATATGAAACAGGCAATAGTTGACAAGAATCCGGCCGTCAGTTCAGCTTCTCTGGTGTCAGCACTGCACTTGTCTGCAACTGTTCCAGATTTGGTGCGAAGATGGATTAATGAAGCACAGGTAACTATATTTGATAATTACTATTTGTCTTGTGTGGTTTCATCCATGCTACTAGAACTTTACCACTCTATGGTCCCACAAACACTATCCAACATCACCATGCAAAGCATTTGTTGATTTAGTGCAGGTTGGCTGTATGTATTACAGACTGAGTCAAACTTATTGGTGGCTGTAATATTAGGCACGAAATGCTGCACAGTAGCGAAAACGAAGATATGCAGTACATTCGAGATAACTGTACCTGCACCAAGCCGGCTTGCAGCGCACTTCACAGTCACCATTAAGTTTGTTTCGGATTCTACCTAATATGACTATACTATTCATGTAATTTTCTTATGGTAACAAATATTTAAGTCGGCTTAGAAATTTGAACATTGCTGTGCTTTCTCAACACATATTTTCTTTTGTGTATGTATCTGCGCTATGCCCAATCATTATTCTTATTATTTTAATAGTTAATGTACAGGCCTACAGAAGACCGAGTGCATGCCAGTGATAGCTGCATACATATGAATACATACTGATGACGTCATAGTAGTCATCTTCTCCTATATAAGCCTATGACTAGTTGCCATCAAATGTTTTATGTCATTACATTCCTCTGCACCATACAGCTACTGCAGGTATATAAGGTGATAAACGGTAGGCTAGGCCTGTAGCATAATATCACTATTATTGTACATATTCATACTACTTTCTGCACCTGATAAATAACAGAAATTCATAACCTTAGCGAGATCATCTCGCCGAGATGATTTATTAATTGCAAAAGCTATGCAAATATGCGATGCTATACCTATATTATATCAATGAATAATAAATACTAGTGGTCCAAAAGTGGTTGAAGTTACTGAAGCCATAGGGACTCATGCAATACATAAGTATCACTCATGTGTTACCAACCTTCCCAATTACGTTACATTAAGTTATATAACTTATAACACAACAGGAAGTTATTTGGCTGCAGTATTCTGAAGGTAGAGAGGTACTTACCAAGTTGAGCTGCTCTTTGAGCAAATAACAAAATCTGTGGCTTATTTGCAATCTGTTAGGAACTTTACGTACCTAACTGGAAAAGTGTGAACAAAAATTTTTGTTACTGCACCCCTTTCCATATAAAATTTAAGTCTAAGGGGTCCAAGATTTATAAATAATGCAAAATCAGCAACGCTTTTACCCTCCGATTTAATGTGAACTGCTATGCAAAGGTACGCAATGCGAATGTGTTTGACAGATTGTGTTTAGAGGCTTGTGCTACTGTAGTTCGAAATTAAATTCATTGCATAGTATTAAGTGCTGGGGTACGATCATACTGAGACATCTTTGCAGAAGGTTATCAGTGGTATTATAATTTTGTGGTGATGATAGCTCAGTGGTAATGACGTCGAATGCCGAGACGAAGGTCCCGGGGTCGAATCCTACAATGAGCTTGAGCTTTTGGTGAAAACATTGTGAGGAAACCGAAGCATGGTGGCAGGGTACTTTGTAGTAACCACCTGGCCAGCTACCACCCTCAAGTTGCGAATCTGTCGCCAAGCACTTATAGGTGTGTTCCGACTTATAGGTGTGTGCAATTGAGAGCCCAGTCTCTTCCAGGCTTACCACCTTTGGCCACTTCATGACCATGGTGAGACTGCGGTAAAATATAATATTTATTCTGTGGCTGCTTAATTTTAAAAATAATATAGTGTTGGCAATATTCACTCGTTTGACTTGTATTCTTGCCTTATGAAAGAATTTGAACAGAACAGCATGTAGTGAATAGTATGCCTTTGCGACTGATCACTATGCTAATTTTACATTTCGCTTTGTAACTTTAATAAAAATATGACACGAGAGTAAATAAATTAAAATATTATAAAGCTGATGAGTTTTAACATTTTAAGGGGAAACCGCGAGCACAGCATTAAGGAATAATATTTATTAATTATATCTCACATATAACATGTAATTATTCATGGGATACTATGTACACAGGATTCAGGAAAATATGTACTTCTATCATAAATTAATGTATCCATACCTATACCTAAAGAGGTACGCAATAGTCTCGGAACTTATAGTCACACTTCACCAAAGATATTTAATGCCTATAAATACTTGTGTACTATATTCTAATTATTGTTTTTATGTTTTCCAGGAGGCGATAATGTCTGACAACATGATGGTGTCGTATCATGCTCTGGCTGTAGTAGCTAGCGCTCGCCGCAACGACCGCCTTTCCATGGTCAAGCTTATCACTAAACTGACTCGCGTACCTCTGCGTTCACCATACGCACTCTGCTTGCTCATTCGCCATGCAGCAAAACTTGCAGAAGAGGACCAATCAGAAGCTTCCGAGCCATACATAGAGTTCATCGAATCCTGCTTGCGCCACAAATCCGAAATCGTCGTTTACGAAGCCGCCCATGCCATAGTCAATTTAAGAAAATCGGCACGCGATCTCGCTCAAGCTGTTTCTGTTCTGCAAATCTTTTGCGGCTCCTCTAAAGCCACTCTACGCTTAGCTGGGGCCCGAACATTAGCTAAATTGACAGCGAAACACCCTAACGCCGTCGCCGCTTGTGCAGTAGATTTGGAAAACCTTATTTCTGATCCAAACCGCTCAGTCGCCACTTTAGCTGTTACGACTCTTCTCGCCACCGGAGCAGAAACATCGATTGACCGTTTAATGAAACAAATTTCGGGTTTCATGTCTGAAATATCCGACGAATTCAAGATAGTTGTAGTGCGTGCCATAAGACGCCTCTGCTCGAAGTACCCCCGCAAACATCAGTCGCTCGCCGCATTTTTAGCTGGAATGTTGCGCGATGAAGGCGGTTTACAGTACAAGAGTGCCATTGCAGATGCCTTAATCGCTCTTGTGGAAGAGAATCCTGACGCGAAGGAAACCGGGTTGGCTCATCTTTGTGAGTTCATCGAGGATTGTGAACATACGACATTAGCCGTCCGAATACTACATGTTCTAGGACGTGAAGGTCCGAAGGCTCGTCAGCCATCCAGATATATAAGATACATCTATAACCGTGTGATTCTGGAGTCTGGCCCGGTTCGTGCCGCCGCAGTATCTGCTGTGGCCCGGTTTGGTGCATCACGCCCGGAACTACTTCCGAATATTAGCGTATTATTGGCTCGCTGTCAACTAGATGACGACGACGAAGTACGTGACAGAGCTATTTACTATAGTGCTATATTACATTCCGGCGATCGCCAAATCATTGAAGACTACATCATAAACGTTCCCATTCCTAATCCTGTTCTCCTGGAGAAAGCTCTGTACGACTATCTCAATTCTGATAATGAAGCTAACGAGCCATTTAATATTGCGAGTGTCCCTACAGCAGAGGAACCAAAAGAGCCTACAGAAGCTCCTGTTGAAATCGAAACACGGAAACTGCCAATTGTATCCATCGAAGAGCAATATGCTGAACAGTTAAATATTATTCCTGGTATTGAGAAACTTGGACCTGTATTCAAAACATGCGAAGGTATAGATTTGACTGAGCCAGAAACTGAGTACCGCGTGCGATGCGTCAAACATATTTTCGCCCGGCATTTGGTAATGCAATTCGAGTGTATGAACACGCTAAGTGACCAACTGTTGGAAAAAGTCCATATACGTTTAGAACCTATACCCGGCTACAAAATACTCGGTGAAGTAGCATGCGACCAACTGCCATATGAAAAGCAAGGCAGCGTTTTCTGTATGCTTGAATTTCCGGAAAACTCTATTGAAACATTGGGATCTTTTGGAGCTACATTGGAGTTTGTCGTCCGTGATTGCGACCCGACAACCGGTCTACCGGATTCTAGCGATGGCTATGCGGATACATATCCTTTAGAGGATGTTGAGATCAGTTGTGCCGACCAGTTCCGTACTCGAGCACCATCTGACGATTGGGAAGCGTCATGGGAGAGAGCTTCTGCCGCTGCTGAGGCGTCAGATACGTTCGGGTTATCGCAAACCGACGTAGCGGAGGCTGCTATTGCAGTTTGTGAGCATTTGGGGCTCCCTAAAGCTGCCATTGGTGGTGATGCGGTGAAAGAAATCCGCGGTGGTGGGCTATGGCGGGAAGGTACACCAGTCTTAGTAAAAGCTAGATTGGCAGCGGCCCAAGGGTCTGTCACTATGCAGTTGATAGCACGTTCCCCTAAAGAAGACATCGCTACTCTTCTCTTAGCCGCAGTTGGGTAATTTATCCACCATGCATCATTATCTCCTATTCAATTGGTGTACATTCTCAACCATTCACTCGTTTCACCCTGTGCCTTGATATTATTTATTTACGATATTTATATAAGTATTTTATATCATCCGACTTATGTACCAATAAAATACTATCTTGTCTGTAATGGTAAGTAGAAATGTGAAACAACTTGTATCATTTTTTATGAATGTATTATTATGTATAATAAAATAATATATGTGTAGAATTTTGAGGACTTTTATTATATTCGTATTTATTGTAAAAAATGTACTTGTCAACCAGTGGCGTAACTATACCATCTGGGGCCCGTGGAAAATTATTTTGATGGGGCCCTATCAGTAAAAACCACTCCGATGGCCGATCACCGACTCGTTGGACTGATCTTATCAGGACGGTAACCCAATCTACCATGGTACAGTGTTCTCGCAGCGCTACGAACCGCCATAAATGGAGAAGCATTGCAAAAGCAGTAACCCAAGTAAAGGAGAACATTGACGTTGAAGACCCTCCATGTACACCATCTTTTGCAACCACGACCACTCTGACAAGAGTGCCCGACTGAGAAGAAGAAGATCAGTAAAAATCGTCATGTTGTACTCAGTTTAATTTTAATAAACTTCGAGATTTTCAGCGTACTCAATTACACGTTGTATATGTCCCACTAATGGCCATAGGCCTCCTCTCTTAGGCGAGAGGGAATGGTCTGTAGTCCCCACGCTAGCCCAACGCGTATGCGATGAATGCATTGAGATATTATGTTCTATGGATATATAGATCATCATCTATTTGCTAGCTTTTCGGTGAAGGAACAACATCGTGAGGTCTGTAATTCAGGTACAATGTAAAAAAAATATTTTTGAGGTCGCGGCCTCTTGGGTCGGGGGCCCGTGGCATTTTGCCAGCCCTGCCACCCTATAGTTACGCCACTGTTGTCAACACACTCGCTCGTAAAGTGACAATTATTGCAAAATACAAGTCTGTTTTTTTCCTCGCAAGTGTGTTGACAAATGTCGTAAGACACTCGTGTGCATTGATTTATTACACTCTGGGCTCCCTTATCGCGTCCGCCTGAAGTGTTAATAATCAAATTTGCACAAATGTATCATAATATACTTTATGTAATCAGGCATGTATGCCTTAGAAAATAGTAGCTCCGCTCATTATACAAGTGTAACTGAAGGAAAGGGTATATCTACCCGAATAATTATGAACTAGTTTACGTTGTAATTTTTTATTTATTTTGATTTATTTATATTTTAAACAACGAAATATTAAAGTAAGGAAGCATAATTGTGAACAAAATCAACGCGAAATTCGGCTCCACACTTCACCACATTGACAAAATATCTCTAGTATTCGAACGAAAGAACACACATGCAAATAAGCCAATTACCTGCGCTTACCGCGTTTGCCTAACGCGTTGTATTCCGGCAAGCGCGATGATTGGTTCTCGGCGGGTCAGCCTAATGCTAATTGGTCCGCACGCCTGCTGCAGTGCGAGATGCGTGGACGATGTTATGCATCGATTGTAAGAGGATAAGTTATAAAGTATCGTATATTTGCACTATGCATATGCATATATAAGTTGGATTAATTAGTTGTAATTTAACTATACCACTCTATTATATTCATTTAAAAATTTGTGATGTGCTTTTTGGATTAAAATATTTCTTTATGATGGCAATAAAAATATTTAATAACCTACCAGACATATTTAAAGATTTACCACTTCATAAATTTAGAAAAATATTAGTTAACTGGCTAAATGACAAATGTTTTTATAGTATTCACGAGTATTTTAATTATAAGTAAGTGTTATTATATGGTGATGATAATGATATATATTAATGTTGACATTTAAATAATTTTTAATGTATAAAAATGCTTTTTTTTTTTTATGATTTTAATTGTTATTGGACATTTTATCAAATGTAATAGTTCGACATTTAGTAAATATTATGATTATCATGCTAGCTATGTACTATTTTTATTGTTAAACATATTTTCGTTGATTGTGATTAATTTTATGTAATAATTTGTATTAATTTAATGTGTAAAATATTGTATGTGCTTGGAAGGGCAGAATTTGGAATGGTCCTAAAAAACTGTAACATCTTTTTGTAACCCAAATTTTTACAAATAAATACTTACTTAGTTACTTATGTGTTATAATTGTAAGGATCTAAAATTAAGAAGTATTTTAATCAGTTTATGGTTTTTACATACGAATTATAGAGTGATGGGTCGCGTTAAGGTCAGATCAGAGGGCGAACCACAAGCTCTTAAAACAATATTATTATAACCTTATTTGACTTTTGTTTTTGGATATTACCTCCAAATATCTCGGAAACGTGACACTTTAGGCCACCATATTGGTTAACATTTTTTGTTTGTATAAGTGTCCTCTACCCATATACATAAGTAACACCGTGCGCCGCAACATAGAAAAAAAAAATGGCGGCTGGCACGCTATGCCACAAAGGTTCTATCCTCTTTATAATTATAGGTACTAGTGCATCACAGTTTAAGTGAAATATCAAAACGTGTTAAATAAATACGCATGTTGCGTTCATGTAACACTTTCCAGAGTCACAAGTATAGGATTTCAAAATGTTTATTTACTCACATATGAAAAGTGATTCCAGCATTCTTCATATCTGTATGGCTTCTACACCACTTAACAACACATGACGGCATATTTGCACAATGTAAACAACGCAAAACACAATAATAATCACAGTTCTAAGTCCCTCGCGACACGAACGCATCGACTCAATGATACCGGCGAACTGTCAGCGCGGTGAGTCTCTCTTTTTCGGCAACGCCCACCGCGGTTCAGTTTGCGTGTAATGATTTTTGAGCTCGAGTTACATTTCTTTAGTTTTATATTTCAATGATTTTAAACAATTTTTTGGAATAAATTGTCAATATAGTCAATTGTCCAAAAAAATATAACCTCGTTGAGTTGTTTGCCTGTTCTTCTCAGTTGAAGAACTGGTGGTAACTTCAGAAGCTTCCTTCATAAGTGTCCTACTAAACTAAAAATAAGTTTTTGTTAAAAAAACATTTTTAATACAAGCTTTTTTTGGTGACTGAACTTTTTGTTGACTGTACTTGCATTGTCTTCCAATATACTAATGCACACCAAATATCAAGTCAATCCGGCCACTGAAAGTGGGTGAAATTCGACTTGCAAGATTCCACCCGAACGAACAAACATACATAGGTATTTTACATACATTGCAAGTTAATTAAATAATAATAATAAATAAAAACGCTTGTAAAATTAAACAAACTAAAAAAACACGCTTTAAAAAGCCCTGCACTAAAAAGTGTTAAATAATTATAAAATTGAACCTAAATATATTCTCTGTCTATTCCGTAAGGGCCTAAATGTAAGCAATTTTTGTAATTAAGTTCAATATTTGAATGAAAAGCGTGGGGCGCTTTTCCTTGTAACCCAATAGAATTTCTAAGCATTATGATTATCAAGAAATATTGTAAATTACAAAATGAAAAGCGCCACACACTTTTCATTCAAATATTTTACAGGGCTTTTTAAAGCGTGTTTTTTTAGATTTTTTAAACTGTAATTTATTTTTTATTTTTTAGTCAACATAAATTATTCATACCATTTATTATGTTACTTATACCATATTTTCACCCAAATCAATTTATTTCACATTTATATTGAGTATTTAGCTTCAGTGCCTACTCTTTGACTCCACCAACAGACTCAGAAAACCATATTTGGCCAAAATGCACATAATACGATTACAATACGCCCAAACACGGCTAGAATACGATGCTCCGCTATGGGGTTCCAGTGCCAACCCTCCGACTTCATCATCAGACCCTGAAAACTATACATGGTTAAAATTCATCTCACGACATTTCGAACAACCCCAAACACGGCTAGGATACGATGCTCCACTATGGAGTTTCAGTGCTTACCCTCCTACTCCATCATCAGACCCTGAAAACCATATAAGGTCAAAGTTCATCTTACGACAATTCCAACAAGCCCAAACACGCCTAGGAAACGTTGGTCCGTTATGGAGTTCCAGTGCCTACCCTCCTACTCCATCATCAGACCCTGAAAACTATACATGGTCCAAGTTCATCTCACGACAATTCCAACAAACCCAAACACGGCTAGTATACGATGCTCCACTATGGAGTTCCAGTGCTTACTCTCCTACTCCATCATCAGACCCTGAAAACCATACATGGTCAAAGTTCATCTCAAGACAATTCCAACAAGCCCAAACACGGCTAGTATACGATGCCCACTATGGAGTTCCAGTGCTTACTCTCCTACTCCATCATCAGACCCTGAAAACCATACATGGTCAAAGTTCATTTCATGACAATTCCAACAAGCCCAAACACGGCTAGGAAACGTTGCTCCGTTATGGAGTTCCAGTGCCTACCTTCCGGATCCATCATCAGATCAGCTCGATGGTACCAAATTATTGTATTGTCATCTGTACTTGATAAGTGTGCAAAATTTCAGTTTAATCTGACGTCTGGAAGTCGATGAAAATTACTTTCGAAGATTCCTTTACATACATTCATACATACATAGATACATACATACAGGTGAAGCTAATAAAAGCGTGTTAAAAAGATAGCTTGATCTCTGCGACAGTTGTTTGAGTCATATGAAAATTAACCTTATGGCTTTAGCATAAGGTTTATCTGTATCATCATAAAATCAACCACAGATTAAACAGATGAACCATATTGTAAAGCAATAAGGTTAATTTTCATATGACTAACAACTGTCGCAGGTATCCAAGTTATATTTTACAAACCAAAGGGCCTGCATTGAATAAATGTGGGTATAAAAAATGGCTTGGACTTTTGAAAGTGGTGAGATAACTGATATAGACTATAAAAAGTTTCAGCTCAAAATAAATTACTCAAAAATTCATACTACCTACTTGTTTCCAACTTTATTGAATTAAAATCATAACCAAGGTATCACCACTCAATGAGGGTCATTATCTTTTCACGGCTCTTGCTAATATAATTAAAACAAAAGTACTTGTACGTAGTATTTATATACTCTGAGGTGGTACCCATTACCCAACTGATATGGCTTACCGATGTACCTGCGCAGAAAATACATTTTCAAAGCGCGGGAAATGCTATCGGTCGGCAGCTGCCGCCATGTTAGCGCGCGCCTAGCGGAGGGGCGTGACTTGCGAGTGAGACGGAACTAGCAGCTGCAGTGTATTATGGACCTTACAGTAGTGATCTTAGGTTGATTGTAAGTTTTAAGCATTCTTTTGTTAATCTTCGGGGCCATACTTTCTTTTCTGTGCGAGCGAAGATTCACGACGCGCCATATCAGTTGGGTACTACCTATAGCTAGTACCAAAGATACTCGTGATATTTTATGTATACACTTTCCGTGAACGTTGTATAAGATTTTTAATAAAAAACCGGCCAAGTGCGAGTCGAACTCTCGCACCGAGGCTTCCGTACGGACTTGTAGGTATGTAAATAGTTCGTTCAGCACGGGAATCGAGTCTCTGAAGATTTTTCCAATGATGTTTTTTTTATGTGATGTAACTAAATTTACGGTTTTCGGATTTCTTCCTTTACTTGTGCTACATGACCTTACTTCTTGCCAAAGGGGTACGAACATTTTTGTATGGGAGCTGGCATAGCCACCCGCCGCCATTTTGATTTTTTTTCAATGTCGCGGCGCACGGTGTAAGTGGTATATTTGGGTAGAGGACACTTATACAAACAAAAAATGTTAAACAATATGGTGACCTAAAGTGTCACGTTTCCGAGATATTTGGAGGTAAAGATCGCCATATGAGAATTACGACAATCATTAAAAATGAACTTATTACGTGTTTATATGCATTAGATTGTATTCAAATAATAGTTCCCAGGTTGATTTAACTATTTATTAGAATATAGAATACAAGGAGCACGAAAAAACAATACTCATTAATTGGTTACCTACTAAACCGCATCGCAATATTCGCAATGAGACACAATGTTGTCAAGTAGCTCGGATCGTAGTGGTTAACTTGTTTTCCATGTCGCCGTTATTAACCAAAAATGAACATACTTGTCTTAAAATATCATGTTACCGAGATATTGGAATATCGATGTATATATGAGACGAATGACAATAGTTTAATGTTGATTAAGTACAATTTATGTTCTTGTTTTTAAGCAATAGTGGTCAAATAATATTGCATCACGGTTTTAAAAATAAAATAAAACACATAATAGAAACAAGCCGTGACCTCAAACCTTTTAATAAAAGGTTTTTTTTACACTACTTATGTAGCAAACAAACATACGGCCCGCCTGATTGTAAGCGAAGAAAGCTCCTTTTAGACCGCATAGTTCGAAACTATTTTGGTTCCAATGTGTGAGGATGGACTCCCCGTCAATGGCGAGACATGCGATGGTAGCAGGTAGCCGTAGGCATCAGGTTAAATAATTCTACAGAACACTGTCTGTTGTACAAGCGGTAGAACACAAATAAGGAGGCAAAGTCTCTCCTCAGATTGAGGGGCCCTATGCCGCTTGTGAGCTATGGATCGTCGATGATTCTAATGGCACGTCGCTGAACCGAGTCTAAAGGCCCAAACTGGTATCCAGGTAAGAGCAGTACTCCATATAAGGCCGGACTTGCGACTTGTAAAGTTGCTTTACCCTTTGCCCTCATGTGAAGTACTGCTTCGCTCTGTTGAGCACTTCGAATTTTTTGGATGCTAGCTTAACCTTGTCGTATTGACGTTGTTAGAAATGTCGATGCCGAGGATCCCGATGCTTTCACTGATGTCCGTGTTCTGTAATTGTGAAGCCACAGTAAATGGGGTTTTCTTAGCGATTAACGCGCAGACTCGGGTCTTAGTGGGGTTGAAATGGACTAGGTTTAGTCGATCGTAATCGGAGACACTAGTTAGTGAGCTCTCGATTTCAGACACAAGCCGTTCGCGGCTTCCTCCACCACGAAACGAGGAATATTTGCAATAATAATAATAAATCTTTATTATCAGGCTACTGTGGCCCATAGATAAATACCTTACAAACTAACATAAATATTAAAATAAAACTTTTTTGTTAGTATAAAACACTTAAGCCTATGTTAGTTGACACTACTGCACTGCACTATGTCTTCGTGCGATCATGTGGCACTTGTCCGCGAAAGCGACGGAACACCACGTTATGCGGCCAAAAGTCCTCTTCCATGACGAGGTGCAGAAAACATGTTGATACTCGCACCACGAACGCCTTGAAGTTGACGTTGCGGCTCGATTCCAACAGCTGCACCCTCAGCGAGTACTTTATTCTTTGGCGAATGTACTTCACGATGTTTGCTGGGCTCCACAGGAGCTGTGCCGCATCGGTTCTTATTCGTTTTCTGACGGTGCTTCCTGCTTTGCACTATCTCAAAACCATCATCACAAGCCCGCTTCGATTCCCTTTCAGGCATGGGCTTCGTAAAAGGTGCTGACGTAGTAGACACAGGCAGTGGGTCAGCGGGCCGGGTAGGTGGTGCGGCGCGGGCGATGCGCGTCCTCTGTACAATGAATGCCGTCAATAGACAGCATTTCATTGATGAAATGAAATATTTTTTTTTTTTGAAATGAAATGAAATATTTTTATTGCTGCAAAATACAACACAGTAGGTATAAATGATACACATAAAGTATAAAAAATCTTAACAAACAATTTACAAAAAGAACTCATACCGTAACATAATATTGTATTAAGCAGATACAATTCCTGAGATGGATATCATCAAGGGTTCCTCACTAGGCAAGCCTGTATCGAGGAAACCTGAATTTTAAAACGGATTAACATTATTTATTGACCTCAGGTAGTGGACATAGACAAGTACTTATTATATAATATATAGGATACTTTTAAAGGAATATACATAAATGTCTAATTAATAGCTACCACAGAATAAAATGCAAATAAAAGTGAATTAGAAAAAGCCATGAATTTTAACAGTATAGCATAAATAATATTTAATTGTTCAATAATTCTTCGGTTTTTTCGTATGTTAAAGAAGAAAGCCATTTGAACATAATATTTTTTGTTTCAAACACGGTTTTGTTTCTTACGTCGCAAAAATGAACTACTTTATTATAGACGTAGATCCTCACAAAATCACCGAACCGTTGAGCAAACTTAGTATTTACTGATATGCAGCAGGAACAGTGTTGGGGACAGTACAGACCCTTGCGGGACGCCAGCATTTATATCTCTCAGCTCTTATGCATCTGCTGGATAGAAAATTGGCGATCCATTTGCATAGTCCCTCGGGAAGCCCATATGCTGGTAACTTCGTTAGAAGACACCAGTGCCAGAGCCGATTGAACGCCTTCGCCACCTTGACTCTCGATGGCAAGTGACCAGTCGGCTGGTGACCTTCTAGTGTATACATAGACACATCACAGCCAAGGGACTATGGCGGAAGCCATATTGTCAGTCACTCAACAAATCGTGATCCTCTAGGTATCTCAAGAGTTGCGTGATCACTCGCTACATGACATTGGAGAGAATGGGAGGTGATGGCAATAGGCCTGTAATTCGTCGGGTCTGATCTATCGCCCTTTTTGGCATTGTGTGTACGTAAGCAGTCTTCCACGAAGACGGGACTTTCATTTAGGTGGAAGTTTTATTATCGGGCCGGTCGCGGGACCGGGTATTTTTATTTATTTACGACGCTGTTGCAATTTTGGCGATCTTTAGTTCCAATTAACTTGGTAACATAGATTTTAGGACAAGTATTGTCATTTTTGTTTGTATAATAATGACAAGATGGAAAACAAGTTACGATCCGAGCTACTTTGACAACATTGTGGTTCATAGCGAATATTACGATGCTGTTTAGTAGGTAAGTAATTAAAAATATTGTTTTTCGTGCTCCTAGTTTTACTCTATTCAATAAAATTGATAAATCAACCTGGGAACTATTATTTGAATACAATCGAATGCATATAAACACGTAATAAGTTAATTTTTAATGATTATAATAATTCTCATATGGCGATCTTTACCTCCAAATATCTCGGAAACGTGACACTTTAGGCCACTATATTGATTTACATTTTTTGTTTGTATAAGTGCCCTCTACCCATATATACCAGTTACATCGTGCGCCGCGACATTGAAAAAAAACTAAAATGGCGGCGGCTAGCTATGCCACAAAGGTTCTATCCCCTTTCATGATTCTAGGTCAACGGGAAGTAAGTACCCTATAGGATTTGATTCCCTTACGATCGTCAAAATACGATCGGCATAAACGGTCGTATCTTTTGATTGCGTTGACTTAGAAGTTTGATTTTTTCACTGTTTCTAGGGATTGCAGTATTTGATATTAATTTCAGCTTGTTACCTACACGCGTTCCTGAGAAAAAGGGTCTTGACAAACGGACAACAAAATGATCCTATAAGGGTTCCGTTTTCTTTTCTTTTGAGTAAGAATATTAATAGAGTGATAGCATTAACCACATTACCTTGTGCGAAATGTGAGCAGTTTCCATATAGATGCATTGATGCCTCTTTTGATGGCCAAGCTAATGCATTGGCGGAAAAAGCTCCCCGCCCGCCGCCCGCCGCACCGGTATTTCGAGGCCTCGATATTGTATGTTTTGATAGTACTCAATGTGCGAGCTAATCGGCTAGCTTCGTACGATAAGCTTCCTAAAACTTCATTTGCAATTTTAATATCTAGCAGCGTAATCAGTGATTACTTATGTGAAAATATTTTATTATATCCGTGTTATTTATTATATGTTTTCTTCCGAAAGCTAAGTTCATTGTAGGATTCGAACCTAAAACGTTCGTTCATTGCTACCTCTGAGCTATCATCGCCTAAATCGCGGCCCGCTTGGGAAACTTATGCCCATTTTCACTAACCAGACAAACGCTAGGAAACTCCTAAAGCAACTCCAAAAGACAGCTTTTCATACAAATTAATCTATTAAGTAGACATATGTTACGAGTTTTATTATAGCAGAATTTCACATTTTCAAACGATTTTATGAACGTAATTTGTCACGTTGTTAGATAAAACAAAGGTACAGTAAAAATAACACGCGGAAATGAGTCCAAGTAGATGACGTCACGGGGAATCCACGTAGCGGAAAAACGTAGCAGGAATACGATGTAGAACGTGACATGTGACAGACTGACGCATAAAACGTAAGGCGAATCACAGAGGCGAATAGAGCTGTGCTCTTTCTTTCTATAGCATCTATCTCTTTTAGACGCGAGGACGGGTACTACCGCAGGGGATAATCGAATTTCCAATTTCTTTTGGGATAACACACACACGACCATAGAATAAAAAATACAGGACACGAGTCCGGCCGTAGATTATAATATCATAATATTTTTTCATACTTATAAATTCATTTTTTCCGTGATTTGAAAATAATACACAATGTTTACAACCAGAGTCACAATTACAACAAAGTTCTGTGATAATAGCAAGCTTTTTAGCGAACATCGATAGAAAGCCGTCAATGCTAGCTTCGATAGAAAACTGCGGATTGGTGGAGGTAGGCTGGTGGTCAACCTACTGTTGGAATTTTTCAAACCGCCTAGGAGGCATCCAACTAGCTTAACGACTATCACAATTAAGTGATAACCAACGGCTTTACGTGCCTTCCGAAGCACGGAAACGCTCGATTTGAAATACCACTAGGCGGTCACCCATCCAGGTACCGAACACGACAGTGGTAGCTTAACTTTGCCGATAGATTAAGAACGGCTAATCATGCTACACCACGAACGTTTCTACATATCCCGTGTGCTTCTACATATCGTGTCCCGACATAGTTACACTTAAATATCCCGACAGGTACTTAAAATATCACTAACTACTTACTATACTTAAATATCCCGATAGGTACTTAAAATATCACTAACTACTTACTACACTTAAATATCCCGATAGGTACACACGGCAACACATCAAGCTGTACATTTCCAGTATAAGCTGATCTCGCATTGTATAGGATTTCCCTGCAATGAGAGGTCAGCTTATATTGGAAATGTATAGCTTGATCTGTAGCCGTGCGTACTTAAAATATCACTAACTACTTACTAAACTTAAATATCCCGATAGGTACTTAAAATATCACTATCTACTTACTACACTTAAATATCCCGATAGGTACTGCGTAAATTGTAATACTGGTGATGAGCGAAGGGCCCCTTCCTAATTGAATTGGGTGAAAAAAGTAGCAATAAAGAAACAGTTTGACTAAATATATCAGCCAAGCAATCAGACACTTTTACTCTCACTTATCTCAATAACACAACAATGGAGATTAAAAAATATAGCATTGGCTCAAAAAAATGTATCTTTTTTTACTCAGCATTCCAGCTCGCCTGAGCGTCCCGATGATACCCTAGCAAAGTATGGCAGCCCTAAGCTTAGGGTCTCTTGTGAGACTATGTCAGGTCCATCGTGGCTGCGGGATGCTGTGTCCGGTCTTATTACCTACCTATCGTCAAAAAAATAATCTACCTTAGCAAAAACAGTTAGCTTCGTTGTCACCAGGCCTTATCTACTACCTACCTAGGAGCGAGGCGTACCTATATAAAATACCCGAGGTATTCCCTATGTAAAACAAAACTCGTCAACGAGCCAGTGACCAGAATGATACCGCGGACATCGGACTTGTCACCAGCGTTGCCAGATTTTATTTTTGTCAAAGCGGGATTTTGTAGCCTCATGAGTAAAAAAAGCGGGATTCTATAGCAGAAAACGGGACATACTAAAAAAAATCGGCCAAGCGCGAGTCGGGCTCGCGCACCGAGGGTTTCGTAGAAACTGTAAATAGTTCATTCATCTCGGGAATCGAGTCTAGAAGATTAATTTCCCTTTTTTCGATTATGTTGTAATATAATCGCAAAAAAAACTTTTTTCGTGATGTATCAACAAAACGCTTTTCGGATTTCTTCCTTTACATGTGCCACATGGAATTGCTTGTTGGCAAATTTTATGATTCTACGACAACGGGAAATAACCTATAGGTGCTATAGGTATGGATTATCTTGCGAGCGTCAAAATATGCGGCATATACGGCCGTATCTTTTAATTGCGTTGACTTCTGAGGTTGACTTAGAAGTTTGATTTTTGTATGTCACAGTAACATTAAGCGCACTTTGGCACGGGGCGTCACGGGGAAGCTGGTGCCATTTCTGTACAGTGGTGTCTTTATTATTTCCCACTTCTACGTCCAATGATGATTTCACCGTCGACTAATCCTCGAAAAGCGGGACTGAGGCTGTCCCGCGCGAGACATTTAATTTTGGGCTAAAAATCGGGACGTCCCGCCAAAATCGGGACGTCTGGCAACGCTGCTTGTCACGCACATACGATTTGCACTAATCTCTCTTTCCTACCCTTTTTTCTTCATCGCAACACTATATATATGGCATTTATTTCAGCGCCATTAAAAACGCGAAGTTCTGTTCCGCTGCTGGCCACCGATTTTACCTCATGCACCTAGTTTCATTAACCCAAACCCAAGCCTAGGACAAACTAGTTCTTCCTATACACGATAGGATAAACCGGTATAGACTAGGCCAAACTGATACATCCTAAGCCCGGTAGGAGAATCTAGTTTAGCCTAGGCTGAACTAGTTTATCCTACCACACTTCAGGATAAATTGGTATGGCCTAGTCTGAACTCATAGTCGACAATGATTGAGCGAGAATACCGATTCATTGAGGACTGCAGCCTATAATCATTCGCTTGGATCAGGGCAAGGCTTTGTGAGGTGCAGCTGCATCAAGAACTGTAAAACAAACAAATGCAATTGCAAGAAAAAAATGGTGCTCTGTAACTCTAAGTGCCATCAGAGTACACCTTGCAAAAATAACTAAAATTGTCTTTGGCTAATTCAATGAATAAAGGGGTACGAACATTTTTGTATGGGAGCTGGCATAGCCACCTGCCGCCATTTTGATTTTTTTTCAATGTGGCGGCGCACGGTGTAAGTGGTATATTTGGGTAGAGGACACTTATACAAACAAAAAATGTTAATCAATATGGTGACCTAAAGTGTCACGTTTCCGAGATATTTGGAGGTAAAGATCGCCATATGAGAATAACGACAATCATTAAAAATGAACTTATTACGTGTTTATATGCATTAGATTGTATTCAAATAATAGTTCCCAGGTTGATTTAACTTTTTATTAGAATATAGCAAAACAAATAGCTCGAAAAAACAATATTCATTAATTGGTTACCTACTAAACCGCATCGCTATAATCGCAATGAAACACAATGTTGTCAAGTAGCTCGGATCGTAGTGTTTAACATGTTTTCCATGTCTCCGTTATTAAACAAAAATGACAATACTTGTCTTAAAATATACTATTACCGAGATTTTGGAATTTTTAAACAAACATATATACGGCCCGCCTGATTGTAAGCGGTTACCGTAGCCTATGGACGCTTGCAACACCAGGGGTATCACTCGCGCGTTGCCGACCCTACAGAAATCTCTTCACACCTTTTTTAAGGAACCCCACGCTGTACTCCATTGGGAAAACCACGGCGGGAGCTCAATCCATAGTCTAAGCGTCCGCGGAAGAAAGCTCCTTTGAGACCGCATAGTTCGAAACTATTTTGGTTCCAATGTGTGAGGATGGACTCTCCGTCAATGGCGAGACTTGCGATGGTAGAAGGTAGCAGTAGGCATCAGGTTAAACAATTCTAGAGAACACTGTCCGTTGCACAAGTGGTAGAACACACATAAGGAGACAAAATCTCTCCTCAGATTGAGGGGCCCTAAGCCGCTTGTGAGCTCGGGATCGTCGACAATTCTAATAGCACGTCGCTGAACCAAGTCTAAAGGCCCAAACTGGTATCCAGGAAAGAGCAGTACTCCATATAAGGCCGGACTTGCGACTTGTTAAGTTGCAGCCTTTGCCCCAATGTGAAGTACTGCGTCGCTCTGTTGAGCACTTCGAGTTTTTTGGATGCTAGCTTAACCTTGTCTTCTAGACGGCCTATTGACGTCGTTAGAAATGTCGATGCCGAGGATCCCGATGCTTTCACTGATGTTCGTATTCTGGAATTGTGAGTTCACAGCAAATGGGGTTTTCTTAGCGGTGAATGCGCAGACTTGAGTCTTAGTGGGGTTGAAATGGACAAATGGTTTAGTCGACCGTAATCGGAGACACTAGTTAGTGTGCTCTCGATTTCAGACACAAGCCGTTCGCGGCTTTCCTCCACCACGAAACGAGGAATATTTGCAATGAGCGTCCTCTGTACAATGAATGCCGTCAATAGACAGCATTTCATTGATATGCAGCAGGAACAGTGTTTGGGACAGTACAGACCCTTGCGTGACGCCAGCATTTATGTCTCTCAGCTCAGTATGCATCTGCTGGACAAAAAATTGGCGACCCATTTGCATAGTCCGTCGGGAAACCCATATGCTGGTAACTTCGTTAGAAGACCCCAGTGCCAGACCCGATCGAACGCCTTCGCCACCTTGACTCTCGATGGCAAGTGACCACTCGGCTGGTGACCTTCTAGTGTATACATAGACACATCACATAGAGATACACTAGAAGGTCACCAGCCAATGGACTATGGTGGAAGCCATATTGTCGGTCACTCAACAAATCGTGATCCTCTAGGTATCTCAAGAGCTGCGTGTTGATCACTCGCTCCATGACATTGGAGAGAATGGGAGGTGATGGCAATAGGCCTGCTATTCATCGGGTCTGATCTATCGCCCTTTTTGGGCATTGTGTGCACGTGAGCAGTCTTCTACGAAGACGGGACTTTCATTTAGGTGTAAGTTTTATTAGGTCGGGTCGGGCCAGCCGCGGGACCGGTTTTTTTATTTATTTTCAACACACTCGCTGGTAAAGTAACATTTATTGCACCGCTTTTAGTATCTTAATGCAGCTTATTACCCATTTGTGCTTTTTACTTTACATTACCGCACAGTTTTATGAAGGTATAATCCCGATTATGATAAGTTTGTACCTCACTGCAAGTGATATGTAGACCAAGCATTCTTAATTTAAACGGGTAAAATAGTTTGACAGCTCACCGCTGTCAAAAAAAACCTTGTGTGCTATATTTGTAAACGTTCTCATTGTGTTGATTTGAGTATAATAAAAAAATCTACTTAAAAAAATACAAGTCTGTTTTTTTCCTCGTAAGTGTGTTGAAAAACGTCGTATGACACGGGTGTGCATTAATTATTACACTCTCGGCTCACTTATTACGTTCGCCTCACGCGCTTAATATGCCTCGAGTATTAATAACCAACTTTGCACACATGTATCATTATGTACTATTACGTCGCTATTGCAATTTTGGCGCCCAGGGAGCATTACTTAGCGATCTTTAGTTCCAATTAACTTGGTAACATGAGATTATAGGACAAGTATTGTCATTTTTGTTTGCATAATAATGACAAGATGGAAAACAAGTCACGATCCGAGCTACTTTGACAACATTGTGGTTCATAGCGAATATTACGATGCTGTTTAGTAGGTAAGTAATTAAAAATATTGTTTTTCGAGCTCCTAGTTTAACTCTTTTCTAAAAAAATTATAAATCAACCTGGGAACTATTATTTGAATACAATCGAATGCATATAAACACGTATTAAGTTAATTTTTAATGATTGTCGTAATTCTAATATGGCGATCTTTACCTTTAAATATCTCGGAAACGTGACACTTTAGGCGACCATATTGATTAACATTTTTTGTTTATATAAGTGTCCTCTACCCATATATACCAGTTTCATCGTGCGCCGCGATATTGAAAAAAAACTAAAATGGCGGCGGCTAGCTATGCCACAAAGGTTCTAACCCCTTAATCATGATTATTCTTTTCTTTTAAATTTTAATTTAGGATATTTAGGATGTACCAGTTTGGCCTAGTCTATACCGGTTTATCCTATCGTGTATAGGAAGAACTAGTTTGGCCTAGGCCAAACTAGTTTAGCCTAAAATCGGGTTTGGCCGGTAACATATATATACCTAGTAGATAAAGTAACTGACAACCTTTAGGGTAGGCTACTTAGTTTTGTTTTTACTTTACCGCCCTAAGGACGTAAAGTATCATAATTTATACATCCCGCTTCTGATTGTTAGTTAGATACTTACCTAATTTTAGATCTACTTTCAGAGTAGGTAGAGATGAATGTCCTTTGTTAAATAATATGTCCCCTTATTACCTCTGAGTAAATAAATACCTAGGTACTACCTATTACTGAACGCTTAATGGTTTCGGGATACCTTTATTACTTATGTGACAAATAAATAGAACACATGCGGCACCACGTATCTAGTAGCTCGTAATCATGAATCTCCTTGGTGCGTCACAGCCACGCGACTAGATTCGTGTTGTTATATGTTTTTGCCGTCTCTTTCATCCGCCACGTGCTTTTGTTAGCTTTAGGCTGGATACAAACACAGCGGATACTTCCGTCAAAAAAACGACGAAACTAATTTGACGAAGATTCGAGTGAACAAAATCCCATAGCCAATTCACCAAAAAAATTGTTGGAGTATCTAAAGAGTGCTTTGCAAACTTTTCCAAAACGTAACTACGCTAAATTAATTGAATTTATGTTAAATGATATGATTTGGTAATGCAACCACTTAGTTACTCTCTAGTTAGCCATCAAGTTTGTGGAAACCACCTTTATACGGCCACTGCTGAACATAGGCCTCCTGACTTTCACTTCGAACGGTTTTGGGCCACTTGCATCCAGCGGTGGCCAGTGACTCTGACCAGTCATCGGTCCACCTGGTGGGAGGGCGTCCCGCTCGGTACTTTCCAGTACGTGGTAATAAGTGCCCTACTAGGGCATAAATTGAATAAATTGCTTTGACTTTGACTTTATTACTGAGACTTGATCTTAGATTTTCTGTCGTTCTATAATATAGGCCCGCGCCCCAGGGTCAAACATAAATGGCAAGTATGTGCCAAGCCTTAGATACAAGACAGAGAACAGCCATCTCTTTCTTTGCTTCTACACTCACGTGTTTTTGAGCGTGAATATGAGTGTTGTAGTCATTAAAATCTGAACGTTATCGATATTAATATACCTATAAATTTTTCTTGGGCTTTATTCATGTCAAATTTGGAATGAGGCAGTCGAGCCAACGGGTAAACTTAACTCGATGCTAAGACAAAATAAGAAATATAATTAACGTCACGATTTAGTGTCGGATTGTTTTGGTTGTAAAATATTAGGTATGTTTGATATATCCCTATTTAAGAATATATGAGACTTTTTCACGAATTATAAATTGAACAGCTAATAGTCTATAGCACGACGAAATACAGGCACTTATCAAAAAGCGAGAGCCTTGTGTAGTACTAGTTTTACAGACAACAGTCTATCACACAACGAGATTGTAACATGTAAACTTATCGAGAAATCCTTCACTGGCAGTTCGTACCACATCACTAGTCCCAACACTCGAATGTTTTCCACAAGTACGACTGAACGTTTGTAACTTTTTTCGGGTGTTTTAAAATCTTAGTTGAAATCATATCGCCACAGTAATAACTCGTATTAAATCAAGGAGTTTTATATTTACTTGTGCTTCAAGAAATAAACATTTCGAGTTGATTATAAACTGTATGTGCGCTAAGCTTCTTGTAAAGGAGATTGCTTGTTATAAAATAATAATAAGTTTTTATTGGAATTTTAATTAAGGTAAGGTATTCTTTACACTTCTTTAAGAAAAACAAAACCATCGTTGCATAGGAGTAAATAGAGTACCTACTTGTTCCTTGATGATTACCGTGAACAAATTGTTTGCAATGCAATTTTGTTCTGGTGGATCTTAGTATAATTAAGTTTTTACTATATTCCTGTTTTATGGCAGAATTGGTTTTGGTTTTAAACTTGTTATTGTACTATCAAGCACTTATTCAATCTTTACTTTTTGTTTATTTGTTAATCTTATAAGATAAACCAGATTATCTATCTATCTGGTTTATTTAAAGAGCGACAGCTTGAATAGAGCCCTGCGAATGTTGTGTTATGCTGTAGCGAATGTCTTTTGTTTAGATTAATTCTAGATAATTACGTATGCAATACTACATTGAGTTGAGTTTGACCATTTAGCTGTTAAAATGATGATGTGGCAGAAGTGGTACAATCAGTAAGCTGCTGAGACACACACACACGTTTTTGTTATCCATGTATGTGGTACACACAGCTACACATCAAGCTATACATTTCCAGTATCAGCTGATCTCGCATTGTATAGGATTTCTGTACAGTGCGTACTATGGTACTTTTCCAGTATACCATGTTTTACTCCAGACAATATTTTGAACCTGTTTGCTTGCTAATGGAATGTGGCTCCTATAACTACATAAAATAGAATTCCAGGTACTGCTGCATAATTCAAACGATTCATTGTAAAATGAAGAAATGCTGCAGAACTCATTGTAAAATGAAAAACTAAATATAGTAAATATCATTGAAATTCGTAGAGCATTTTTGAGATGCAAAACATTTATATATAAACAAATATTGCTAATTTAATAGTGTAGGATTAATACATATAAAAAAAAAGTATTAACCGGGGCATAGTAAATAAAAAATAACATTAATATGAATGCCACTGCTACCACAAGCAATTCTCCCACACTACTTAGGGTAATTATGAGAAAAGGTTGAGATTTATATGAACAGGCAAGAATTATTATTTTGTAAATGTCTACTTATGTGTATTTATTATTCAGATAAGTAACAACAACTTATTATACATTATTTTGTTTTTGCATATAAACCACACTATATAATAGCATAACTGATAGATGTTTTTTGTTTCAGTTTTGAAGAATATTTGCATTATGGATAACCTTGATGATTCTGAGAACAATGCCAAGATTTCGGATTCAGCTTATTCTAACAGCTGCAGCAATAGTCAGTCTAGAAGGAGGTGAGATCAATTTAATTATATGCATATCACATTTACAAGAACCAGTAGGTGAGTCAATACTAGGCGGCTTGAAAACTCCAGCAATAGGTTGACTACTAGCCTACCTCCACTGATCCGCAATGGGCACGCATGGTGGAGTATCTGCCCATCCATTCCCTTTCACCCTTATTTGTGAAAGAAGGCCTGTGCTCAGCAGTAGATCATTATAGGTTGATGATGATGAACTGCACTCAAACGTTGGAAAATTAGGGCCTTGATATAGATATTATACCCAGACTCAGGACATGAACACATGTTTATGTACAAACATATATGTCCTGGGTGGGAATCGAACTCACGACCTGCAGCGTGATATGTAGGGTTATTACCACTAGCAACAGCGCGCGCAACTGGCCTTGCAATAAACATTACAGAATTCTTGAAAAGTTTCGCGAAAATCAATGAAGTTACGACTTAGCAACGCGCGGTTTAAGTAGAACACGTTTACGTGACGGCAACTTACTTCAGCACATGTTAAGTCGCGTCTTAAACGCGTGCCTCCCATAATTGAGTTTCAGATAATCTCAAACATTTATAAGAGTTTTGTATATATGTATTAATTTAAGATTAAATTATAATATATACTATGTCAAGTTCATACTTTTTTCTAATTTTCAATTAAAAATTAACATTTAATTTTCATTATAAAGAAATACCTACAATGACCTGTGGAAACTTCGACCTAAATGTCAAATGTTTGAGTTTTAGTTTTACAAAGTAATTTTTCCAGCTTCGCTTATGCTGTGACGCGTTTCATGTTTATTTATAGAAAAAAGTATTAGGATGTGGGCGTTGGGACGTAAATAGACTTTTAGAAAAACTTTCGAACAATTAAAATATTTTTGTACACGAGTTAAGTAAAAGACTGTATTATTTTTAGGTAGCTTTTTGTATTTAATTATAACCAGGGCAGTCATAAGTCAGGCCGGGGCCCTTAGGCATACAAGAATTTGGGGTCCCGTTGGAAAGTAAAAAGTGAATAACAAAAATCAATGATTTTATACATTTAGTCTAATTAAAAACTGATCTGGTGTCCAATTAATTATATGTAGTGTAAGCGAATATACTTTTCGGGCCCCGTCGGTGTAGGGGCCCCGTGTACCCTTATGGTAAAGACGGAACTGATTATAACAAAGTTTTCAATAACTTATGTGATTATGTATCGATCGAAACTAGTAGATTTGAAACTCCTTTGTGTTTCTGTCAATACCGTACCGCCCCTGCGCCCCTCTCCGCCCCCACAACACGTGTCGAACCCCGTGCTAGAAAATCCGCAACTAAGAAGATTAAAATCCGTACACGTTATTAGATGTTTAATTGGAAGACTCAAGATATTTATCTTGTCTATAATAAAAAGAAAGTACAAAGTAGGTACAGTCGCCTGAACATCTATTTTGTCATAAATATCTGAGCAGCTGATTTCTAATAATAGGTTAACACAACCAAACAAAAATATCTCAACGTCTGTAAATTCAAATGTATCTAAGCAGTCAGGGTGTAAAAACCCAACTCTAGTTTTTGCCCAATATTTAACGTGAAGAAAAAAAAATGCTTTAGTTTGCGTTTTAAATATTGCTTGTATGCAAATAAAAAATGGGTGCCTTATTATTTCGAACTACATGTTCAAATCGGATCATAATAATATGATAGGATTTAATTTGTACATCATAAAAAAGGATTTTATTTTCTTTTATGTTCTGTAGCCCGATTCTCGTAATATGAAACGATCCAAAAGTTGCTAGAGTTTAGAAATTGTCCAACTAAACATTAGTTTTAATTTCGTATTCCCGTGCTACTTCAATCGAACTATAACTCAATAGGATTGAAACTCAAAGACAAGCAATCAATTATCTAACTAACGCATGTGGGCAAAAATAAAAATATTGCCGTATTAATCCTAATTGATTCACCAAATAACCTTTATTTGAGTATTTTTTTATTAAATCGTAACTTTTTCGATTATAGAGTTCGATTTAATTACCGGAATACGCTTGCAACGACACGTTACTCGAACTTCGATAGGATCGTTCTTCAACCGTGCATAATGTGTTACGAGAATATGAAACAGTTTCGATTGCAATTCAATTGTAAAATCGTTTAGAAGTCGTTGACGTTTTGTTACGAGAATCAGGCTACAGTATATTTTTGACTTTTTTTAGTATATCATTTAGTAACGACAGCAAAGATTATGAATTTTTGGTTAACCAAGATATCAAGTTCTTATTTGATTTTTTATTCATTCTCATGATCAAGCTAATTTGTTTGATTAAAAATATATTAATTTAATAATGTGTTTGTTGTACAGCCACAGTTCCAAGTCTACCCATTCAGGAAGCCATTCAAGTGGTAGCAGTGGCTACGGCGGGAAACCTCCGTCTGGTTGCAGGTGAGTGACTTACTAATCACTATAATCTGTCTGTCGATCGACAGAGTGTATTTCCAGCCGGTATAAAGTCAATTGCATAGAGTTAGACAATTAATAGAGCGACTGTATGTACTAGAGTACGGGCCACGGACAAAATGCCATGAAACGAAGTGCGCGTACATAGTTTGAACGACTAAAATACATATAATGAATGCCAATGGCCCTGATTCTGTTGTTCACAACTAAACTAATTTTAATGTCACTATGTCTCTTTCTAACAAAGAACATAAGAAAAGGATGTAAGAAATTTAGTCCTGTCAAATTAGTCCAATGCTTGTTTTCAATATAATTTTAGTCGCCATCTATCGCGGTTACGCCTAAATACACGCAAAATAAGACGGCAAAGATTAATTTGACAACTTAAAATATTTCTTCTTAAAATAGTTCTATCCTTTTTCAATCATGTTCGTAAGAAAGACATGAGATGTGACTAAAATTAGTTTAGTACGATTTACAACAGAATCGGCACCATTTTCTCGTTTTTTCGACATAGAATCCATATCGACAGTTTGTATGATTGTAAATCAACTAGTTTACGATATATCTGTGAATGCATCTATATGGAAATTGCTCATGCTTCGCACAAGGTAACGTTAATATGTGCATTATTAGGGCCAGAGGGCGAACCACAAGCTCTCAAAACAAGGTTAAAATAACTTTATTTGACTGTTGTCTTTCTTTGACATCCGATGTCTAAACGGGACAAAAAAGGCCCCTTGAACTGGATAAAAGAGTCAAGGCGATGTCTGCTTGTCAAACAGGACAACTTTACAGTCTGCAATAATAACCACTATAATTTTTCGTTGGTGCTTGAGTCCTATTATTTGTTAATGATTAATTTCAATAGATCATTCTATATACAAAGTTCTAATAATCTGAAATAGTAAGAAAAAAAAGCTTTTCATACGTTTTGATCAAGCAAAGTTATCACCCATCGGCCCCCTTTAAACGCATACACCGAAGCAGGGGCGTAGCTACCGCCGTATCGAAGATACGGGACCCCTGGATTACAGGGGCCCCGAACGTGTGTTAGCAAAAATACGTAAAAATCTTTATACTCCATTTGGGCTTCGCTGCAGTCAGGTAGAAGGGCCCGGGTACCGGGGCCGATGGCACATTTTCCCCATTTGCCCCAGGCAGCGGGGGGGCCGATGGGACTAAGTCGATCATTTGTATGAAAATCTTAATTTTTCTTTCGCGCGTTCAGAGTTCATATCATAGTTATATTTGTTCATATTGATGAATACTTCCCCCATGAAAACAGTGTAGGTAAATTAAAATTAATTCTGTATATCATGAGCATTATTTCTATTCGTCAGCAACAACCTAGGGCAGCAACAAAAGAAAGAGAAAGATTCAAAGAAGAAGAAACTAACCCCGGTGGTGACATTCACGACAGAGAAGCAAGATGAGACAGTATGCATGCCCCCGGAGCCGATGCCGGCTGTTGTGCTCGCGCCGCCGAAAGAGACACACGATGGTGGGTCACTTTTCTAATAACACCTTCAAACTTATATTCATTTTATTATCAAATTTTAGAGAACAAACTATTTTAGATTCACTACTTAATTGCATTTAGTGCCGAACACATATCCCCTTAGTACGTGAAATGGTAGCAAAACCCAGGTTTTAAATATATCCGTCACTTTCTAACGTCATTTAACAAAAAGAGTCGAATCTCAAAACGCCTATCTTAAAACGTGGGTTTTACTAGACTTGGCTTAAACCATTTCATGTTATAAGACAGATACTATAACACAATCCAGATTTAGCATCAGAGTCACTAACACTTACTCATAAAACGCTATTTCACTAAAACATATTTATCGATCACATTACTGTTAATTGTCAGACAATATGACATTATTTACGTGACCATATATGCCCGGTTTCAATAAACAAAAATTCGTTCGTGTTCGATCGTTTTGTTTACCAATGGTAGGTTTTTTTATTGCCAAACTGGACATATAGATCATTTCGTAAGCTAATTTTACCTGTAATAGCTACTTCCATATGGGAAGGTCTTCTATGCAAAGCTTTAAGGTCTTTGCTTCATTATTAGTAAAGATATAAGAGTCTTAATTATTAATTTTAATAAATCTTAACCGATACTGGTCCGTAAATTATTGAAACCGGGCCATAATCAGCACGGCGTTTTATGGGTACAGGTCGTTTAACGAAAACTGGCACGTTCACAGTGCTCACACATGCAATTTCACAATACTGTATGTTTTATTACATTATTGCTTCAAATTAGTCAGTCAAGATGAGTGCAAAAAAAACATCTATATTTAGGAGCAGTAACAAAAGCAAAACAATAACTGTCTCATTTATACTCATAAGCTTGACCGCGCACGAGAGAGACGGATAGACTTTTCATGATGCGCATGCAGTGTGACGTCACGCCGCGCGCTTATTCACAGACACTGCACAAGCGCAACGTGTAAATGTGTTGAACGAAGCTTTAGTTAATCGACCTGTAAAGCCGTATATCTATTGACTTGACGCGAATACGGCTTATTACGAAAAACATTGTTCGTTATAACGTTTTCTTGCCATTTCTCCGCCTATCGAATTTGTGGATTCCGGGCCTAAGGATTTTTATGCCGTTGGCGACCAACATCATAATGTCGTAGTACGATAGTGTCTGAAACTCTCATTTTGTTATCATGCTTAGCTCTGAGGTGGTTGCCACACGACGTAGAAAATATTTATTACGACGTACGTCAATTCAAGTTAAAATATCCTGTACCCAGTACCAGTGACCCTTGTACCGAATAATATATCTGTGATTTGTTGAATTCGTGTCGTGTTGACGCCTAGTAAAAATTACAATATTTATGATTTTATAAAATTCTATTCTTGTCCGTAAGTATGTACATAAAACGGAGTAAATTTTGCAGTGACAATTTAAAACCAATCTGCCCGTTTCTTTCGGAATTCAATATCCTGTTATAATAAGAGCCACAGAATAAAAATAGTGCTCTGATAAGAGCCACAGAATACAAATAGTGCCCTAAAGAGCGGTACATGTTTCGCTAATTCGAGTGGCAACCGCCTAAAGTCATGCTATTATTTTGTTTGTCTTGTATTAAAAAGCTTGTCTCTATTGATTTCTATTTTTGATTTGTCATTTTTTATTTTATTTTATTAGGTGGTTATCAAATCGTTTTTTATGAATGTATTAGTGTCATAATATAAGAGCAGTCAACGTCGACACATCCTGCGAGAATCGTTGGATACATTATTATGCATACACACAACTATTTCATAAACATACTTGTGGGACTTTGGGAAGGATTCTTCGATGGTCAAAAATGCTTGAAGTTGTAATTTTATTAGTTAGTTCAAAGCAATAAGCTTTTTCCTACATTTTTGATGATGACCAAAGTCGCTTACGTTAAAAATAGTCAATAATTAATTTCTGCATTATTTCCTTGAAAAAGCTAAAAGCGATAGCGAAAAGTAGCTTTTTAAATTAATACAAGTATTTGTGCCGGAAGTACCCGACGATTTGCATGAAAATAAAATCCTTATTACATGTATTGCATGTCGCTATTCACTATATAAATTATATTGCTTACATATTATACATACATATGGTATATTGAAAATATTGAATTACCAAATGTGCTAAGAAGTAACGGCAAGAAACTCAGGAAGGTTACATTTTTTGGACAATCTGACTTGGTAATTTTTCTCTCGGTCATAAATTGTTGTAAGTCTTACATATATCTCTATATAAGTATACAGAATAATAATTTTAGTTACAATCTAATTTATATAGTTTTAAAGTGCCTGCTTATACGACCAAAACACAACACAAACTAACATTTTCGTTATAGATATGGGTCCTTCGCTTCGTCATGAATTATATTCCTCATGAAATATTAAAGCAAATTGTTATCGTTACAGAAGGCAAGGGTATTAGTATGCAGTTGTTTAAATAACCCCTTAAATATGTTTTATGCGCGTTCAACGCTCCGGAGCAGAGGTAAAGTATGAGATTTGGTCGAGATTGAGTGCATGGTATGTAACATGTGATATTTTCCATAATTATTATTATTAGTGGTGTGGGGTACGATTTTTTGCAGGTATTAAAGTTGTTTTTGAGCTTGTTTATTGTCCGAAGCGTGTTTTGTTGTGCAGTTGTGCAGACTACGTCACCTGCTGAGACTGATACGGGCCAAGAGGATATGGACATATCTACCCCAGATAGGAGCCCCAAAGAGGAGGTTGGTTAAACTACCATATCTTAACCATGTTTTTATTATTAACCTGCTTTTTTCGGTTCGGTGTAAACTAACTTCTCGATGCGCTAGAGACTTACAACTTTAAACATAGCTCAGAAATGGGTGATAATGTATTATTAATACGCTTACTTGCCCGATTATTTTTTTGCTTCACACAAGACTTAAAAGCAGAATGTGGATCGCAGTCAGGCAATAGCTGTCAAGTTCTTAAATTATATACATCGTGTCACAAAATTCACAAATGAGGGTGAAAGGGATTGGGCAATACTCCACCACGCGTGCCCACTGCGGATCGGTGGAGGTAGGCTAGTGGTCAACCTACTGTTGGAATTTTTCAAGCCGCCTAGGAGGCATCCAACTAGCTGAACGACTATCACAATTAAGTGATAACCGGGACCAACGGCTTTACGTGCCTTCCGAAGCACGGAAACGCTCGATATGAAATACCACTAGGCGGTTACCCATCCAGGTACCGACCACGACGGTGGTAGCTTAACTTTGCCGATCGATTAAGAACGGCTAATCATGCTACACCACGATCATGATTGAGATGGAAACATAATGATTACCAAATGCGCGGACATCATAGCAATAATGTCCTCCTAATATTTGATCTAAGGATTTACTTATATAAGTGAGTAGTTTTACTTTCAGGTACCTCATGTAACACAACCGAGTACATCGTTGTGTGTGAGCAACCGCCCTGCTACCTCCACTACCTCTGTAAGTATTACATCTAAAAAAATCGCTTAAATATGCGACTTAACAATTTAAAAGTGCGTATAAAGCAAAATAACAATCTTAGAATTGAAATTTACCCAAGTAAATAGTATTTAAATGAAAAAATATTTTTATATGGGTATTTTCATTATATACGCGAGGGTTCTATCTGAGCAAAAACATAATGGAATGAAATTTCCTCGATAGAAAAAAATCACAAAGCTACCTCTAATAATAATGAATTTTCGTTTTTATTCGTTCATGGTGTATCTAATTAAGACAAAAATTCGATAAATAATATCACTAACATATGACCTAGGGTTGCTACTAACGATTTTTTAAAATATTCTATATTTTACGAGTTATTTAGATAAGAAGCGCTTAGTTCATTTTTGTTCCACGAAACACGCTATCTCAGTCTCATGCCACGCGAAGATTAGACATAAGACCTCACTCTTAATGAGGTTCGAATAATATATAAGTTAATTTTCAATATTTAGGATGGATTCTCGTGCGTCATATCAATGCACGACGGAGTTGTGATGTACACTACATCGTCGTTGACATCAACCCTAGGGTTCCCGAAGGATATGTGGATTGGCAGATCTTTCATCAACTTTGTTCATCCAAGGGTAAGTTTTTTTTTTTTTTTTTTTTTTATTGTTTGTAGGCCTTTGTTTGACCGCAATCTCACCATGGTAAGTGATGATGCGGCCGAAGGTGGTAAAGCACACAAAGCCTAGAAGGAACTGGCTCTCAAGTGCAGCTGTCGGAACACTCGGAAGGTGCTTGGCGACAGATTTTCAACTTGAGGGTGGTAGCCAGCCAGGCGGGTACTACAAAGTACCCTACCACCGTGCTATGGTTTCCTCACGATGTTTATCCTTCACCGAAAGCTCAAGCTCATTGTAGGATTCGAACCCGGGACCATCATCTCGGTATCCGACGTCACTACCACTGAGCTATCATCGCCTTAGTTAATAGTTAGCCTAAGTTATTTATATAAATTATTGAACAGCATTAATTTGTATGTACTTGCACGGACTAAAAGGCCTATAAGACGCCAGTAAGATTCCCGATCTTCACTACTACACGTTTACGTGCAAAACTATTGATGAACTGTCTATAATATAAGTAAGGTCTTGCCCAGGCTATGTGCAGCACAGTCTGGGGATAGTTGAAATTAAACTCTGGGGAATATTTATATTGTCTAGTCAAAGGGTGAAAGAGGCACTCAAATATACGATAGTCTAAAATCACATTTTATGAAGAGTGAGGACCTTTTCACATTTGCTGGATAGCTCAGTTGTTTAATAGTATCTAGATACACATTCGAACTGCTACATTTAGGTAGTTGGTTAAAACGCGATTTACCCGGCGATTGTGAAAATGCTCCCTTGATATTTTGATATTTTTAGGTCAATAAATATTAGATATTGTAAATTTTGAAAATCCTCAGGATCGCAACACATTTGCGTCACAAATAACCAACGGCCTGGCCATACCAAAAATTGAAAACGGTACGAAAAAAAAAGGTAATTTGCTTTTTTAAACAATCCTGCGTGCCAATTTACTTAACGTGTGGATGTTTTTTTTATTACTTTTTGAGTAGCGGTAGTACACTAACCCCCTTATTCATAATAAAGTTATCAAACGTTGATTAGCTAAAATTCCGAAGTCTTTATCTGACAGGTGACATTTGGTGATCGAAAGAGTGAGACGGGGCACACTATTAAACTGATTTAGTAAAAAAGCGATTATGAATAAGGGGGTAATAGTTTCATGTACATAGTTTGCACTAATTTATCTTCCATTTCTTTTTTGTTTTTGGTTTAAGAGTGTAACGTATATTCTTTTTTTGGAAATTTGGAATACCATCGATTGGCACTGGGATTGGTCAAGTGAATGCTCGTAAATAAGTTAAAAATTAAAATTTTGTTTTTTTCTTTTTAAATATTTATTTACATTATTTTTAATTAGATTTGATTTTTAAGTATGTTATTGGACATTTGAAAAAAAATTTGTTCAGCAGTATACTATAAAAAAATCGACAAGCATTCACAACATTTACAATAGGCATTGAATATGTCTATTGGAAAATAAAAATTACAAAATTTCGAAAAAAAATCATAACTACCTAGAATTTTTTTTTATTGAAAATCAAGCAATAACGCTTATTTTCAATGAAAAAAAATTAAGCACCAGCATTTAATATTCATTTATTATCTGTCATATTACTATACACTATTTAGCATGCGGCAAAATGTAAACAAAAAAATTTTTTTTCTTCATATTATCCAATTTTTGCAACATTGCACTTATCACATTTTATCTCATGCTAATAATAGTGTATGATAATATAATCGAGATGCACAGACACGCGTTTCGATTTATGATATAGTGTAAATAATGGGTAAAAATTTTCACCAAAGCTATTTAAAATCTCCAGTAAGTTTGTTATTTTTTTTATATGATTTGATGTCGTAATTAAATAAATTATTAAACATTTCAGCAATGTTTGATATGCATGTTAATAACAGCTTGAATACGTTTTATTTTTACTGTCGCTTGTGTTTGACCGTAATCTCATCATGGTATATGATGACGTAGCCGAAGGTGGTGCACACACAAAGCCTAGAAGTAACCGGCTCTCAAGTGCAGCTGTCGGAACACACCGATAGGTGCTTGGCGATAGATTTTCAACATTGGTAGCCAGGCAGGTGGGTACTACAAAGTACCCTACCACCGTTTCCTCCCGATGTTTTCCTTCATCGAAAGTCCTAGCACATTGAGCCAACATAACAGTATTAGATGGTTTTCAATATTTGTTTGTATTTGACGGACCAGTTCACGCCGCAGGTCGTGGGTTAGATTCCAACCCAGGATATGTATTTGTGTGCATGAACATGTCTGCATGTCCTGAGTCTGGGTGTAATTATGTATATTAAGTATGCATTTACAAACAAAAAGTAGTTTATGTAGTATATCAGTTATCTGGTTTCCATAGTACAAGCTCTGCTTAGTTTGAGATCAGATAGCCGTGAGTGATTTATTTATTGATCGATGTTACGTTTGCTGAGTCGATTAATTGCTTTATTTGATCCAATTGTTACCTTTATTCATATATTCACCGTATATATTCAACATTGTCATCAACAGCGCAATCCCCGTGTAATTCTGAATCAACGATGGTCTGTCGTGTGAGGGAATACCGTAGTCTTACTTCATCATTCGGAGTTAAGGATCTCAAAGTCAACTACATGCCGTTCCTACTGAAGCTGACTTTCAAAAATATTAGTGATGAGGATGGAAAAGTTATATACTTGGTTATACAGGCAACTCCGTTCTTCTCAGCGTTTAAAAGTAAGTTAATTGTTGTGAATATGTTATTGTTTTGTTCGCTGGGTACGTGAGAGAAAGAGCCAGCATAAACTAGCTTTAGCTTTAGCTTTAGGTGATGACTAAATTCAAAGTCAAAGCCGTTTATTCAATTTAGGCCCTAGTAGGGCACTTATGAAGGGCAAAGCTACTGAAGTTACCACCAGTTCGTAAGTCGGTTTTCAAGATAGACGAACAGGCAAGAAACTCAGCGAGGTTACATTATTTGAATATTTTTTTTACAATCTGACTATATTGGCTATTTTTTCCAAAACATTACATACACACTTTTTTATTTTACAAAATACATTCCTAAGTCTAACTCGATAATATTTTCATGAAATATTCTCTCAACCAGCGAATATGGAAAAAGGCTTTCAGGGGTCACCGTTGATGTGTTTTTAAATTTGGTGTTTCAAATTCTAGTACCGAATGAGATAATACTGAGACCCGCGCCATTCGTTATGCGTCACGCGGCAAACGGGAACCTAGAATACATTGACTCGGAATCCGTTCCGTACCTGGGTTACTTACCTCAGGATCTTATTGATAAGGATGCTCTAAAGTTGTACCATCCCGACGACCTCGTATATCTGAGGCAGGTGTATGAAACTATCGTGAAGGAAGGAGGGTTGTCCAGATCTAAGTCATACAGGTATGCATTTTTGAAATCATTTTTAAGGTACACTTTTTCATTGTAATTTTCAGATAATAACTCAGTCTAGAAAGACCAGACGAACGGTTTTTTTCTTATGTTGGAAGTTTTATTAATAAATGGACTATTTGGCATCTGTTGCCTTTAGATATGTCGCGTTACCAGTGACGGATCCAGAATTTCGGTTTGAGGTGGGGGTGATTATAGCGCTAGTGGTAGTGACGTCAGATGCTGAGACGAAGGTCTTGGGTTCGAATCCTACAATGAGCTTAAGCTTTTAGTGAAGGAAAACATATCGGGAAACCATAGCATCGTAGGGTATTTTAAAGTACCCATATGTCTGGCTACCACTCTCAAGTTGAAATCTGTCGCCTATCGGTGTGTTCCGACAGCTACACTTGAGAGCCGGTTACTTCTAGGCTTTGTGTGTGCACCACCTTCGGTCACGTCATCAATTACGATGGTGAGATTATGGTCAAATACTGGCGCATACACATTAAAAAAAAAGAAACATAATTTTACGCCACATCACAACCCTCCTGCCTGGCTACCATTTCTCATGTTAGGACTCGGTCGATAAGCACCTAACGATGAGACCGGTATCTGTACTTCAAAGCCAATTCCCGTCTTGACTTTGAATGTTATATTCTCTGGTTTCTTAGTACATATAATAACACACTACTGTCCCTATAGAATGATGACACAAAACTGCGATTTTATTAAAGTGGAGACGGAATGGTCTTCCTTCATTAATCCCTGGTCGAGGAAACTGGAGTTTGTCATCGGGAAACATCATATTATGGAGGTAATACACAAATAACAGCCTTTATTTTATAAGCATATGCTTACCCCATAGGGGGTTATTGGTAAAATACTAACAACCTTCCAGGACTGTATTACTTCTATTATAAACAATATTTGTTCTATGACTTTTTACAAAACATAATACAAAAAACAAACAAGATTTCGTTGTTCTTTCTAACAAAATTCAATTCTGTATTATCTAGTAGGCTATTGACATAGCAATATGTATCTTGTCTCAATGTATTAGAGTTTATTTTTTAACCGACTTCAAAAAAAGGAGGAGGTTCTCAATTCGAATGTATTTTTTTTTTTTTTTTTTTTAATGTTTGTTACCTCATAACTCCGTCATTTATGAACCGATTTGGAAAATTCTTTTTTTATTTGAAAGGGTACGCTTCCCGTTTGGTCCCATTGTCATCAGATCGGGATTTGATTACTTCTTAGTGTACTTTGAAGTCGGTTTAAGGTTTTTGTAAAACAGTCCAATTATCTTCAGTGACTTTTCTCTGTAATCAATCCGTGTGTAAAAGGTACTTATTAGTCCATGGTTGAAGAACGTATTGACGTGTTGTGATTTCTAGGGTCCGTCTGATCCCGACGTGTTCCAAAACGTAGGCCCTGAAAAGGCTGCGAAGTTCACCGACGAGGAATTAAGCAAGGCACAGACCTTGAGAGAGAGCATTGTCAGGATTATGAACGAAGTGAGTATTTTATATCTATACGTATAAGTAAAAGTAAAAAGATCTTAAATTATTTATAGATTTAGGCACACCTGTGCGTCAGTTGGGTACTTTCCTGGGTAAAAAATATATAATTCTGTTCAGTCCGTCAGTTAGATTATCAAAAAATATTGGACACGTTTTTTTTTTCTCGACAATCAAACAAAAAATGATGAAGACAGTCCGTTAAAGTTCTGCGTGACGTCACATTTGTTTAAAAATATATTGTAATGTGACGTCACGCGGAACATTAACGGACTAAATTTTTTTTTTGCGGGAATTATATAATACTTACTCCATTACCAGATCCAATTCTCAAACAGATTGTTTCGCTATGAACTAACCCTTAAACTATGGGTTCTTAAGTTGATTTTTTAATAACAGGTGTTGACAAAACCAGCAGAAGTAGCCAAACAGCAGATGAGCAAGAGATGCCAGGACCTCGCCAATTTCATGGAAAGCCTCATGGAAGAACCCACTAAAACCGAGGATGAACTGCGTTTGGAGATACAGGATCCTGACCACAGCTATTATGTATGTAATTTTTATACACAAAGCGAATTTGTGACTAAAACCTCAGAGTATATAAATACTACGTACAACTAAAACTAATTATATTACAGTTGAAATTGGCTCAAGTTGGGATCGCCTGTGGTAATTTCTTTTTATGGAGACTACTGTTTTGTCATTAATACTCACAATTATCAAGGGAAGTAATATCTGATAGTGTAACATAAAGAGTTTTTAGACAAATGTATTGTCACAACAAAAACAAAATTAAACTCACTCACAGTCACCGGCACGTAACTCGGCCTTCTTAGATTCTTATTTTCTTTTTTCTTCAGTTCTGTTTAAATTAATTCAATAACCATAGAATAATGACAAGCAATTAGAGTGAAAAGAACAACTGAAAGCCAGTACATAAAGCAAAAAACTGAAAAATAAAAGCCGTAACATTTCCAAATTACGTGCCGTTTTACACAGTTGTATTTTGTTTTTCGTCTAACCTCATAGGAATTAACCAATAGAAATGCAGTAAAATTGTAAATTTTTTTTTTTTTTTTTACTGTTTATAGGCCTGTGTTTGACCGCAATCTCACCATGGTAAGTGATGATGCGGCCGAAGGTGGTAAGCACACAAAGCCTAGAAGGAGCTGGCTCTCAAATGCAGCTATCGGAACACACCGAAAGGTGCTTGGCGACAGATTTTCAACTTGAGGGTGGTAGCCAGCCAGGCGGGTACTACAAAGTACCCTACCACCGTGCTATGGTTTCCTCACGATGTTTTCCTTCACCGAAAGCTCAAGCTCATTGTAGGATTCGAACCCGGGACCTTCGTCTCGGTATACGACGTCACGACCACTGAGCTATCATCGCCTTTATATCTACTGGACTATCGTGTTCCGTGTCGAGGCTCTACAGCCTCAGTTAATCTTTAGCGGATGTATTAGTTTTTTATTCGAAGAAATCGGTATACAAGCTGGCCTGATGGTAAGCGGTTACCGTAGCCATATCGACGCTTGCAACACATGAGTTACCGACTACCCACCACCACCGAATAAACGCTATGCTCTACCTGTCTCAAATTAGGGTAGTAGTGGGGTGTAGGTGGTAATTTGTATATCCCCAACTGTTTAATAAAACAGTTAATTGATCAGGAACCGGACTCGGTGATGCTGGGCGGGATATCCCCGCACCACGAGTATAGCGACAGCAAATCCAGCATAGAAACACCGCTCAGTTACACACAGCTTAATTATAACGAGACACTGCATAGGTAAGTGTTCATAGTTTTTTTTTATTATAG